>OW028728.1:7780822-8223322 GCA_932294345.1 Pandemis cinnamomeana
GCGTAAGGGATAAAGACGTGATTTGTGTATGTGTGTATGTATGTATGTATGTGCTTATTTATACGTGTGGAGTGTGAAGTCGGTGCCTCAGCTCAAATAGTTCTAAGCCGAATATATAATATAGGTACTATATAGGCACATAGACTAGATACTTTGGGGGCGTTTGAGTATTACGTAAGCGCTTGAGGGGGGCGGGGGGTCTTTGCTTTGCTTATTTTAGATGACATGGTGGGTAGGGGGTCGATATGGTGATTACGTCAGCAGTTTCGATTCGAACTGCTGCTCACGAATCAATAAAAAACAGAATCCATTAAAAGAACAATGCATATAGGTACCTACCAATAAACTTGAATGGCCCCTTTCTGCCACGCATGCCACAGATAAACATAACGATGTTATGATGGAAGTGTGGGTAATGGCGCGAGTTGAGCTGAGGCACCGACGTCAAACATATAAATAAGTAGGTAGCACTCACCAAAAAATATTGTAAATTGACATTTCTAAAGTAGCGTAATTAATACAATTTATTATTATTATGAAATCTATAGGCGGATTTAGGCTACATTTAAATTAGATGTTTAACCAAGTCTGTTATTTTGGTCAGTAGGTCAGTTGTATTAACGGTTAATTTTATAAGTATAGGTAGGTACTGCTTTTTGTTTTGAAAAAATGACTTTCTACCAAGTTTCTTGCGGTGCATTCTTTTTTGGCAGATGATCTTTCCGAAAGCGCTGGTAAACTCAAAAAAGACATGTAAAAGATATGAGACATACATGCATGGATTCATGTTCAAAAATATTTTTTTGCAGCGGGCGAGAGCTACGGAGACGGCGCTGAACCAGCCGGCTACTGCGTTGCCCAAGGTAAGGTTGGAGCAGGTCTCTGCTTACACTGGTTTATAGATATTTATAGATAATGGTACGCACTTGGCCGGTTTTTTTTTCAATTAAAGCGTTTAAATGAAAAACTTTTTTAACACATTTTATCTTTACATTTATCTAAATTAGATGACTTTTCACACAAAATGAATCCATGTCGTAAATTAGACCTTTGTCCTGAAGTTGAAACTTAAATTTAAAACGCAACGCAACTACTGAAGAGAAACTGAACACTAATCAGAGATTACTGGGAGCAATACAAACCGTTTAAAACAATAAATAATACCGTTTTCTTTCACTACTATTATCTTTTATTTTGATAGGCACTGTCCATCAAGGGGCATCAGTTTTTAGAGGTAACAACTCGCAATGCGTAGCCATGTCAGCGTGTGCTTGCGTGTACTCGGTCTGTAGTTCTAGAAATTATCGCGATTTTGACGTTGATGTCATACTTAAGAGTGGCGACGAATTGTACATGCAGCTGTTACCTATGTTAGAACGAGAAAATCAAATATATTTACAGCCAGAACAATTGCCATCCCATATTCGCTCCGGGAACTTTTCGGCAGAAATAGAACCAATGGAAGATGGCAACAATTGGATCGCTAATGGTTTATATCCAGTAAATATTCATAACATTAATGGAAAAAAGAGAGATCTGGTGAATATTCTTCAGACGCAAGTTTTTACATCGGATCATATCGATGCAACCGATAGTATCCTTTTTACCGGTCAAAGTTACACCGTTTCGTTCTGGAGACATCAGAATTCATTTTACTTGTTCAATAGTCACGGGGTAGATTTTAATAATCGTACAGCAGACGAATGTGCGCGGTTGTTTAAATGTAATTCGGTGCAAAAGCTTGTGGACTATCTTTTCACGAATAGTCGCTTTCCAAATAATATACGAGATACGGAATACTCCTTGCACAGAATTCGTGTGAAAACTTTCACACCATCATCTCCCACGTTCACAGCGTCGTCGCTGATCAGCTCATTGTCGCATCCTGCCACTGAGGTGCTATCGCCTACATTCACGGAGTCGCTATCACAGTCGGATGTATCTCGGCCACGTTCGCCCACATATGCCGAGGTTTGTGCGAAGAATTCTTGTGAGCGAGTCAATTCCGTATCGCAAACTTCTGCAACCACGACAAATGTCGATGCCGCGCAACCCCAAACAAAATCAAAACGTACGAACTTTAATCCAGTGGTTGTAGTCGATAGAGTAGAAGATTTTAAATTGTACGTGTTAAATCCTGTTGTCATCGTCCACAATATGTTTTCGGAATTACCGTTAGATGAAAACGAATCAAATGTCGATACGGCAACTGTTAAAAGGGGTAGGGGCCGACCCAAGAAACAAACACGAAAATCCAAAACGAATGCTCATTTAGATGCGGTCAAAAAATACGCAAAAAAAAATCCTCTCGTTCATCGTGAAGCGGTAAAAAAATACGTCGAAAAACATCCCGAAATTCATCGTGAAGCGGTTAAAAAATACGTCGAAAAACATCCCGAAATTCATCGTGAATCGGTTAAAAAATACGTCGAAAACCATCCCGAAATCAATCGCGCCGCAGTCGAAAAGTATACGAAAAACAACCCCGAGGTTCATCGCGCCGCAGTCGAAAATTATTCGCAACGGAACCCTGACATAAACCGTGCCGCTGTTGAGAGATATACCACAGTTAGTCGTGACGTTGAAGTAGAATTACGGCGGCCAACAAACTTAATTGGGGAGTGGAGGGAGTCGGAACTTGCCAATATGCCGCTGTTTTCTTTAAAAAAGCCGTCCTTGCTGGCTGCAGATATTTTTTCGTGTCCGAACTGTAACGCGCGTCTCTTTGAGGAAGAGCGAGGTCGTAAACAGTGGTGTTGTGGGTCCGGAGCGTACAACGTTCAACAGTTTTCGCCTTTGTCGGAAGATTTCTACTCTGATCCCTCGTTTTTGCGTGCACCGCGAGCGTACAATAATTTGTTTGCCTTCAGTGCCTTAGGCGTCTCTCATGGTTATCAGCATCCCGAGCAGGGTATATCCTTTTTAAAAATTCAAGGACGTATTTACCACCGCGTTTTCGATCTTTCGTATGAAGAAACCACTAACAATATCGGGCTTTACATTAATGACAATAACGAACGCGATAGTATAGCACAAAGTCAACGGCTCAATAGGGATGTTATTGTTTCCATCACAAATTATTTGCATAATATCAATCCGTTTATAGAATGCTTTAAACGCTTGAGTCGGGAAACGTCCGATCAAGCGTACATAAGATTCGAAAGAACTACACGCGCAACGCACGGTAACATTTTGGGCGATTTACCTTTAGGCACGGAAGTGGCTGCCATAATAAGCACTGAGAGAGAAACTTTCCAACCTCATTGTATAGCCATCTGGAAAGTAGGCCATAAGAAACCACACACTGTAGATATCATGAATCCATTGTACGAAGCTTTTCAATATCCGTTGCTTTACCCCGAAGGTAATGCGGGTTGGTTTCCGAATAAATTGGACAATAATCAAAACAAATTATCACAAGTAAAATATATCCGGTGCTTACTGCTGTCGGAGACGCGTTTTTCAAAATTGGGTAGACTGTCCGAGGAGTGGTTGGTAGATGTTTACTGTAGAATTTGTGAAGAGCGTCTCCGCTACATCACCAACATGCAAAAACAAAATTCAAATAATGCATTAAGAACTGCTCCACTCGAAGAAATAGAAATTAGTGTACAACAAATTCGCAACGATGAGACCATAGAAGGGGAGGGTTATGTCCCTGGTCGCATATATTTGCCTTATAGTTTCACGGGATGTCCGAGATATATGAAAGTGAAGTACATGGATGCGATTGCAATAGTAAATACGTTGGGTACTCCCACGTATTTTCTAACTTTTACATGTAATCGCAATTGGCCCGAAATTAAACAATCTCTCGAAGCAGGTCAGCTGGCAGACCCACTTATATGTGCTCGCGTTTTTAATCTGAAATTAGCGCAACTTTTACGCGATATCCGGTCCGGTCGGTGGTTTGGCAAATGTTTGTACATGTTTCATGTAATTGAATTTCAGAAACGCGGTTTGCCCCACGCGCATATCTGTTTTAAAGTAGAGAACGGCCCGATACACAATGTAGATATAGATAAAGTAGTTCGAGCGGATATTCCCAACTCGTCGGAAGCTGACGGTAAATTGAGAACGACGGTTTTGAAACACATGATTCACGGTCCGTGCGGTCCTCCACATAGGGAAAATTTACCGTGTTGGGATAAAGAACTGCGCAAGTGTACAAAATTTTTTCCAAAATGCGAAACCGCCGTTACATTCGCTGACGACAAAGGTTTTATAAACTTACGCCGCGACAGTAAGAACGAAGCTACGATCACGTATAACAGGCGCGAACTGGTTGTCAGCGATTTATGGGTCGTGCCATACAATGCGGCTCTTTTATTAAAATATGATGCCCACATGAATTTGGAGGTTTCGTCGCAGCGTACGATTGTTAAATATCTGTTTAAGTATATGACCAAAGGTCCGGACGAATCACGAGTAGCTGTTGTGTCCGAGGAGCATTTAAATGACGAGGTAGAACAGTACGTCACTAAGCGATATTTAGGATCGGGTGAGGCGGCGTGGAGGACCTTAGAGTTTGACGTGACGGCCCGCGAACCTAACGTCAAACAATTGGCCGTGCATCTCGAAAACCGTCACAACGTTTACTTTCGACCAGGCACTGAAGTAGAATCCGCGCAACAATCAACGTCTAATCTGCTCACATATTTTAACCGTCCCGCCGGTGAAGAGTTTGACCGCTTAACATATTGCCAATTTTATGAACAATATTTAGTTCACGCGTCGCGACCCAATACAAAAAATACCCAAATTTACGAAACCGGTAACAACAGGTTTGTGACGAAACGGCAACGCGGAGAGCTTGTAGCGCGTCTATTTTGGGTCGCGCCTAATAGAGGTGAACAATTCTACTTAAGAATTCTGTTAAAGTCTTACCCGGCTCGAAGTTACGCGGAACTAATTAGTCTTGGTGGTCCTAATTGCAGCACTTTTCAGGAAGCTGCTAAAATTGTTGGACTCGCGGACGACGAAGTAGAGTACGAAAGGGCCATGTTGGAAGCTTCAACTTTCTATACAGGACCACGCCTTCGTAGCTTTTTCGTACTTTTAGCTTGTAACGGTGCTCCAGTTGCGCTACTGTGGGACACATTTAAAAACCAACTTAGTGAAGATTTTCTTCACCGGAATCCGGGAAACGCTGATATGGCGTATAATTTAGCGTTGATGAAAGTTAATAGAATCCTCCGAAAACACGGGAGTTCGCTTACAGAACACGGTTTGCCGCAAGTGCACGATCTTACCACAGAGTTGAGCCGCGAACGCGTCGAATACAGTACGAACCGTCTCGAAGCCTACGTCGACGAGTGGCTGCCGCGTTTATCATCTGACCAACGCGTTGTTTTCGATTACATCAATAGGCTATGCGTTGATGATTCTTTTCGCGATACAGCAAATTCCGCGATATTCATCGATGGTCCCGCGGGCACCGGCAAAACCCTATTACTCAACGCCGTTACAGCGCACGTGCGTGGTGCTTTGAAGGGCGTCGTACTATGTACTGCGAGTTCTGCTATCGCCGCTCAGAACTACGAAGGGGGAACTACTGCGCATAGTATGTTTAGATACCCGATAGACATAGTCGACGACCTCGGTTACTGGAACATTACCAACGGCACTCAGAGAGCTGAATTGATAGCAAACGCGCAAGTTATAATTTATGATGAAGCGCCAATGGCTCACAAGTATTTAATTCATTTGCTAGATCGTTCGTTGCGTGATTTAATGCGAAGTGACAAAGATTTCGGTGGAAAAATTATAATTTTTGCTGGTGATTTCCGCCAAATTCCGCCCGTTGTTTCTAATGCGCGAAGCAATTCGGACATATTTAATTGCTCGGTAAAATCGTCTCCCGTGTGGCAAAGGCTTCAATTATTTTCTTTGGTAACGTCTCAAAGATGTAGAGTAGATTCAGTATTTGCAAACTTTCTGTTGGAATTAGGTTCCAACCGCTTAACTTCTGTCTCTGACGGTAACGTTAAAAATTTAATCGATTTAAGTTTGATTGATCACGTAACAGAACTGAGTGATCTGATTGATTTCGTGTTCCCGTCAGAAACCATCAATAGGCCCGACGAATGCGCGCGTAGAGCCATTCTCTGCACTCGTAATGATGCCGTGAATGATATAAATAATGCCATCTTAGACCGGGTTACGGGAGACGTGTTACGATTCTATTCCTGCGACAAAGTAGACAACGATAATAATGTCGACCAAGTTTTCTATGGCATTGACGCATTAAATCGCATCGAAATCACGGGTGTTCCACATCACGAGCTAAAGTTAAAAGTAGGATGTGTATGTATGATTATGCGTAACCTTAGTTTTGAAGATGGGTTGGTGAACGGGACCAAAGTTATAATCGTTAGGTGTTCGGCTCGGCTAATAACGGTACGGAAGCCCGAATCGTCAGATGAATTTCTAATTCCGCGTATTCTTTTCAAACAGCAGATTGACCCGCGAAGCCCGTTCGAATTGTGTCGCCGTCAATTCCCGTTGCGTTTAAGTTACGCGATGACTATTCACAAAAGTCAGGGGCAAACCATCAGTCGCGTCGGAGTAGACTTGAGATCCGACATCTTTAGTCACGGGCAATTGTACGTCGCGCTGGGAAGAGTACGTGAATTAAATAACCTTAAAATTTTAGTGCACCGCGATCGTATACAAAATCAAAGACCCTGCGCGATAAATGTCGTGATTCCTGAATTGCTTTAACTTCCATCATTAAATAATCAGATCTTTTAGCACTTCCTGTTAAGTTGAATTGTTCGTCTCTATTATATAGGATGGCAATCGTAATCATGTTTTATTAGGTTAGATTATTCCAAAAAATCATGTTGACATGGCTATTCATGCGAGTTTTTATATATTTTTTTGTAGTACACACAAGACACTTTTTCATACACTACACTAACAGGATAGGATTTTAATTCTCATTCTATAGTCATGATACAATTGACTTTTTCAAAAGAGTGTTATGATTTAGATAATTAAATATTGCGTCACAAATCAATGGTAAATCGCCTATTTCAAGTAGGCGTGTACCACCTTGTGTACATTTTTCATTGATAATAACGATTCTTTATCGTTGACGGAGTAAGAACTGTTGAGACAGTTGGATTTTCACATGAGACCGTATAATTTATCCGTCGTATGGACTCTAAAAGTTGGACGGTTAGGGGGTTAGAGGGAGGCTGTGGAGGCTGTAGCGTCAAAGTGATGGCATTATGGTAAGCGATATAACGGATGGGTTGTCGAGGCCACCGATTGCCAGGTAACACTGGGGACAATCCAGCCATCGAGTTGACGAATCAACCGGCCGGATTGGTCAGCTCGGTATGAGATCAGTTGAGCAGTCGTAGTTACCACTGCCAAATCGTCGACTTGGGATGCAAAGGTCGAGTCGGTGTCCGGAATGACTGCGAACGTTGTATCCACTCTGCATTTCGTGGTTGTCAAGCGTGTGGTGGTGGACATACCCAGGTGAATGTTTTTGTGGGTAAGGAAAAAAAAAGTAAAAAAAAACGAAAATCGAAGTCAAAATCAATTTATCTTTATTCAATTTGCGCTCTTTAAAACCACTTACGAATGTCAAACAGTTACCACCGATTCGGAAAACGCTACTAATACTAAGAGAGTCGCCAAGAAATTCAATGTCAATGACAATTATATTTTTTCAAAAATTGGGAGTAGGTACACATGCCAGTCACAGTATTTCAGAATTGCAACACAGTAGGCGCGCTTATTGAGATCACACACAAGTGCTGGTCGGAATCATTTTTATTCCAACAACCCTATCTCATCATCATCCACTTGCTTATCCCATTATCTGGGGTCGGCGCAGTACGGCTTTTTCTTCCATTCGTCTCTATCTTTCGTCACATTCACGTCCTTCACACATATATCATTCTTCACACGTTGTACGATTACCCTCAAGGACTCGGAAAAAATCAAGTTGAAGACGATTCAAGACGAATAAATCAGACGATATTATCACGAATATAAATCGAAGATATTAACAGTGCCGAAAGACTCCAGACGCAACAGCAGACAAGCAGATTTTGACGACGTTAGTGTTGGAATATCGCGAAGATTTTTTTTTTTTTTTTTTGTGTTTTATTCATTTATTCATGTAGTATTTAAAAAAAAACCCCAGAATATACTCAGACTGCTTTTAATTATTTAAAACCAATTTAAAACACTACAACAATATTAGTCTTTTCAAGCTCTCCGCCATCATTATGAATCCCCTCTCCCCGCTACTCCCATAGACTAAACATAACTTTTTTATAAAATTATAATCCTACATTCATACACATTTTAAGTCTTGATGTTGGAATTTTTATGTCAGAATTTGTCACTTAAAAAGTCGTCGATACTATAGTAGCATTTATCGATAAGGAGGCTTTTTAATTTGCTTTTAAATACTTTGTCGTCTTTTTCCACTTTTATGTTTTTAATTGCCACTTAGTTGCCATCAAAAGAACCCAATTTGGGGTTGGAATGAAGTTAAAATTAAAATATTTAGGTCCGTATCAAGTCGTTAGAGCTACTGGAAGAGACAGATACCCAAGTACAGAAGGTTGATGACTCTGCCGAAGGTTCTAGAAACACCACTACCTTCTGTGAACATCTTCTCCGCATCACACGCCCATACCACGCTAAATAATTTCCTCTCAACTTTTCGGGGTACGCAGTCTTAGGATTTTCAAGGTCAACGAACACCATGTGCAGGTATATTTTTTTTTTTTTTTATTATTTTTTTTATTTTTTTTTTTTCTTTAATATATTTTTAATCTATTCAAGTTTTCCGAAAACCCGCCATATCCCGTCATTAGTTGTTGTCCTCTATGCCACCACTGCGTTGGGGATGAAAAACTTGGTGACAGCCGCGATGTCGCCGGTCACGTACCTCCGGTACCATTCGTCAAGCGTATCCATGCGAATGGATCGCTTGACACATGAGACCGGGCACACGGCGTAGTCCGGCTTCCGCTTTAATTTTATGGCGGCCTCCTTGGCCAAAGCATCGGCTCTCTCGTTCCCCTCAAGCCCCACGTGTGCTTTAATCCAGAACAACTTGACAACCTTGCCCTGGGTGGACAATGTTGTCAAGTTTCTAGCTTCCGCCGCCACGGGGTGAAAGCAGCCGTGGTTCTTAATGGTCAAGACGGCCGCCATAGAATCGCTGTACACTCCGAACGTTTCCGCCTTTTACCCTAGGATCACCCCCGTCGCCCTGCACAGTGCAAGGAGCTCAGCCTGGTAAACCGTGCAGTAATTTTAGTTTCTGCTTCACCATTTCATATTTATGTATGTATGTATATCTCCACGTTTTGTTGTACAATTTGTAGGGTTAATACTGAGTTTAAGGACGACATGCCCATTTTATCTGCTGGCAATACCGGGAGCTCTGCTGTATCTATCCCTTCTCTCCGAAAGGAGATAAGGTGATTAGATATAAACAGTTTGACACTCCCGGTATTTTTGGTATATAATTATTTATTACTTATTACTGATATTTTTAGCAACAACCTGTTCTTCACCTCCTCTCGCGAGAGAGGTTGGTTGTAAGATAATTCAGCGTTGTTGCTAGAAATATCAGTAATTAGTAATAAAACGGGCATGTCATCTTTAAACTCAGTATTAACCCTACAAATTGTACAATTTTCCATATTCACTCTCATTCTTCCATTTCAGTCATTCATTCTGTTATTCCGCTCACTCCCACAAATCGGCCATCCTGCAGCTCAGTCTGTCCTCAGACTGCAGAAACTCTTTTATGACAGCTGCTTTAAGTTCTTCGTAGGTCTTAAATGCGTTTTCGGACCTCGGCCATAGTTCAGCCGTGGCGGTAAGCGATCGCCTCGCTATAAGTAATTTCTGTTGGGCCGTCCAACCAAAAATATCCTTGTTATCTTCAATATCTTGTGCCCATTTTACCGATGAATATGTGACATCTTCGCCATTTCGTAATTTTTTTTTATTTATATTTTTTTTCTTCAATCTAGCCAGTACTAACGCCGAGTTCAGCGAAACTGTGCGGTATCCCTATTGGATATGGCAATGCCAATTCTGCCAATATTGGTACCTGATCACCGATTAAAAATCATCGTGAATAATAATAAAATAATTAATCACGAAGTCCTCATATGAAATTTTCTTTTATGAGATTTATTATGTCCGACCGTTTTCATGTGCCCTTTACGAATTGAAAATATGCTGTGAATTCATTCATTAAACGCATTTGTTAAATTCTGTACAATTTATATTATCAACACATCTTTCCAAATTTAAGGAAATCTTGATTTGTCATTAGTAATGATATAACAAAATTTGACGACTTTTTGTAACTTATTTGATTGTTGTATCATCAAAACTCTATGCATGTATAAGAATACTATTTGACAACGATTGTATAAGGATACTATTTAAAGTACACTAGCCATCAACTGAATTTCTATTCTATCTTATTGAATATATGTACTAAATGCTCTACAAATACGCATTATATGCACATAAGTTTAAGAAAAAATGTTAAAATCACTACAATATGAAGAAACGAAAACTCGGCAAACTTCAGACTCTTCTCCAGATGCAAGATGTAAAACATAGAACATTCCTTAACCAGTGTTATCTCACTGAAAACTTAACGGCAGCCCGCAAATTGAATACTTGACAAAGTCTTCTGAAAAGCGGAGAAATAATCGTAAAATTAATGTTGAAGTCATCACGATATGAAGAAATGAAAACAGCAAACTTCATAACCCATAACCCAGTGTTACTTCGCTGAAGACTTAACGGCGGCAACGGACGACGACTTTCGAAAGCTTTCCGGAGAAAAACGTTAATTTTTCACGTAATTTAAGTTGCCAGATTATTTTTTTTCATCTTGTATGAATAAATCCGTTTACATGCCTTTCGTATCTTATGTCGCTGAAGTTTTAACGAAAGGCCATCAAGTAACAGAAGACATCCTGACTCACCAAAAAAAACAGAGGCACATCTATTTTACGAAAAATGTACATGATACACTGCCGTTAAAGCTGCTGGGCGATATGCCAGTTCAAACAGCTTAAAGATTTTACATAAAACTATGTTATCTCATCAATTGCAAACGGCTGCCGAAATTCGACTCGAAGATCTCGAAGAACTTGAATGAAATTAGATGAAGACTGAAATTCTGAGCCAAAATTCCAGACAAGAAAAAACAAAAATAGAAATGGAGTAATTCTAAAGGTTTTCCTTTAATACAATGGGTAATGTAATTTTTTAGTTAGTTATAATTTCATAGCAATTTTACTGTGCACAATCAGGTTTTATGTTTAGACCTTTTTTACATCTTACGATCTTCTGTAACAATAAAATATGCAGTAAAAAAAACAAAAACAAAAAAAAGCTTTAAAAAAAGCAAAAAAAGAACAGAAAGAAAAATGAACAGAAAAAAAGAGTACAAAAAAATCAATAAAAAACAAAAAAAAAAGAATCAAAATAGTCAACTGCATACTGCAACACCACATTTTTAATTTTATATAACGAATAGATTTTTCACCAAGTCTGTTTACTTACTTTGTTTCATTTGTAACCGCTAATGGAGATGAAAAATATGTTCTCAGTTGCGAAGTTTTGCTTGTAGAAATTATTGAGATCGCTTAGGTCTATTCTCAATCATCTATAAGCAAGCAATCACGAGGGCACATATGTTTTCGAAAACACATTTATCAAAATCCTAATAATCTTTTTTTTTCTGATTGGTTGGTTTTATGTTAGCTTTATGGTTTTTTTTTTTCATATTTGGACTTCGGTTTTTATTATTCTGAAAATAAAGTATAGAATGAATAACTAGACTTCTTATGTTTATTTAAATTGTCTTTTTTTACTCGCATTCATTTTTGACTTTTCAAGTGAGTGTCGAGTTAAGAAAATTTAATAACGCAGGGCAGCTTGTGGCGAGGCTGTTGGGGAGTAGCGACCCCACGTACCCGACGCTCTTTGTACGCGCCTATATTTTTCAAACACTTGGCGAAGGGCGAAAGTAGCAACCATTGTTTCTCGACCTGACATGAACCCGAATAAGTCGCAAGACGGTTATGTTTGAGGGTAGATGTGGAAACGTAAGTGGCGAGTTGGCTATAAGCTCTAAGTGACACCTCTCTACCCTTAGCCTTTCGCATCGATCTTGCTCCTAGACCATTTTTATATGTCGATCTTAGGGGGAACAAAGAAAGAAAGAAAGAACTGTTTATTTGCTTAGAACACGTACAAAAGGATGTTAATATAGCGCTGGAAGCAGTATTCAGCCGATACATCAGCATGCAAATTATAATAATACAATAAATCTGATAGAATGTCACAAATTAAAAACTATAATTAACTAATCATTGCCTAATTTACATTAAATTAAATAAATTACATTTTGAAAAATCCATGAATTCCTTAACACTATAGAAACATTGTTCTTGCAACCAAATCGTCAATTTATTTTTAAAATCAAGACCATGATGTAGTGCCCGCAAAAAAATTAAAAATTTCAATAGCCATGTTAAAGGCATTCCTTTTGTAAATGCCTGCACGACATCGCAAATGATGCAGAAGATCCCTATACTGCGCTCTTTGATGCCTATCAGAAACATCTGATCGCCACTGGAAAAAGTGTGGCTGGGATATAGTTATTAGACAAGCCTTTCTTATGTACATACAAGCTAGAGGTAAAATGTGCAACTGTTTGAAACTCGGCCTACAACTATCAGTGATCCATGCATTTGCCACGACACGTATACATTTCTTTCTCATCTAGCGAAAGGCGAGTCACCGTCTACCAATATCATTTTCCAGATAATTTTCAATTTGGTAGACGTCCGGTAGTCTCAACTAATAATCCACATTGCTCGCTTCTGCGTTCGGAATGCACGCTGCGTGTCTGCGGCGCATGCCCATAGCTCGCATGCCCGGAGCATGCGAGCACGTAATATTTATTTGTCCATATTTATTGCGTTGTGCGCCGCAGAAGACACCCAGCGTGCATTCCGAAAGCAGAAGCGAGAAGAAACTCCCCTTTTAGTCCATCCCAAACCACATGAGCCTGGCACTTCGGCTCAATTCAATATTCAAATCACTTGATATCTCATTCTGTGCCATTTCAGTTGCTTTCAATTACACTTACATGCTTTGTATTCTGATTTCCCTATTTTCATTATAAATAACTCAAATTACTCACAGGTTTCAGGTGATGTACTTCTGCACACCCAGAAGTACTTCCAACTCACCGGTTTCAGGAAAACTTTCTTCTTCCTTTGTTTTTATTATTCTTCCTTGATCTGCGTCACCGTACCAACCTTCAGCCCGAACTCAGCCGGGGTTACCAGTGCAAAAGTTGAGTAAGATGCGTTTCTACTTACGGTTTTGACGTTCTCGCGATAGTTCGCGACAAGATGTTCCCCCTAAGATCGACACATAAAAATGGTCCAGGAGCAACATCGACGCGAAAGGCTAAGGGTAGAGAGGTGTCACTGGACTTGGAGCATATAGCCAACTCTCCACTTACGTTTCCACATCTACCCTCCAGCATAACCCTCTTGCGACTTATTCGGGTTCATGCCAGGCCGAGAAACAATGGTTGCTACTTTCGCCCTTCGCCAACTGTGCGAAAAATATAGGCGCGTACAAAAAAACCTGCACATGGTGTTCGTTGACCTTAAAAACCTATGACTGCGTACCCCGAAAAGTTGAGAGGAAATCGTTTAGCGCGGTATAGGCGTGTGATGCGGAGGAAATGTTCACAGAAGGTAATGGTGTTTCTAGAACCTTCGGCAGAGTCATCAACCTTCTGGACTTGGGTATCTGTCTCTTCCAGTAGCTCTAACGACTTGATACGGACCTAAATATTTTAATTTTAACTTCATTCCAACCCCAAATTGGGTTCTTTTGATGGCAACTAAGTCCCCTTTGTTGTACTTAGTGCTCTCCTTTATTTTCTGAAGTAATTTTCTGTTATCTCATCACACGTTTCGCTGCTTTCCAATTCTGAATATCATAATTAGTATTAAACTGACTCAGATAGTTTACAGTATAAGCGATATCAGGCCTTGTAGAAACAGACAGATACATAACATCGGTATTTACACATTCAGGCTTCTCTAACTTTACAAGACCATCCATCGGAGTCTTCGCAGGCTTGCACTCGCTCATACCATATATTATTGGTCTAAAATCTTTTCCAAATACGATCATTGACTCAAGTATACTCTATTTTCATTATCTCGATCAAACTCGATACCTAAACAAGTACTAATTTTCCCTAGATCTTTCATATATCAAATATATGTGTTAATTGTGTTTTCACATCACTCAGCCATGCATTATCATTTGTCGCTAATATAATATCGTCAACATAGATAGCAATTAACATAATATTTTCTCCTTTTTCTGAGACAAATACACATGGTTCTTGATGCAATGCTTCGAAGCCTATATTTTTCAACTGACTTACTAATTCTTTATGCCACTGCAAGCCTGATTGACGTAAACCATACAATGATTTCTTCAATAAACATTTCTTCCTCTGTTAGGGCGTAAATAAACTCCAGTTTATAATCAAAGTTTAGCACGTTTTATTAGACATAACTTAGGCTCACAATTAAACACGGTAAACGACACCGGTGACAATACCCGACTGTTCTTAACCTACACATGCATACAGACCTACATATCCATACCATACATATAGCACTAGCTCACGGCTCTTCGTATATCTCAACATTTTCTTTTTTTAACTTCGCGATATTCCAACACTTACGTCGTCAAAATCTGCTTGTCTGCTGTTGCGTCTGGAGTCTTTCGGCACTGTTAATATCTTCGATTTATATTCGTGATAATATCGTCTGATTTATTCGTCTTGAATCGTCTTCAACTTGATTTTTTCCGAGTCCTTGAGGGTAATCGTACAACGTGTGAAGAATGATATGTGTGTGAAGGACGTGAATGTGGAGCTGACGAAAGATAGAGACGAATGGAAGAAAAAGCCGTACTGGGCCGACCCCAGATAATGGGATAAGGGCAAGAGGATGATGAAGAGATAGGGTTGTTGGGAAAATGATTCCGACCAGCACTTGTGTGTGATCCCAATAAGCGCGCCTACTGTGATGTAACTCTGAAATATTGTGACTGGCAATGTGTACTTCCAATTTTTGAAAAAATATAATTGTCATTGAGTTTCTTGGCGACTTCTCTCTTAGTAGCGTTTTCCGAATCGGTGGTAATTGTTTAACATGACATTCGTAAGTGCTTTTAAAGAGCGCAAATTGAATCGATATTTTGATTTTGACTTCGATTTTTGTTTTTACTTTTTTTTTCCTTACCTACATAACGTTCACCAAGGTATGTCTACCACCACACGCTCAACAACCACGAAATGCAGAGTGGATACAACGTTCGCAGTCATTCCGGACACCGACTCGACCTTTGCATCCCAAGTCGACGATTTGGCAGTGGTAACTACGACTGCTCAACTGATCTCATACCGAGCTGACCAATCCGGCCGGTTGATTCGTCAACTCGATGGCTGGATTGTCCCCAGTGTTACCTAGCAATCGTTGATGGCCTCTAAAACCCATCCGTTTTCGCTTCCATAGTGTTATCATTTTGAACGCACAGCCACCCTTATTACCCTTCAACTTGCAGAGTTCTCGACTCTTAATTATATTTCTTATGTGCTTAACCCAACTTTTTTGACCGTTCTTACCTTCAGCAACGATCACGAAACGTTTAATCGATGACGATGTTACACTTTGGTATGCGGCTGTACTTGGTAGGCGGTTTATTAGGTATTTGTTACACTTTATTTGTTAATCTAAAGTCGAGCATTTTTGCGAGAATGCAATTGCTACATGAATTAAAGATTTTGAATTTTAATTCTATACACGCCACCCTAAGACACCTTTACTACCTAAATATTTACGTTTCCATGCAAAACACTTCATTCTTCAATGTAGTTGTACATAGTTGTTGTTTTAGGTTTTCTCCAGTTAGTTTTGGTTTAGTTAGGTTGAATTCGTTTAATTAGGCTGCTTTATGTAATTTAGACTGCTTTTATAATTAGGTTCAGATTATGTATGTATATTCATTTATTTATATTTTTATTTAATTAGTTTAATTAGACTGCTTTTATAATTAGGTTCAGAATATGTATGTATATTCATTTATTTATATTTTTTATTTAATTAGTTAAATTAGACTGCTTTTATAATTAGGTTCAGAATATGTATGTATATTCATTTATTTATGTTTATTTATTTTATTTTTGTATTAATTTATTTGAATAGAATTGCGTTGTAAGTACGTAGTTGGTCCTTTTCAGACATGCATTATCCCTACATTCGCTTACACATATACGAACATTACACGTAGTAGGACCGTAGTGGGAGGTAACGCCGCTCGCGTCCGTGGGTTTACCATTGAGCGCGGACACATCACCACACCGCACCATAGTGCGGAACCGCTACAGTGGAACGGCACGACGGCGTGCCGTTGTTCAGTACCGTGTAAGATGCGCCGCGCCGGCTCACGGCGCACTCGCTCGGCTGTTAACGTTCCGCTGTCGCTAAGTGTAAATGAAAAAAAAAATGTTGTCATTAGGCTAAATCTGCAAAAGTATACTTTAAAATATGACTGATATTTCTTCTATTGACATCTTTTGAAACTTGTAGCATTGATATAATAAACTTTGCAACAGCGACGGCGAACATCAACTACCGAACGGGTGCACCGGAAGCCGAGGTTGATGTATCCACGCCCATTTTACACCCTACACGTGCCTCCTGGGTGGTGCTAAATGAGCGGCTTTTATTGCTAAACTTTGAAATAATATGTTTTTATTATGTCGCACAGATGACTTGGAGCGAAACTGGAAATTACCAAATAAAGGAAGATGCGGCACACTTTCAACCATTGACGACTGTTACACCAACTCGACGCAATAAATGTGATGTCCAACGATACAACACAGCATGTATTCATTACAAAGGTATTTATTGTTGACAAATTGTTGTTTACATTTTATCATCTTTTTTATGATATCTAATTGATCAGCTAGGTAATTAATTAAATAATGTAATTTAAAAAAAAAAACATTCCTTTTAAGAATTCATTTAAAAAATAACATAATTTAATTAATAAAATAGATCCAGGACTTTAGCATTCAAATATTGATACATTCGGTAGTAATGTTGCATAATATAGTATAATTTATGGTCAACACGTAACCCCACCCGTGGGCTAAGAACGTGGGCTGTTTCGAGAGCCATGAGGAATAAACCTCTATAAGAAATCCAGCGGTCACTGCGGGATAGAGCGGGGCATACCCGATCCTGTATCACACAGTGCCGCATAGAAGAACCCCATCCCTGGGTGACCTGCGGACGTTGCGGTAGTCTCCTTGTGCACCCGTAACGTCCTCATTCAGGCAAATGGGGGAAATTGTGTGGTTTTTAGTGGGTATGCCCAGTGTGCATTTTCCGTGCCTGAGAGACCCACATACGCTCCGGAGCCCCGACCGCAGTATACACTTAGGGTGCGTTTTCCACACCAAAAAAAAAAGAGTTGAAACGAACTGTGTAAATTAAAAAAAGGCTAGGTTACAGTTTCTGTTTTTTATCAAGTAAACTTAATAAACTGTATTTTTTGTTTAAGGTCTTCGATGGAATCATACTTGGACACATCAATTGGCTGTGGAAATTAAAAGGCAACAAAGGAACATCGCGTTCGGGATAAGGCCAACACTGTCACATTAACCATCAATGAGAAGGAAGAAGAGATTCGTCCAGCATCCATGCCTTAAGTTAGGGTTGTGCTGGCCTCATGTTTGTATTCGAAAAAGAGGACAGCTATGGGCTGCGAGTAGGCCAAAACTATGTCTGTTAAAACTGAAATAAAACTTTTTTATTATTTAGTCACTTTTTATTATTTCTACCCTTTTATTTTCTTATACGATAAGGAAGGTAAACGAGCAAGTGAGTCACCTAATGGCAAGTGATCACCACTGCCCATAGATAACCGCGACCCCAGAGGAATTGCAGTTGCGTTGCCTATCTAGAGGGCTAAGATGAAATGCCTCTTGTGCCAGTAATTTTCTCGGCTGTCTTACTCTCCACACCGTAACACAACAGTGCAAGCGCTGCTGCTTAGCGGTAGGATTAGTGAGTAAAATGGTGGTAGCGAGGACGGGCGTTGCACAAGGTTCTACCACCCGTAACACATTTCAAAACCTAATCTTATAAATTAAAGGCAGATTTCTCTTTATTACCCTCTGCTCTGTTTGAAGGGAATCGGTTTAATACTATCAAATATGCTAATACCTATCCTATTCATAATATTTCGACTCCATGGGAGCGGATCAGAATACATAAAGTTTAAAATGTATAATGGGTTAAAATACACAATGGTTCAAAATATATAACGCAATTTTCTGTAAAACTATTAGCTAAATTAACTTTTTTGATATCGTAATCTATATATTGGTTTAGGTTAGGTTAGGTTTGTTTTATAACAATCCTGTTAATTTGTAACTTTCTTCGAAAACCGCATTATGTAATTTAACCCATTATACATTTTAAACGTTATGCATTTTAATACGTACCCCGACTCCATCTTTAATTGTCTTTGTTCCAAATTTACCAGAATCTCAAATAGACATATTTTCAATACAATTAAATGTTTTAATGACGTTTATACATTAGTTACATCCATTATCTAAATTGCATAGTTATTTAAAAGTACATATAAAATACTGAATTAAATTCAGGCTGAAGGTGAAAATTCATTAGTTTTATAATTACCAAAATTTAAAACATTGGTTACTAAAATGCTTTACCTTTTACCGAAAATAAGTTTGAAATTAATTTGAGTTTTAGCCATTTTGGGACGTAGTTGAATTGAAAATTAATGAAAACACAATCAAGTCGATCTGAATTATAGTCTTATCAAGAGTCAGGTATTTTAAGAAGTAGGTGTAAATCATTTCAAATTTTAGACATTCTGAAACTAATCTGTTTTGACTTTGGGACATACTAGGAACATCGTGTCATGTGCAACACAGGAGCTGTCTGATATTTGGCTATTGTCGCTGCTCGCTGTGCTATGGTTTAATTTTTAGCTCCAATCAGTAGCAATAATCTGCTCTTCGAACGGAACAAGTAAAATTGGTATCAAACAAACGCATATAATAATAAAGTAAAAAAAGGTTAGGATTATTAAAACAAAACAGGGTGGCACGAGACCCTCCGCGGGCCCCTCGGGGCCCGCGGCCCCCACGCGAAATACTAGTTTTATAATATATATAGCTGAATACCCACTCACTGACTCACTCACTGACATGCTGTTTTGAAGAACCCATAAGAGGTGTGGCTAAACTTTATACACCATCGCATCAGAAATGCCCCCACGACCACCAGAAAAATACGAAATCGACCTGAACGTGGAAACTGACCCGACACATGGGGCAGCTCTCCGCGACGGCTCGACCTATTGAGTTTGCCCGGAACTAAAGTCGCTCAGAACAGCCGGCCAATGGGTGAGCCGGTCCAAGATTTTTCAAAATGGCGAAAACAAGATGGCCGCCATACAAAATTGAAACGCGAATATCTCAGAGGCCAGTCGAGATAGGTGGGTGGTGCTCGACCAAATGTCATTCAGAGTTGAGGGGGAAATCTGACTAAGCAATTTTTTTTCCAAGATGGCGGATTCAAAATGGCGTCCAAATTTTTTTTTTCTCCGATCCGACTGAAATTTTGCATCCGGGGCTCTTTGAGGCTACAGATTCAAATGGCATACTTTATTTTTCGGTTCCGCCATTTTCCAAGATGGCCGCCATACAAAGTAATTTCTGTATATTTGACCTGTTGTTTTGAGGAACCCATCAGAGGTAGGGTTTGGTTCTATACACTTTCGCTTCAAAAATTATATGATAAGTACAAGTAAAAGCAAAATTGACCTGAATGTGGAAACTGACCTGACACATGGGCCAGCTCTCCGTAACGAGTTGCCCTATCGAGTTTGCCCGGAACAAAAGTCACTCAGAACAGCCAGCCAATAGGTGAACCAGTATTTTTTTTTCAAAATTGCAAAAACAAAATGGCCGCCATACAAAATTGAAACGCAAATATCTCAGAGGCCAGTCGCAACAGGTGGGTGGTGCTCGAACAAATATTGTTCAAGGTGGGAGTGGTAATCTGATGAGCTAAATTTTTTTCCAAGATGGCGGATTCAAAATGGCGGCGAAATTTTTTTTTATTCCGATCCGATTGAAATTTTGCATCCGGGGCTCTTCGATGTCACAAATTCAAACGCCATTCTTGATTTTTTGATTCCGCCATTTTCCAAGATGGCCGCCATACAAAGTAATGTCAGACTAACAGACTCGCTTGTGTTTTATAGCAGCTATTAGCGATAAGATTCGACTGTATATACGATTGCATAAGAAATTTTATCACAAATACAAAAAAAATAGAAATCCGACCTGAACGTGGAAACTGACTTGACACATGGGCCAGCTCTCCGTAACGACTTGCCCTATCGAGTTTGCCTGGAACTAAAGTCGCTCAGAACAGCCAGCCTATGGGTGAACCGGTATTTTTTTTTCAAAATTGCGAAAACAAGATGGCCGCCATACAAAATTGAAACGCGAATATCTGAGGCCAGTCGAGATGGATGGGTTGTGCTCGACTAAGTGACATACAGGGCTGTAGGTTACCCTCCGCGGTCCCCGCGGGGGCCGCGGCCCCCATGCGAAATACTTTTTCCAAGATGGTGGTTTCAAAATGACGGCCAAAGAATGTGGTAAAAAACGTAAGAAATATTTGAAAAAAATACAGGGTGGTAGGTTACCCTCCGCGGTCCCCGCGGGGGCCGCGGCCCCAACAATAGGCTGGCAGGGTACCCTCCGCGGGTCCCGTGGGGCCCGCGGCCCAAACAATAGGCTGGCAGGGTACCCTCCGCGGGTCCCGTGGGGCCCGCGGCCCCCATGTGAGATGCTGTTCCCAAGATAACGGCCGAAGAATAAAGTAAAAAAAAAGGAGAAATATTTGAAAAAAAAACAGGGTGGCAGGGTACCCTCCGCGGGTCCCGTGGGGCCCGCGGCCTCCATGCGAAATGCTTTTCCTAAGATGGCGGCCAAAGAATATAGAAAAAAGGCTAGAAATATTTGAAGAAACAATAGGCTGGCAGGGTACCCTCCGCGGGTCCAGTGGGGCCCGCGGCCCCCATGTGAGATGCTGTTCCCAAGATAACGGCCGAAGAATAAAGTAAAAAAAAAGGTGAGAAATATTTGAAAAAAATACAGGCTGGTAGGTTACCCTCCGCGGTCCCCGCGGGGGCCGCGGCCCTTATGCGAAATACTTTTTCCACGGTGGTGTTTTCAAAATGACGGCCAAAGAATGTTGTAATATTTGAAAATAACACAGGGTACCCTCCGCGGGTCCCGTGGGGCCCGCGGCCCCCATGCGAAAAAAATAGGATGGTAGGCTACCCTTCGCGGCCCCCGCGCGAAATACTTTTTTCAAGATGGCGGATACAAAATGGCGGCCAAAGATTAAAGGATTTTTTTTTATAAATATTTGAAAAAAAAAACAGGGTGGCAGGGAACGCTCCGCGGGTCCCGTGGGGCCCGCGGCCTCCACGCGAAATACTTTTTCCAAGATGGCGGATACAAAATGGCGGCCAAAGATTATAGTAAAAAATGTTAGAAATATTTGAAAAAAACAGGGCGGTAGGGTATGAATCACTGTTTTCAAAGTGGCGGTTTCAAAAAGGCGGTCAAAGTATATAATAAAAAAAGAAAAGGTTAGGATTATTAAAACAAAACAGGGTGAAAGGGACCTCCGCGGGGCCCTCGGGGCCCGCGGCCCCCACGCGAAATACTAGTTATAATATATATAGCTGAATACCCACTGACTCACTGACTCACTCACTGACATGCTGTTTTGAAGAACCTGTAAGAGTTGTGGTTAAACTCTATACACCATCGTATCAGAAATGCCCCCACGACCACCAGAAAAATACGAAATCGACCTGAACGTGGAAACTGACCCGACACATGGGGCAGCTCTCCGCGACGGCTCGACCTGTCGAGTTTGCCCGGAACTAAAGTCGCTCAGAACAGCCGGCCAATAGGTGAACCAGTATTTTTTTTCAAAATTGCAAAAACAAAATGGCCGCCATACAAAATTGAATCGCAAATATCTCAGAGGCCAATCGCAATAGGTGGGTGGTGCTCGATCAAATGTCGTTCAAAATGGGAGGAATAATTTAATGAGCCAATTTTTTTTCCAAGATGGCGGATTCAAAATGGCGGCCAAATTTTTTTTGAGTCTGTTCTGAGTAAAATTTTGCATCCGAGCCTCTTCAGGGTCACAGATTCTGACGCTAGAATTTATTTTTCGATTCCGCCATTTTCCAAGATGGCCGCCATACAAAGAAATGTCAGACTCATAGACTCACTTGTGTTGTATAGCAGTTTTTAGAAATAGGGTTAATTTTTATACACCATCGCATAAGAAATTTTATCACAAGTACAAAAAAAATGCAAAACTGTCCTGAACGTGGAAACCGACCTGACACGTGGGCCAGTTCTCCGCAACGACTTGCCCTATCGAGTTTGCCCGGAACTAAAAACGCTCAGAACAGCCAGCCTATGGGTGAACCGGTAATTTTTTTTCAAAATTGCGAGAACAAGATGGCCGCCATACAAAATTGAAACGCGAATATCTCAGTGGCCAGTCGAGATAGATGGGTTGTGCTCGACCAAGTGTCGTTCTAGGTGGGAGGAGTAATCTAATGAACCTAATTTTTTCCAAGATGGTGGATTCAAAATGGCGGCCAAAGAATATAGTGAAAAAGTATAGAAATATTTGAAAAAAAAAACAGGCTGATAGGGTTACCTCCGCGGGTCCCGCGGGGCCCGCGGCCTTCACGCGAAATGCTTTTCCCAAGATGGCGGCCAAATAATAAAGTAAAAAAGGTTATAAATATTTGGAAAAAACAGGATGGTAGGGTACCCTCCGCGGGTCCCGTGGGGCCCGCGGCCCCCGTGCGAAATGCTTTTCCAAAGATGGCGGCCAAAGAATAAAGTAAAAAAGATTAGAAATATTTGAAAAGAACAGGGTGGCCGGGAACCCTCCGCGGGTCCCGTGGGGCCCGCGGCCCCCATGCGAAGTACTTTTTCCAAGGTGGCGGTGTCAAAACGGCGGCCAAAGAATATAGTAACAAAGGCTGGAAAAAATTGAAAAAAAAAACAGGCTGGTAGGGTACCCTCCGCGGGTCCCGTGGGGCCCGCGGCCCCCATGCGAAAAAAATAGGATGGTAGGCTACCCTTCGCGGCCCCCGCGCGAAATACTTTTTCCAAGATGGCGGATACAAAATGGCGGCCAATGATTAAAGGAAAAAATGTTAGAAATATTTGAAAAAAAAACAGGGTGGCAGGGAACCCTCCGCGGGTCCCGTGGGGCCCGCGGCCTCCACGCGAAATACTTTTTCCAAGATGGCGGATACAAAATGGCGGCCAAAGATTTTAGTAAAAAATGTAAGAAAAAAAAAACAGGGCGGTAGGGTATGAATCACTGTTTTCAAGGTGGCGGTTTCAAAAAGGCGGCCAAAGTAAATAGTAAAAAAAAGGTTAGGATTATTAAAACAAAACAGGGTGGCACGAGACCTCCGCGGGGCCCTCGGGGCCCGCGGCCCCCACGCGAAATACTAGTTATAATATATATAGCTGAATACCCACTCACTCACTCACTGACTCACTCATTGACATGCTGTTTTGAAGAACCTGTAAGAGGTAAGGCTCGACTCTATACACCATCGTATCAGAATTGCTCCCACGACCACCAGAAAAATACGAAATCGACCTGAACGTGGAAACTGACCCGACACATGGGGCGGTTCTCCGCAACGGCTCGACCTGTCGAGTTTGCCCGGAACTAAAGTCGCTCAGAACAGCCGGCCAATGGGTGAGCCGGTCCAAGATTTTTCAAAATGGCGAAAACAAGATGGCCGCCATACAAAATTGAAACGCGAATATCTCAGAGGCCAGTCGCGATAGATGGGTGGTGCTCGACCAAATGTCATTCAGAGTTGAGGGGGAAATCCGACTAAGCAATTTTTTTTCCAAGATGGCGGATTCAAAATGGCGGCCAAATTTTTTTTTTCTCCGATATGACTGAAATTTTGCATCCGGGGCTCTTTGAGGCTACAGATTCAAATGGCATACTTTATTTTTCGGTTCCGCCATTTTCCAAGATGGCCGCCATACAAAGTAATTTCTGTATATTTGACCTGTTGTTTTGAGGAACCCATCAGAGCTGGGGTTTGACTATATACACAGTCGCTTTAGAAATTTCATGATAAGTACCAAAAAATGAAAAATTGACCTGAACGTGGAAACTGACCTGACACATGGGCCAGCTCTCCGCGACGACTTGCCCTATCGAGTTTGCCCGAAACAAAAGTCACTCAGAACAGCCAGCCAATAGGTGAACCGGTATTTTTTTTTCAAAATTGCGAAAACAAGATGGCCGCCATACAAAATTTAAACGCAAATATCTCAGAGGCCAGTCACAACAGGTGGGTGGTGCTCGAACAAATGTTGTCCAAAGTGGGCGGAGTAATTTAATGAACCAATTTTTTTTTCCAAAATGGCGGATTCAAAATGGCGGCCATAGTTTTTTTGAGTCCGTTCTGAATAAAATTTTGCATCCGAGCCTCCTCAGGGCCACAAATTCTGACGCTAGAATTTATTTTTCGATTCCGCCATTTTCCAAGATGGCCGCCATACAAAGTAATGTCAGACTCATAGACTTACTTGTGTTGTATAGCAGCTTTTAGAAATAGGCTTCGACTTTATACACCATCGCATAAGAAATTTTATCACAAGTACAAAAAAAATGCAAAACTGTCCTGAACGTGGAAACTGACCTGACACGTGGGCCAGCTCTCCGCAACGACTTGCCCTATCGAGTTTGCCCGGAACTAAAGTCGCTCAGAACAGCCAGCCTATGGGTGAACCGGTAATTTTTTTTCAAAATTGCGAAAAAAAGATGGCCGCCATACAAAATTGAAACGCGAATATCTCAGTGGCCAGTCGAGATAGATGGGTTGTGCTCGACCAAGTGTCGTTCTAGGTGGGAGGAGTAATCTAATGAACCTAATTTTTTCCAAGATGGTGGATTCAAAATGGCGGCCAAAGAATATAGTGAAAAAGTATAGAAATATTTGAAAAAAAAAACAGGCTGATAGGGTAACCTCCGCGGGTCCCGCGGGGCCCGCGGCCTTCACGCGAAATGCTTTTCCCAAGATGGCGGCCAAAGAATAAAGTAAAAAAGGTTATAAATATTTGGAAAAAACAGGATGGTAGGGTACCCTCCGCGAGTCCCGTGGGGCCCGCGGCCCTCATGCGAAATGCTTTTCCAAAGATGGCGGCCAAAGAATAAAGTAAAAAAGATTAGAAATATTTGAAAAAAACAGGGTGGCCGGGAACCCTCCGCGGGTCCCGTGGGGCCCGCGGCCCCCATGCGAAGTACTTTTTCCAAGGTGGCGGTGTCAAAACGGCGGCCAAAAAACATAGTAACAAAGGCTGGAAAAATTTGAAAAAAAAAACAGGCTGATAGGGTAACCTCCGCGGGTCCCGCGGGGCCCGCGGCCTTCACGCGAAATGCTTTTCCCAAGATGGCGGCCAAAGAATAAAGTAAAAAAGGTTATAAATATTTGGAAAAAACAGGATGGTAGGGTACCCTCCGCGGGTCCCGTGGGGCCCGCGGCCCTCATGCGAAATGCTTTTCCAAAGATGGCGGCCAAAGAATAAAGTAAAAAAGATTAGTAATATTTGAAAAAAACAGGGTGGCCGGGAACCCTCCGCGGGTCCCGTGGGGCCCGCGGCCCCCATGCGAAGTACTTTTTCCAAGGTGGCGGTGTCAAAACGGCGGCCAAAAAATATAGTAACAAAGGCTGGAAAAATTTGAAAAAAAAAACAGGCTGGTAGGGTACCCTCCGCGGGTCCCGTGGGGCCCGCGGCCTCCATGCGAAATGCTGTTCCCAAGATAGCGGCCAAAGAATAAATTAAAAATAGGTTAGAAATATTTGAAAAAAATACAGGGTGGTAGGTTACCCTCCGCGGTCCCCGTGGGGGCCGCGGCCCCCACGCGAAATACTTTCTCCAAGGTAGTGGTTTCAAAATGACGGCCAAAGAATGTAGTAATATTTGAAAATAACACAGGCTGGCAGGGTACCCTCCGCGGGTCCCGTGGGGCCCGCGGCCCCTATGCGAAAAAAATAGGATGGTAGGCTACCCTTCGCAACCTCCGCGCGAAGTACTTTTTCCAAGATGGCGGATACAAAATGGCGGCCAAAGATTAAAGGAAAAAAAAATATAAATATTTGAAAAAAAAACAGGGTGGCAGGGAACCCTCCGCGGGTCCCGTGGGGCCCGCGGCCTCCACGCGAAATACTTTTTCTAAGATGGCGGATACAAAATGGCGGCCAAAGATTATAGTAAAAAATGTTAGAAATATTTAAAAAAAACAGGGCGGTAGGATATGAATCACTGTTTTCAAAGTGGCGGTTTCAAAAAGGCGGCCAAAGTGTATAGTAAAAAAAAAAGGTTAGGATTATTAAAACAAAACAGGGTGGCAGGGACCTCCGCGGGGCCCTTGGGGCCCGCGGCCCCCACGCGAAATACTAGTTA
Source organism: Pandemis cinnamomeana (assembly GCA_932294345.1). Taxonomy (NCBI): domain Eukaryota; kingdom Metazoa; phylum Arthropoda; class Insecta; order Lepidoptera; family Tortricidae; genus Pandemis; species Pandemis cinnamomeana. Next base: position 7,807,557 of record OW028728.1, read on the forward strand.
TTATAATATATATAGCTGAATACCCACTCACTGACTCACTCACTCACTCACTGACATGCTGTTTTGAAGAACCCTTAAGAGGTACGTCTCGACTTTATAGATTGTCGTATCAGAAATGCCCCCACGACCACCAGAAAAATACGAAATCGACCTGAACGTGGAAACTGACCCGACACATGGGGCGGTTCTCCGCAACGGCTCGACCTGTCGAGTTTGCCCGGAACTAAAGTCGCTCAGAACAGCCGGCCAATGGGTGAGCCGGTCCAAAATTTTTCAAAATGGCGAAATCAAGATGGCCGCCATACAAAATTGAAACGCGAATATCTCAGAGGCGAGTCGAGATAGGTGGGTAGTGCTCGACCAAATGTCATTCAGAGTCGAGAGGGAAATCTGACTAAGCAATTTTTTTTCCAAGATGGCGGATTCAAAATGGCGGCCAAATTTTTTTTTAATCCGATCCGATTGAAATTTTGCATCCGGGGCTCTTTGATGCCACAGATTGTGATGGCATACTTTATTTTTCGGTTCCGCCATTTTCCAAGATGGCCGCCATACAATATAATTTCTGTATATTTGACCTGTTGTTTTGAGGAGCCCATAAGAGGTGGGATTCGACTCTATGCACTTTCGCATCAAAAATTATATTAAAAGTACAAGTAAAAGCATAATTGGCCTGCATGTGGAAACTGACCTGACACATGGGCCAGCTCTCCGCAACGACTTGCCCTATCGAGTTTGCCCGGAACAAAAGTCACTCAGAACAGCCAGCCAATAGGTGAACCAGTATTTTTTTTTCAAAATTGCAAAAACAAAATGGCCGCCATACAAAATTGAAACGCGAATATCTCAGAGGCCAGTCGAGATAGACGGGTGGTGCTCGACCAAATATTGTTCAAAATGGGAGATGTAATCTAATGAACCTGTTTTTTTTTCAAGATGGCGGATTCAAAATGGCGGCCAAATTTTTTTTGAGTCCGTTCTGAGTGAAATTTTGCATCCGAGCCTTTTTAGGGCCACAAATTCTGACGCTAGAATTTATTTTTCGATTCCGCCATTTTCCAAGATGGCCGCCATACAAAGTAATGTCAGACTCATAGACTCACTTGGATTGTATAGCAGTTATTAGAAATAGGGTTCGACTGTATATACAATTGCATATTTTTTTTTATCACAAGTACAAAAAAAATGCAAATCCGACCATAACGTGGAAACTGACTTGACACATGGGCCAGCTCTCCGCAACGACTTGCCCTATCGAGTTTGCCTCGAACTAAAGTCGCTCAGAACAGCCAGCCTATGGGTGGACCGGTATTTTTTTTTCAAAATTGCGAAAACAAGATGGCCGCCATACAAAATTGAAACGCGAATATCTCAGAGGCCAGTCGAGATGGATGGGTTGTGCTCGACTAAGTGACATACAGGGTGGTAGGTGAACCTCCGCGGACCCCGCGGGGGCCGCGGCCCCCACGTTAAATACTTTTCCAAGATGGTGGTTTCAAAATGACGGCCAAAGAATGTAGTAAAAAACGTTAGAAATATTTAAAAAAAATACAGGCTGGCAGGGTACCCTCCGCGGTCCCCGCGGGGGCCGCGGCCTCCACGCGAAATACTTTTTCCAAGGTAGTGGTTTCAAAATGACGGCCAAAGAATGTAGTAATATTTGAAAATACAACAGGCTGGCAGGGTACCCTCCGCGGGTCCCGTGGGGCCCGCGGCCCCCATGCGAAGTACTTTTTCCAAGGTACTGGTTTCAAAATGACGGCTATAGAATGTAGTAATATTTGAAAATACAACGGGCTGGCAGGGTACCCTCCGCGGGTCCCGTGGGGCCCGCGGCCCCCATGAGAAATGCTTTTTCTAAGATGGCGGCCATAGAATATAGTAAAAAAGGCTAGAAATGTTTGAAAAAACAACAGGCTGCCAGGGTACCCTCCGCGGGTCCCGTGGGGCCCGCGGCCCGCATGCGAATTGCTTTTCCGAGAAGGCAGCCAAAGAATAAAGTAAAAATAGGTTTGAAATATTTGAAAAACAACGGGCTGGCAGGGTACCCTCCGCGGGTCCCGTGGGGCCCGCGGCCCCCATGAGAAATGCTTTTTCTAAGATGGCGGCCATAGAATATAGTAAAAAATGTTAGAAATATTTGAGAAAAAAACTGGGTGGCAGGGTATCCTCCGCGGCCCCCACGCAGAATACTTTATCCATGGTGGCCGTTTCAAAAAGGCGGCCAAAGTATATAGTAAAAAAAAAAGGTTAGGATTATTAAAACAAAACAGAGTGGCAGGGACCTCCGCGGGGCCCTTGGGGCCCGCGGCCCCCACGCGAAATACTAGTTATAATATATATAGCTGAATACCCACTCACTCACTGACTCACTGACTCACCCCAGAGTTGTTTGGAGGAACCTGTAAGAGTTGAGGTTAGACTCTATACATTGTTGTATCAGAAATGCTTGCCCGACCACCAGAAAAATACGAAATCGACCTGAACGTGGAAATTGACTTGACACATGGGGCGGTTCTCCGCAACGGCTCGACCTATCGAGTTTGCCCGGAACTAAAGTCGCTCAGAACAGCCAGCCAATGGGTGAGCCGGTCAAAGTTTTTTCAAAATGGCGAAAACAAGATGGCCGCCATACAAAATTGAAACGCGAATATCTCAGAGGCCAGTCGGGATAGGTGGGTGGTGCTCAACCAAATGTCATTCAGAGTTGAGGGGGAAATCTGACTAAGCAATTTTTTTTCCAAGATGGCGAATTCAAAATGGCGGCCAATTTTTTTTTTAATCCGATCCGATTGAAATTTTGCATCCGGGGCTCTTCGAGGCCACAGATTTAAATGGCATACTTTTTTTTTCGATTCCGCCATTTTCCAAGATGGCCGCCATACAAAGTAATTTCTGTATATTTGTCCTGTTGTTTTGAGGAACCCATCAGAGGTAGGGTTTGGTTCTATACACTTTCGCTTCAAAAATTATATGATAAGTACGAAAAAAATGAAAAATTGACCTGAATGTGGAAACTGACCTGACACATGGGGCAGTTCTCCGTGATGAATTGCTTTATTGAGTTTGCCCGAAACAAAAGTCGCTCAGAACAGCCAGCCACTGGGTGAACCAGTATTTTTTTTTCAAAATTGCAAAAACAAGATGGCCGCCATACAAAATTGAAACGCAAATATCTCAGAGACCAATCGCAATAGGTGGGTGGTGTTCGAACAAATGTTGTCCATAGTAGGCGGAGTAATTTGATAAACTAATTTTTTTTTCCAAAATGGCGGATTCAAAATGGCGGCCAAATTTTTTTTTACTCCGATCCGATTGAAATTTTGCATCCTGGGCTCTTCGAGGCCACATATTCAAACGGCATACTTAATTTTTCGATTCCGCCATTTTCCAAGATGGCCGCCATACAAAGTAATTACAGCCTCATAGACTCACTTGTGTTGTATAGCAGCTTTTATGCACCATCGCATAAGAAATTTTATCACAAGTACCAAAAAAATGAAAAATTGACCTGAATGTGGAAACTGACCTGACACATGGGCCAGCTCTCCGTAACGACTTGCCCTATCGAGTTTGCCCGGAACTAAAGTCGCTCAGAACAGCCAGCCTATGGGTGAACCGGTATTTTTTTTTCAAAATCGCGAAAACAAGATGGCCGCCATACAAAATTGAATGAGATGGATGGGTTGTGCTCGACCAAGTGACGTAATAGGGTGGTAGGTTACCCTCCGCGGACCCCGCGGGGGCCGCGGCCCTTACGCGAAATACTTTTTCCAAGGTGGTGGTTTCAAAATGAAGGGCAAAGAATGTAGTAAAAAAGGTTAGAAATATTTGAAAAAAACACAGGATGGTAGGTTACCCTCCGCGGTCCCCGCGGGAGCCGCGGCCCCCACGCGAAATACTTTTTCCAAGGTAGCGGTTTCAAAATGACGGCCAAAGAATGTAGTACATAAGGTTAGATATATTTCAAAATAATACAGGGTGGTAGGTTACCCTCCGCGGTCCCCGTGGGGGCCGCGGCCCTCACGCGAAATACTTTTTCCAAAGTGGTGGTTTCAAAATGACGGCCAAAGAATGTAGTAATATTTGAAAATACAACAGGCTGGCAGGGTACCCTCCGCGGGTCCCGTGGGGCCCGCGGCCCCCATGCGAAGTACTTTTTCCAAGGTAGTGGTTTCAAAATGACGGCCAAAGAATGTAGTAATATTTGAAAATACAACTGGCTGGCAGGGTACCCTCCGCGGGTCCCGTGGGGCCCGCGGCCCCCATGCGAAGTACTTTTTCCAAGGTAGTGGTTTCAAAATGACGGCCAAAGAATGTAGCAATATTTGAAAATACAACAGGCTGGTAGAGTACCCTCCGCGGGTCCCGTGGGGCCCGCGGCCCCCATGCGAAGTACTTTTTCCAAGGTAGTGGTTTCAAAATGACGGCTATAGAATGGAGTAATATTTGAAAATACAACAGGCTGGCAGGGTACCCTCCGCGGGTCCCGTGGGGCCCGCGGCCCCCATGCGAAATGCTTTTTATAAGATGGCAGCCATAGAATATATTAAAAAGGGCTAGAAATATTTGAAAAAACAACAGGCTGGTAGGGTGGCGGTTTCAAAAAGGCGGCCAAAGTATATAGTAAAAAAAAAGGTTAGGATTATTAAAACAAAATGGGGTGCCAGGGACCTCCGCGGGGCCCTCGGGGCCCGCGGCCCCCACGCGAAATACTAGTTATTATAATATATATAGCTGAATACCCACTGACTGACTGACTGACATGCTGTTTTGAAGAACCCATACGAGGTGTGGCTAAACTCTATACACCATCGCATCAGAAATGCCCCCACGACTACCGGAAAAATACGAAATCGACCTGAACGTGGAAATTGACTTGACACATGGGGCAGTTCTCCGCGACGGCTCGACCTATCGAGTTTGCCCGGAACTAAAGTCGCTCAGAACAGCCGGCCAATGGGTGAGCTTGTCCAAGATTTTTCAAAATGGCGAAAACAAGATGGCCGCCATACAAAATTGAAACGCGAATATCTCAGAGGCCAGTCGAGATAGGTGGGTGGTGCTCGACCAAATGTCATTCAGAGTTGAGGGGGAAATCTGACTAAGTATTTTTTTTTCCAAGATGGCGGACTCAAAATGGCGGCCAAATTTTTTTTTTATCCGATCCGATTGAAATTTTGCATCCGGGGCTCTTTAAGGCCACAGATTGTGATGACATACTTTATTTTTCGGTTCCGCCATTTTCCAAGATGGCCGCCATACAAAGTAATTTCTGTATATTTGACCTGTTGTTTTGAGGAACCCATCAGAGGTAGGGTTTGGTTCTATACACTTTCACTTCAAATATTGTATGATAAGTACGAAAAAAATGAAAAATTGACCTGTATGTGGAAACTGACCTGACACATGGGGCAGCTCTCCGCGATGAATTGCTTTATTGAGTTTGCCCGGAACAAAAGTCGCTCAGAACAGCCAGCCACTGGGTGAACCCGTATTTTTTTTTCAAAATTGCAAAAACAAGATGGCCGCCATACAAAATTGAAACGCAAATATCTCAGAGGCCAATCACAATAGGTGGGTGGTGCTCGACCAAATATTGTTCAAGGTGGGAGTAGTAATCGGATGACTCATTTTTTTTTCCAAGATGGCGGATTCAAAATGGCGGCCAAATTTTTTTTTACTCCGATCCGATTGAAATTTTGCTTCCAGGGCTGTTTGAGGCCACATATTCAAACGGCATAATTAATATTTTGATTCCGCCATTTTCCAAGATGGCCGCCATACAAAGTAATGTCAGACTCATAGACTTACTTGTGTTGTATAGCAGCTTTTAGAAATAGGGTTCGACTTTATACACCATCGCATCAGGAATTATAACGTTAGTATTAAAAAAATTAAAATCTGACTTGAACGTGGAAACTGATCCGGCACATGGGCCAGCTCTCCGCAACGACTTGCCCCATCGAGTTTGCCCGGAACTAAAGTCGCTCAGAACAGCCAGCCAATGGGTGAACCGGTATTTTTTTTCAAAATTGCGAAAACAAGATGGCCGCCATACAAAATTGAAACGCGAATATCTCAGAGGCCAGTCGAGATGGATGGGTTGTGCTCGACTAAGTGACATACAGGGCTGTAGGTTACCCTCCGCGGTCCCCGCGGGGGCCGCGGCCCCCATGCGAAATACTTTTTCCAAGATGGTGGTTTCAAAATGACGGCCAAAGAATGTGGTAAAAAACGTAAGAAATATTTGAAAAAAATACAGGGTGGTAGGTTACCCTCCGCGGTCCCCGCGGGGGCCGCGGCCCCAACAATAGGCTGGCAGGGTACCCTCCGCGGGTCCCGTGGGGCCCGCGGCCCAAACAATAGGCTGGCAGGGTACCCTCCGCGGGTCCCGTGGGGCCCGCGGCCTCCATGCGAAATGCTTTTCCTAAGATGGCGGCCAAAGAATATAGAAAAAAGGCTAGAAATATTTGAAGAAACAATAGGCTGGCAGGGTACCCTCCGCGGCTCCCATGTGAGATGCTGTTCCCAAGATAACGGCCGAAGAATAAAGTAAAAAAAAGGTTAGAAATATTTGAAAAAAATACAGGGTGGTAGGTTACCCTCCGCGGGTCCCGTGGGGCCCGCGGCCTCCATGCGAAATGCTTTTCCTACGATGGCGGCCAAAGAATATAGAAAAAAGGCTAGAAATATTTGAAGAAACAATAGGCTGGCAGGGTACCCTCCGCGGGTCCCGTGGGGCCCGCGGCCCCCATGTGAGATGCTATTCCCAAGATAACGGCCGAAGAATAAAGTAAAAAAATACAGGGTGGTAGGTTATCCTCCGCGGTCCCCGCGGGGGCCGCGGCCCCCACGCGAAATACTTTTTCCAAGGTAGTGGTCTCAAAATGACGGCCAAAGAATGTAGTAATATTTGAAAATACAACAGGCTGGCAGGGTACCCTCCGCGGGTCCCGTGGGGCCCGCGGCCCCCATGCGAAGTACTTTTTCCAAGGTAGTGGTTTCAAAATGACGGCTATAGAATGTAGTAATATTTAAAAATACAACAGGCTGGCAGGGTACCCTCCGCGGGTCCCGTGGGGCCCGCGGCTCCCATGCGAAGTACTTTTTCCAAGGTAGTGGTTTCAAAATGACGGCTATAGAATGTAGTAATATTTGAAAATACAACAGGCTGGCAGGGTACCCTCCGCGGGTCCCGTGGGGCCCGCGGCCCCCATGCGAAGTACTTTTTCCAAGGTAGTGGTTTCAAAATGACGGCTATAGAATGTAGTAATATTTGAAAATACAACAGGCTGGCAGGGTACCCTCCGCGGGTCCCGTGGGGCCCGCGGCCCCCATGCGAATTGCTTTCCCCGAGAGGGCAGTCAAAGAATAAAGTAAAAATAGGTTTGAAATATTTGAAAAAAACTGGGTGGCAGGATATCCTCCGCGGCCCCCACGCAGAATACTTTGATGGCGGTTTCAAAAAGGCGGCCAAAGTATATAGTAAAAAAAAAGGTTAGGATTATTAAAACAAAACAGGGTGGCAGGGACCTCCGCGGGGCCCTTGGGGCCCGCGGCCCCCACGCGAAATACTAGTTTATAATATATATAGCTGAATACCCACTGACTGACTGACTGACATGCTGTTTTGAAGAACCCGTAAGAGGTTTGGTTAGACTCTATACACCGTCGTATCAGAAATGCCCCCACGACCACCAGAAAAATACGAAATCGACCTGAACGTGGAAACTGACCCGACACATGGGGCGGCTCTCCGCGACGGCTCGACCTGTCGAGTTTTCCCGGAACTAAAGTCGCTCAGAACAGCCGGCCAATGGGTGAGCCGGTCCAAGATTTTTCAAAATGGCGAAAACAAGATGGCCGCCATACAAAATTGAAACGCGAATATCTCAGAGGCCAGTCGAGATAGACGGGTGGTGCTCGACCAAATGTCATTCAGAGTTGAGGGGGAAATCTGACTAAGCAATTTTTTTTCCAAGATGGCGGATTCAAAATGGCGGCCAAATTTTTTTTTACTCCGATCCGATTGAAATTTTGCATCCGGGACTCTTTCGAGGCCACAGATTCAAATGGCATACTTTATTTTTCGGTTCCGCCATTTTCCAAGATGGCCGCCATACAAAGTAATTTCTGTAATTTTGACCTGTTGTTTTGAGGAACCCATAAGAGGTGGGATTCGACTTTATACACTTTCGCATCAGAAATTATATTAAAAGTACGAAAAAAATGAAAAATTGACCTGAATGTGGAAACTGACCTGATACATGGGGCAGCTCACCGTAACGAGTTGCCCTATCGAGTTTGCCCGGAACAAAAGTCACTCAGAACAGCCAGCCAATAGGTGAACCAGTATTTTTTTTTCAAAATTGCAAAAACAAAATGGCCGCCATACAAAATTAAAACGCAAATATCTCAGAGGCCAGTTGCAACAGGTGGGTGGTGCTCGAACAAATGTTGTTCAAGGTGGGAGTGGTAATCTGATGAGCTAAATTTTTTTCCAAGATGGTGGATTCAAAATGGCGGCGAAATTTTTTTTAAATTCCGATCCGATTGAAATTTTGCATCCGGGGCTCTTCGATGCCACAAATTCAAACGCCATTCTTGATTTTTCGATTCCGCCATTTTCCAAGATGGCCGCCATACAAAGTAATGTCAGACTAACAGACTCGCTTGTGTTTTATAGCAACTATTAGCGATAGGGTTCGACTGTATATACGATTGCATAAGAAATTTTATCACAAATACAAAAAAAATACAAATCCGACCTGAACGTGGAAACTGACTTGACACATGGGCCAGCTCTCCGTAACGACTTGCCCTATCGAGTTTGCCTGGAACTAAAGTCGCTCAGAACAGCCAGCCTATGGGTGAACCGGTATTTTTTTTTCAAAATTGCGAAAACAAGATGGCCGCCATACAAAATTGAAACGCGAATATCTCAGAGGCCAGTCGAGATGGATGGGTTGTGCTCGACTAAGTGACATTCAGGGTGGTAGGTTACCCTCCGCGGTCCCCGCGGGGGCCGCGGCCCCCATGCGAAATACTTTTTCCAAGATGGTGGTTTCAAAATGACGGCCAAAGAATGTAGTAAAAAACGTTAGAAATATTTGAAAAAAATACAGGGTGGTAGGTTACCCTCCGCGGTCCCCGCGGGGGCCGCGGCCCCAACAATAGGCTGGCAGGGTACCCTCCGCGGGTCCCGTGGGGCCCGCGGCCCCAACAATAGGCTGGCAGGGTACCCTCCGCGGGTCCCGTGGGTCCCGCGGCCCCCATGTGAGATGCTGTTCCCAAGATAACGGCCGAAGAATAAAGTAAAAAAAAAGGTGAGAAATATTTGAAAAAGAACAGGGTGGCAGGGTACCCTCCGCGGGTCCCGTGGGGCCCGCGGCCTCCATGCGAAATGCTTTTCCTAAGATGGCGGCCAAAGAATATAGAAAAAAGGCTAGAAATATTTAAAGAAACAATAGGCTGGCAGGGTACCCTCCGCGGGTCCCGTGGGGCCCGCGGCCCCCATGCGAAGTACTTTTTCCAAGGTGGTGGTGTCAAAACGGCGGCCAAAGAATATAGTAACAAAGGCTGGAAAAATTTAAAAAAAAAAACAGGCTGGTAGGGTACCCTCCGCGGGTCCCGTGGGGCCCGCGGCCTCCATGCGAAATGCTGTTCCCAAGAATAAATTAAAAATAGGTTAGAAATATTTGAAAAAAATACAGGGTGGTAGGTTACTCTCCGCGGTCCCCGCGGGGGCCGCGGCCCCAACGCGAAATACTTTTTCCAAGGTAGTGGTTTCAAAATGACGGCCAAAGAATGTAGTAATATTTGAAAATAACACAGGCTGGCAGGGTACCCTCCGCGGGTCCCGTGGGGCCCGCGGCCCCCATGCGAAAAAAATAGGATGGTAGGCTACCCTTCGCGGCCCCCGCGCGAAATACTTTTTCCAAGATGGCGGATACAAAATGGCGGCCAAAGATTAAAGGAAAAAAATATATAAATATTTGAAAAAAAAACAGGGTGGCAGGGAACCCTCCGCGGGTCCCGTGGGGCCCGCGGCCCGCATGCGAATTGCTTTTCCCGAGAGGGCAGCCAAAGAATAAAGTAAAAATAGGTTTGAAATATTTGAAAAACAACAGGATTGCAGGGTATCCTCCGCGGCCCCCACGCAGAATACTTTATCCATGGTGGCAGTTTCAAAAAGGCGGCCAAAGTATATAGTAAAAAAAAAAAGTTAGGATTATTAAAACAAAACAGGGTGGCACGGGACCTCCGCGGGGCCCTCGGGGCCCGCGGCCCCCACGCGAAATACTAGTCTCACATATAAAAGTCGAGTGATGCTCGACTGTTTCGGACTATTTCGTAGTCCTTCCTGGAGCGCTCGCCCCGGCGGCAGCGAAACGCACACTGCGCGCCAGCGCTCTGTTCGCGCAGCTGCTCGACGCAACTGACAGCGGCGCACAACTACCCTCGTTTTCATCGTTATTTTTACTGTCAAATGTAGTCCAAAACATGTAGAGCATCACTCGACTTTTTATACGTGGGTTATTCGTTTATGTGTAATTATGTCTAAGCTAGTCCTTACTAATCCTTACTATATATTACTATATATTACTATATCCTTATTCCTTATATTCCTTATATTCCTTATATATTCCTTTAATATTATAAATGCGAAAGTAACTCTGTCTGTCTGTCTGTCTGTCTGTCTGTTACCTTTTCACACTTGAACCGCTGGGCCGATTTAGTTGAAATTTGGTATACAGATAGTTTGAGTCCCGGGAAAGGACATAGGATAGTTTTTATCCCGGAAAATTGCATAGTTCCCGCGGGATAGCACAGCCCAAACCACTGGAATTTTTCAAATTTAAGGCGGAACAAAGTTCGCCGGGTCTGCTAGTTCTTAATAAGATCTTAATTTGGCACTCACTCGTCCATGGAGCAGAGTCGGCCGTTGCACTCGAGCGTGGCGACGAGGGCAATATCTTCTGGAGACAACTTGAAGTCGAACACCTTGAAGTTCTGCTCGATGCGCGCTCTGGTGACGGATTTCGGAATCACGATCATGCCGCGGTCTATGGCGTATCTACAAGAAAGAAAAACTGTTGGTTACTTGAATAATTTAACCTTCGCCGCCACGTCAAATACAAGAGACGTCACCTACATATACGCAAGAGCAAGACTTTGTCGCGATGCCTTAAATTAAACCTAAACCCAGTTAAACGAAGGTTGCTTTTGAATTAAAGTAATGGACGTACATCCGACTATCCTACTAATATTATAAACGCGAAAGTTTGTAAGTATGGATGGATGTTTGTTACTCTTTCACGCCAGAACCGCTTGACGGATCTGGCTGAAATTTGAAACAGAAATAGATTATAGTCTGGCTGGAATAACATATAGGGTACTTTTTATCCCGTAAAATGGTGTAATTCCTTCGGGATAGCGATAAACGAATTCTTTGCAGACGAAGTCGCGGGCAACAGCTAGTACGTATATCATCATCACTTCACTACATAGTATAAAATAAAGTCGCTTTCTCTGTCCCTATGTCCCTATGTATGCTTATATCTTCAAAACTACACAACGGATCTTGATGCGGTTTTTTTAAATAGATAGAGTGATTCAAGAGGAAGGTTTGTATGTAATATACCGTGCGAAGCCGGGGCGGGTCGCTAGTATATAATAAAGCTGAAGAAGGACGAAATGTAAGTCTGTAACTACAAGGAAGATATTAAAAAAAAAACAAATAAGAGTTGTATGCGTGTGTGTTTGAAAGATATGAATTAGTGCAGTGTCGGGTTTTGGCTTACGGTGTTTTACGTCATGGTAAAGTGGCTCTCTTTACCTGATGAGCAGCTGCGCTACGGTCTTGGAATAGCGGTCCGCCACGGCCTGCAGGCGCGGGTCCTGGAGTAGCTGGGGGTCTCCGGGCTTGGCCCAGGGCCGGTCGGGAGAGCCCAGGGGCGAGTAGGCCGTCACAGCGATGTCGTGGGCCTTGCAGAAGTCAAACAGCTTCTGCTGGTTCAGGTACGGGTGGACTTCGATCTGGAAGGTTTTATGATCATCAGCGAAAGACGTCTACTGTTCGCTCATCCCTTTAAAACCATACATCAGGGGCGCCGACTTTTAGATAACCGCGTGGGTGCTCATGCTTATTTGATGACTCGAAAACGGGTCGTCAGGTAATGAAAAAACACTTATCCCTAAAAGGCGATTACTGATCTGTTTCGTGATGTCTATTCTCAGGGGTGCTCGGCACCCACTGTTTATTTCTCATGGGTGCTCGAGCCCCCGAGCACCCACGGAGTCGGCGCCCCTGCCATACATAGATACATTATCACGTCTTTGTCCCTTACGACGTAGATAGAGCCTTTTTTTTACGGAGAGGAATTCTTTATGGATGCCCTAGGCACGGGGATGTCTAGGGTTATGTGGGACTCCCCCCGGAGGGGTATACCCGAACTAAAAATTCTCCGGCGTTGCCTCAATCCGGTGTGACGGGGACGCAGTGGGATGCCAGTAGGGTTTCACCACAGACGCCCCCCGGTGGCCCCGGCGCCCGCTAGGACCACGCCAAGAAGAGGGCCCGTACGCTGGGTCCGTCTTCCCTTAGACAATGAGATAGGTAATGCAGGTAGGTAATGAACTAGGTAGACAGACTATAAGGTAACAAAACCTTAAGGCCACGTTTAGCATGATTAAGGGCGTAGTATCGCTGGAAAGGGAAATCAAAATAGTGATGGGTGGCCACCCGCATCTCCTATAACATGATTCCTAAGACTTTCGCCCATTCCCTTTATGGGCTTTTACCATCAAAGAAGAGAAGCAACTGGTAAATTCTATGTTTTTCTTTACTCCCAGACCAGTATGTATATATATGTATCCAGTGGCGGACAAGCCCGTCAGAGGCCCGGGGCGACAAAACTAAATTAGGCCCCCCTGCTTAAAAAAAAAGTAGTTTTATCAGCGTATTGGACGCGTTCAGCAAAGTTAAAAGAACATTAGTACTGCGTAAAAATTCTAGATGGCTGTAGTGTTTTGATCTAATGACATTATGTAGGTACTAACTACTGAGCACATTTTTAAAGTCTTGTTTAGGATTTGATCAGGAGACGCGGAGGCATTTGGGGCCCCCCAAAAACCGGGGGCCCGGGGCGGGCCGCCCCTTCCGCCCCCCTGTTAGTCCGCCACTGTATGTATCATTGAAAACAGCGCCATCTCTCGTTCTTTCCTTACACTAGCTCAGGTACCTGGTTGACGACGGGCTTGATCTTCGCCACGGCCAGCACGCGCTCGACCTGGCTCTTGCTGAAGTTGGAGACGCCGATGCTCTTGGTCAGCCCGAGTTCCACCAGCGCCTCCATGGCGCACCAGGTCGCTACGTAGTCCACGTCAGAGTATTGCGTCTTCCCGTCCTCCGTGGGGAACGGTTCGCCTTCTTCCTGCATTCAAAATGTTACTGCAATTAATAAAGTCGTCCGAGGTAAGTGTGCAACTCGTCTTAACAAGGAAAAAGTTAAAATTCAACTATTGGGGTTGCCTATTTTTTTACAATGTAGCTCTATACTGATTCAAAAACCATTTCCTGAAATAGTTTTTCAGGATTATTTGCAGTAATCAGATTACATAACACTGTTGGTTTAATTAAAAAACAGGTACGAACGTGCGCTGGTGTGGAACGCTACCTGCGCCGACACCATGGCTGCGTCCTACCTTCCAATGACGTGCAGGCATGCCGGCGCGGCGGTGGACACCCGGGAGCGGGTAAAGATGACAAAATACCAGTGTCTCGGCGCCCAATACGAATTCGTCGCATTTGGCGTCGAGACACTTGGTCCGTGGGGCAAGGGCGCACGTGGGCTCTACAAACTCAGGCATGGAATGAGTTCTCTCTATTGTGACCCTCTCCACGGTACCTTGTAAGCCTGGGGCCAGTGGATCAGGTATAGGTCCAGGTATTCCAGGCCCAGGTCCTGCAGAGTGGTCTTGATGGCTCCCTCCACCAGGTCGGGGCGGTGGTACGTGCACCAGAGCTTCGATGTGATGAACAGGTCCTCCCTGCCAAAACCGCAAATTAAAAAAATGAACAAAAAAACTAGAAATTGTCGTGCTGGACTGCTGGTACCAGCAGGAATATTAGGAAATTCAGTAACTCCACACTGCACAGACTGTATCGCGGCAGCCAAACAATATAAAAAAACGGTTACCATAAATTATGAAGCGGTTAGAATAACAAAAAAGGTAGGTAAAACATTATTTTACAACAAAGACTCGCAATTGCGATACAGCGCGGGAATGCTGCCTGCGTGATGGGGACCCTACCTAAGGGTCCAAATTTATTTTAATTTTTAACATAAGTTTTATTTTTCTAAGTTATTTTAAGGTAGCCTAAGTTTATATTTTAATTATGTTGTATTTACCAATAAAGTTTATATCTCTTTATTTTTTTAAAACTATAACAATAGTACCTAATTTACAGATGGGAATCCAAATACTAACTGGAGACTTGGAGCTTCTAGGTAAGCGTTGCTAGATTATGTAATTGTTCCCACTTTAGTAGATATCCACGAATTTCCAAATTGGCATTGTTAATTTTTTTAAGCTGTGCTTTTAACACCTTTATTTGATAAAATGGACTATTTCAAGCAACTAATTTGAATATTATGCTTTTACGTAGCTTTGTTAATTAATAATAAATATTTTTTTGCTGTTTGATAAATCGTGAATTTAGACAGAATCCCAATCGCCTTCGTTCGGCTGGCTATATAAAAAAACGGCTTTGTCTATGGTTTTGTCGATTTGACAGTGACACGTGACAGTTGCCTTAGCTAAACTTTTTTTTTTCATTTTTGTGGCAAACATTCGATGCTGGATTCTGTCTAAAAACCGCGTCGTTCGGTCAAACAAAGGTTCAAAGTACTTTTACAAAAATATCTGCAATCATAAAGTATTTTTGAAATCGGACAAGATAAATCGGATAAATGATGGTTTTCCTCGAAATGGTTTTCGAATTGGAGCATACTAAAAAAAATGAACAATGCCAATTCCCCCGTTTACGAATTTACCCCATAACTATACTTGTATTGTTTTGATGAGATGATAATATTCGTGAAAAGATTTTCAGCAAATGATAGCGGCTCGATCTACAGGAAACTGATCCTTTAGTTAACATAGCGCTATCAAGATCGCGATCGTGATGTGCTCAAACAAGCGATATTGATATCGGACGTGTTAAAAAAACAATGGCACGTAAAATGCAGCCAAGGCCGCCTTATCAGCCATTGCTATGCTAATATGTTACGCAAACAGCGATGCCGTAAAGTGGCCCAAATAAGGTCACTACACTGATTTAGGAACTAACCCAACTTCCTGCTCAGGCCTGGGGCCTTCCTATGACATCTTAATGCGATTTAACACTGATTCAGTTTAGGTTCGCTCGCTGTCTAAGGCAGTGGCGGACTAAGCCCGTCAGAGGCCCGGGGCGACAAAACTAAATGAGGCCCCCCAGCTTAAAAAAATATGTAGTTTTGTCCGGACGCAATTCTAGGACGAAAATTCTTGATGACGTTATATAGGTACTAATTACTAAGTACATTTTTAAAGTCTTGTTTAGGATTTGATCAGGAGAACGCGGAGGCATTTGGGGCCCCAAAAAGA
Source organism: Pandemis cinnamomeana (assembly GCA_932294345.1). NCBI lineage: Eukaryota > Metazoa > Arthropoda > Insecta > Lepidoptera > Tortricidae > Pandemis > Pandemis cinnamomeana. The sequence continues at coordinate 7,823,211 of OW028728.1, forward strand.
CCGGGGGCTCGGGGCGGGCCGCCCCTTCCGCCCCCCTGTTAGTCCGCCACTGGTCTAAGGGTCCAAATTTTAAGTTTTAACATAAATTTTATTTTACTAAGTTATTTTAAGGCAGCCTTAGTTTATATTTTAATTAATACTTTTGTAATCAGTGGCGTAACTATAGGGTGGCAGGGGTGGCAAAATGCCAGGGGCCCCGAACTGGCTTGGTTTAGAGCACAGAAGGGACGCTGATGCACTTCTATATATTCTATATATTCTAGATATTGAGGAAGGAGCCCCATCTGACGAATTTGCCGCGGGCCCCAGACGTTATAGTTACGCCACTGTTTGTAATCATTTACAAATTTACAAAATAAATATATACCTACTAATTATGAGAGGTGTTTAAGATGTTAAGGTGTGGATGATGGCGTACCTCTTGACGACCCCCTCGGCGAACTTGGCGGTCAGGGCTTCTCCCACTTCTTTCTCGTTCCCATAGATGTGGGCGCAGTCGATGTGGCGGTAGCCGATGTCGATGGCGTCCTTGACGGCCTGGGTCACCTCGCCGGGCTTCGACTGGACAAACATACAAACATATATCATGCTAGCTTCTGCCTGCGACTTCATCCGATTAGACTGAAGGGCTGGTTGCTGATAGTACATTCTCCAAAAAATATTTACATACATACACATACATACACAAATCACGTCTTGAACTCTTACGGGGTAGACAGCGCCTAAGGTGGCACGGTTAGCAAGATTGTGGGCTTATAGATGGCAAAAAATGGAATCAAAATAGTGACATTCCTAGCGTTTCTGAAAAAAGGGTCTCTAAGGCGGATGGAAGGACGGACGGAAAGACAACAAAGTGACTCTATATGGTTCCATTTTTCCCCTGAAGCAAGGAACTCTAAATAAATAAGTACAATTCATTTGTTTGCACTGACCTGGAGTCGCTCAATCATTTTTATGATTGCATATGATTGAAAAATCAATATATGTAAACGCCTTTTCCCGATACCGTGTCTTTGTTGGTTGATACATATTTAATGGCTAATTTTAGATGGTATCGCTGAATAATCGAGGGAATGGGCGCAAATCTTAGAAATGAGGTTATTTATAGGCTCGACTATTTTCCTTTTCCACTTATACGCCTACAACCATGCTAAACGTGGCTTTAGGCCTTGTTACCTCAAGCTCTGTCTACCTCTCGCCGGGAACGTGGGCCGCTGTCTTTTTCAAGACGGGGGCCACGAGGAGACAACCTCTATAAAAATCAAATCCAAGCGGCACCAGTGGGGGAGGGCGGGTCTTTCCAAACCTGCATTGCACAGGTGCCGCGAAGAGGGAACCCCATCCCGGGGTGGCCGTAACGCCTCACATACGACCGAATAGGGAATCCGTGTGGTTTTTAGTGGGTATGCCTGCCGTCGCAGGAGAGCCCCACATACCCCCGGTAAACCCGTACCGGGCATCCGCATAAGGCGCATTTTCCACGCCATAAAAAAAGGCTCTGTCTACCTCGTAAGGGATAAAGTCGTGATTTGTGTGTGTATTTAGGGAATGAGCATCATTAAACTTCTCACTGTTGTTTATTCACTTTGTCACACACTCCGTTATTGAACGTGGGAAATTATTTTAACAACCACAATCTTTAGCCTTTACCTACTAAAACACATACATACATAAATCACGCTTTTATCCCTTACGGGGTAGACGCAGCTAAGGTAACAAAACCTTAAGTCCACGTTTAGCATGATTAAGGGCGTATAGGTGGAAAGGGAAATCAAAATAGTGGGTGGCTAACCGCATCGCCTATAACATGATTCCTAAGACTCGCCCATTCCCACGACGGGCTTTTACCATCAGCGCGGGAAGAGAAGCAACTGGTAAATTCTCTGGTTTTTCTTTACTTCCAGACTAGCATGGAAAAAATTAGTTTTTTTTTATATGAATAGGAATAAGGCAAACGAGCAAGTGGGTCACCTGATGGTAAGTGATCAACACTGCCCATAGACACCCGTAACCCCGCAGGGATTGCAGATGCGTTGCCAACCTAGAGGATTAAGATGAAATGCCTCTTGTGCCCGTAATTTCCCCGGCTGTCTTACTCTCCACACCGGAACACAGCAGTGCAAGCACTGCTACTTAGCGGCAGGATTAGCAAATTGAAATTAATTTAAAACTGCAGTTATACTTTACCTTCCAAGTCCCCAACCCGATAACCGGGCAGGTTTTCCCGTTGTTAAAAATAACTGGTACACTGGCTGCCATTGTCACAATATTAAAATTTAAAACACTTAATTCACCGATATATTCAAAAGAAAAGAAACGTTCGCCGCGAGAGCCGGCGATAGAGTGTAAGGTGTGGGCGGAATACACCGGATTTATTTATAGACGACATGATGGTGGGAGTTCCGATCGCGCGACTGCGTGCGTCTTATAATTTTACAGCTTCATGCGTGGAGGCCCTTGCCCGTATATTTTTGGTCGAACGATCGTTTTCTCTAAATTTCTCTAGCTGTAACTGAAAATACTTCAGAAACAATTTCACATAAGTATTCTGTTCATTATTAGCGAACATAAATGAAAATACAACTGTTTTAATTTTGTTTATACATAGGTACCTACATACGGTCAAGTGCAAAAATAAGTATTGATGGAACTTCTCAAAAATATGTCCCACGACCTTATTAGTTACGCCGGTGTAAGAGCGTATGGTACTTATTTTTTAATCTTTGTCTAAATACTTATCTATTATTACACTTGACTGTACATAAATCACCTCTATGTAATATAGGCAATGCGTCTAGCAACCCATCACTATTTTTTTCCCTTTCCAGCTATACGCCCTTAATCATGCTAATGCCCTTAAGGTTTTGCTACCTTAGGCTCTGTCTACCCTGTAAGGGATAAAGACGTGATATATGTACCTATGCATGTATAAATATTTTATTATGTTCAAAATATATCTTCTTGCAACTTTGGGAGCCTTTTTGACATCGTTGACCTTCAAAATGGCGTAAACATTTCTTCTTTACATTGATGACATTCGACTGACGAACGTTTGATCAAAAAGCACTAGTTGCTAGCAAAATAAATTACTACCAAAACCAGTGGCGTAACTATACCATCCGGGGCCCGTGGCAAATTCTTTTGATGGGGCCCTATCAGTAAAAATCGTCACGTACTCAGTTTAATTTTATTATTTTTGAGCTCGCAGCCTCTTGGGCCGGGGCCCTCTTAGGTCGGGGGCCCGTGGCATTTTGCCAGCCCTGCCACCCTTTTGTTACGCCACTAACCAAAACCCGCAACATGGTGCGCGCCGGACAGAAAGTTGTTAGGCAATAGTACGGTATAGTCGCGCAGTTGTATCAGTGAAGGCGTACCCTAACCATTTAACCACGGAATCATCACTGAGTCATGGCGGGTGGAGGGTGGAAAATTTTAAGCCTTGACTGTTTAGGAGCCACAAAACAGTATTAAGGTTATGACCTCGACCTTATTGACGAACTAAAAGTATGATGAAGTAACTAAGCCGATAAGTGTATTTTTTTCGTCAAAGTAGAACACACACACAAACACAGTCTTTATCCCTTACGGTAACAAGATCTACAGGCCATTTTGCATGATTGTAGGCGTATAGGTGGAAAGGGGAATCAAAATAGTGATGGGTTGCTAGCATCGCCTAAAACATGATTCCTAAGATTTCAAAGTAGAAAACATTATTTAATACATAAATCCTTACTTCCTTACTAATATTATAAATGCGAAAGTAACTCTGTCTGTCTGTCTGTCTGTCTGTTACCTTTTCACGCTTAAACCGCTGGGCCGATTTAGTTGAAATTTGGTATACAGATAGTTTGAGTCCCGGGATATCCTATGATAGTTTTTATCCCGGAAAATTGCATAGTTTCCGCGGGATAGCACAGCCCAAACCACTGGAATTTTTCAAATTTAAGGCGGAACAAAGTTCGCCGGGTCCGCTAGTAATAACATATATATCTTACGGGGTAGACAGAGCCTGAGGTAACGACACCTACAGGCCATTTAGCATGATTGTAGGCGTGTAGGTGGAAAGGGGAATCAAAATAGTGATGGGTTGCTAGCATCGCCTATAACATAATTCCTAAGATATTCGCCTATCTCTCGATGGGCTGTTACCATGCGCGGGAAGAGAAGCAACTGGTACATTCTGTCTGTTCTTTGCTCCCAGCATGGAAAGATATATTGTAAGAATGTATGGAAAATATAGCAAATAATATTTGCCAAATATATGTGTACAAACGCAACGAATAAGAGCGTTTTCCAAAAAAAAGTGAACCAATTTTTCCAGAATTTAACAATTTTGGGTTTTTCTTACGTACTCAGAATCGTTTGCCCTATCGATCTTAATACAAGAAAACATGTGTCCCAAAACTTCCATTCCAGTTCGTCACTTTTTTGTTCGTCGATTTTTTGTATGTATGGAACGTGACGTACAGGAAATAATGCATAGTTAGTCAAATCTGGGACTCATGGTTTCTTGTAGAATCAACAGGGTAAATGATTCTGAGTAAGAAAAAACGTAAATTGTTAAATTCTGGAAAAAAACATTAAGTAGATTTAAAAGGCCCTCCTGCGGCATAGACCCTAACCCTAACACACTGGGCGGCATTACCTCTCTGTACAGTCAGAGAAATTCGCTGGGAGAGGTAAGCGCCAGCTCTGGGGTCTCCTGAGGTCTATCAGCCGGGACGACAAGACTCTCATGAAGGCCCTCACGTCAGCCGACCAGGGACCCATTGTCTCCACTGCGAGCGCCGCAAACTCATAGTCCTTTTAGATGGTTTTTTTTATGTTAGAGAGGCCAGACAAACGAACTAGTGGGTCACCTGATGGTAAATGATCACCACTGTCTATAGACACCCGCAGCGCTTTACCCGAAGCCAGTACGTTGTCGGCCCTGGTGTTCTTTTTATAGTTAGGTATATTTATTTAGTTTTAAGTTTTGTATATTTAGTTGAATTAGAATAAGTTGTTTAAAGGGTTTTATAAATATTGAAATAAAGTTTACTTAGTAGATTTTATTTTTGGAAGACGCTCATAAGCGCCTATCTCTATCTGACAGCTAAATTATCATAGCGTTGAATAATACTTTTGTAATCATTTACATAGGTATTATCAGCTGGCTGAAAACGGAAGTTATTTATCAAGGAAAAAGAGGTTTCAATTTAGTTTAGATAAATAAATATAGGGTCTCAGCACCGAATACAACTTTGTCCCTTTCGGTGTTGAGACCCTTGGTCCGTGGTCCTAGCGCTATTAGCCTCTTCACTATCACTACATAGTATAAAACAAAGTCGCTTTCTCTGTCCCTATGTCCCTATGTATCTATGCTTATATCTTCAAAACTACACAACGCATTTTGATGCGGTTTTTTTTAATAGATAGAGTGATTCAAGAGGAAGGTTTTTATGTATAATTCTACGCAGACGAAGTCGCGGGCAGAAGCTAGTTACCAATAATTAAACTTATTTTTTAGTGTTTCGTTTGTGTGTTTGACTTAGTAATGCACCAAGATGAAGTTACCAAAGTTTCGAAATTGTACATACACACACAAATCACGTCTGTTTCCCTTACGGGGTAGACAGAGCCTAAGGTGGCAAGACCTATTCCACGATTAGCAAGATTGTTAGCGTATAGATGGCAAAAAAATTGAATCAAAATAGTGATGGATTGCTAACCGACTCGCCTATAACATGATTCTTAAGTCTTTCGTCCATTCCCTCGAAGGGCTTTTACCATCTGCGAGGAAGAGAAGCTGGTAAATTCTATGTTTTTTCTTTACTCCCAGACCAACTAGGAAGTAACTAAACACACGGTAAAAATTAATTTAAACCTTCCTCTATTAAAAACATAAGAATAAGTACTGACAATGTAACCTAATCCTTATGCTCCGAAATACGATTTTCGAAGTTCGTTTCGCTCTGTTCCCCTTTCACTAATTAGTCATTAATCTGAGAATAACAGAAGAACAAAGCGAATTCCAAAAATCGAATTTTGTAATAGCCCCCTTGCCCTTCATTCGCTCTTTGACAACTGTCTAAAAAAATAACTCTGTCACGCCAGAATGACAATGAAGTCACAAAATGACTCCTGAAAAGTTGTTTACAAATAATTTTCAATGGTTTAGTGAGTTGACGGACGTAGCATAATGAAGGTAAGTTTGTAGAAGACACGGCGCAAGCCACACAGCATCCCGAAGATTATTCTTCCCCCCTTAAAGGGGATCGAACGCCATATGAGGTTACTCGAGTCATAACCCTCAATGGCGCAACTATAAAGCCAGCGCCTTACTCCTATATACGCACGACGGGTGCGAGTCGGGTTACCTCCACGAGCTGCGGTTCGTTTTTGGATCCGTCCGGGGGGAAGAGCAGTGCTTGGCCCGGTGCATTCCGGGCATCGGCTAATCATTACCTAGCAGTTTCTGAGCGCTATCATTGTAGTATAGTCGAATTACGGAAAAGTATGGAAGTAATTCGTGTAGTCGTGTTTTTTTGTGGAATCGTTAGAGGGCACGACTAGATGGTTTCCCTCGGTTTGCACCTTTCTATCATGTACGGAACACTTTAAAATATTAGGTATAAACTTCAAATGCCGTTATTTTGGAGTATGATAAAAGGTATTAGGCGCAAGTTTAGCCACGTGAAGGGTCCCCTTTGGTACATAATGTATGTTAATTAAAAAGGTGTACGATGTATAGAATCTTGGTAAAATATTTTTTTCTGATTGCGGCTCGAGGATAATTCAGACGGTTGGTGCAAACTTAGATTAAGCTTTTCAAAGTATTATAAACACCCAGGTAACTTTGCACCCCCGTGCAAAGTATGGAACATGTTTTTTTTCACTCTTTTGTAGATTGTACTTCGGGGGAAATTAAGATAGTCGTGAAAATTTATAAATAACACATATTTAAAAGATACTACATTCGCACTCAATAAAAAAAAGAAAATTTTAACCGGAAGTTTGGTAAACATAGTTCTATCTAAACGCAAGGAATAGCAGCGAACGCTAGGTAGCGGGTAGTATTACAGAACCGCATGTTCCGTGTAGAAATGTCAATTTTTTATGGGGTGCGAATGTAAATCAAACCAAGTTAAGACGATTGTGACGATTTTTATTAATTCCAAAATTTCCCCCGAAGTACAAAGACAGTAAAACATAGAAAACTACTTTCCGGGTGTCGCACCCTGGTGCAAATTTGGTATTGTGTTTTGATATATATTCTCATCATTTCCTCAATTTGCACCGCGTTCTGTATTTTTCCCGGGGCCGCAATGCCAAAAAGTATATTTTTAGTTATATGATTTTTTTTTTGTATGTTCCGTAGCTTGAATTGAGCTAAATAACGGGTGCAAATATAGATTAAGATGTAATAAAATGTATGGCAAATTGCACAGACTACACCTATTTTTTCTTCTTAGTTATTACTATTACACCATTTTCAACCAATTCCACCCCTTTCCGGGGGGGTGAATATATCAAGTGATGTATTAAATTCCATTTCTAACCCATACAAATCAAAAACAATTGTTTTTATCAGTTCTTAGAATTATTTCCTGACTTAAGGGAAATTTCACGTATTTTGCCTCCACTATTGACCGTTGGCTAAGAGCCCGACAGGGGATCTTTGACCATTACCGCCGCGTACAACGCTGCCGATGTTTTGTCACAAGATTTTTGATTTATATTTTTGTTACTTTGACATTGGCGAAGTTGTCGCTATAACGACTTGATACGCAACAAATAAGAAGAAGAAGACAATGTAGATTGTAAACTTCCACAGTAGTGCAAGAGCACTCTATGCATGAAATGACGTCACTATAATAGATGCGTGACTTATTCTAAAGTGTTCATTGACGTACAATAAACAACTAGACTCCCAATCACGCTCAAACACTGTCCGAAGCAAAAATCTGCACGACGCGTCTATTGTGCAGAGTTTTGGTTCAGTTGTATTTCGACCGCGCTTTGATAACAATCTCTTTCGCACCGTAATCTTACTATTGAGAACAAAAGAGACAGGCAGGTTTCCAGCGCGTGGCGTCGTGTCATTGCTTCTCACGATCCTACGCCATTGATATTAAACATTACTGCCATGAAATAAGGTGTCAATTTGAACGAATATGTTACTGTTATCTGTCTAAGTCGATGTGTTGACACACACAACACATAGACAAAACAACTCGGACGTTTCTTGAGGAACCTTTGTTAGCGACTGAGAGTGTAGTTGTTTATTGTAAGTCAATATACATGTAATAAAATCGTTGAGACCAAAAAATCTGTACATTGAAGATTAAAAAAAAAAACCAACCAGGGTGACTTAAAATCGGTAACTGAACATATTAAAACAATTTTTAAAATTTTTGTTTGTTTGTTTGTTTGTTTGTTTGTTTGTTTGTTTGTTTGTTTGTTTGACTGAGCATCACGTAAAAACTACTGAACGGATATTGTTGAAATATTCACAAATCTATTTCAATAAATTCAGAATAGGATATAGGCTACAGAAATTTTGGATTTTTTTGGAAAGAGGGGGTGAAAAGGGGGGTTAAAGTTTGTATGAAAAAATAAAATTAGATTGTTCTTGAATCATGAAACTCAGAATAAATATGTAGTAATAAAAATAAGGAAATACCTGTTTTAGCATTTTTTTTTAATCTTACCCAGAGGCGCAAAAAAGAGGGTTTTGTGTTTAAAATTAATTAACTTCATACACCTATACAATAAAAACCAATGAAGTGTAACCTTTTAAAATTGCTAAATAATACTTTCAATTTAATACAGGTAAACATAATTTCTCAGTTTTCTTGAAATTTAATTTTTGAGGTGATTACGCACAAAATAGCGGAACTCAAGAAAATCAGCTTTCCTCGGTGTAAGTAGTTGGTAATAATTACAAACAAAATAATACTATGGAGAAAATAGATAGATACGAATGTACATAAGACATAAAGCCGGAAAACTGTGTCAATTGTGAAAAAACATTAATAAAATAATTACATGCTGTACAGGTATTTTTCAACGAAGACATTTTCGTCAAACCTAAAACAAACCTAAATTGGCGTCCTAAATTGTGTTCTTTACCTAACACCTAAAGTTCAATATGCAATACCGTTACTTTGTTTTTATTTATGTGCTATTATTCACAACGCGTTCGGTTTTTGAACGCACTCTTATTTGAAAACCGGATATATTATGAGGGCGGCGTGAAACGCTTGGCTGTATGCTCTTAATATCTTTGCCTAAAAAAATCAAAATCAAAAGGCGCGTTTACGTCTGCGCTACGAACATGTCAGAATTTTATTGTGAAAAAAGTTTGTGCTTTTAGTATGAATCTGACAGCGAGCGAACCTTAACTGAATCGCATTACGACGTCATGGTAAGGCCTCTGTAGGTAATTAATTTGTAGATAAAGATAATAAGTGCTAATAATCTGTAGCTACCTACTTAAACCAAGAAAATAAATAAAAAACTTCTGCTAGAAAAAATTGAGTCGCAAAATATTAATTAAAACGGATTAGTAAATGAATTGTTAGTCGTAAGGTAAAAACAGGTAAACATTTATGTACCTATTATTTGATTAGAATATATTTATTTTTTTAAATTAATCAGGGTACAAATATCGTTAAAGTGAGCGCAGTATTCGCCAATAAGCGTCATAGTTCGGCGAAATTAATAGTGATGTAGGTAACTAAAACTGTACTTAGCTTTTTTTGAATAAAGAAACTATAAATTAAACTATTTTGTAAAATAAGGTATAAATAAATGTGATGAGTCATTAACCAGTTCACACCTGTTTTTTTTTTCAAGATTCCGTGTCACAAATTATTATTTTCATGACGTAATTCTAAAAGTATAGTTTCGTACACACTTTCAGTGGTTCACGTGACGAAGTTAATAGTCTCATAATAATAATAATTTTGATATCGAGAAAAGCCGTAAGTATCACAAAAACACACGCGGACGAAGTCGCGGGCAGCAGCTAGTAAGTCAATAAAAGTGTTAATTTAATTTCTAGCCAACAAAAACAACGCAGTTCCCCGAAGTACCCGGCCCTGACGAGTCCGTCCTGCAGAACATAGAGGCAGATGTGCCCAAGGACGTGGCTGGGGTCCCTGGGGCGCCGCAGCAGGAGGCCCTCGAAGCCCCAGGCACAGGACAGGCTGGGGGCCTGGGAACGAAGGCTGGCGAGGAGGCGAAGAGTGCCGAGTTCGCGGCGGAGAGGCATCAGATCGCGCACAGCGCGGACTCCTGCGGGGGGAAGTCTACGCCGAGCGTGATAACAGCGACAGACATCGGTAAGAACCGGCCAAGTGTGAGAGAGAGAGGGAGAGAGAGAGAGAGAGAGAGAGAGTAACATTTATTAACACACATTCGATACACGTAGATATAAAACAAGGAGAAATACAATATACTTATATTCTCGCTTAATGCTCCTCTAATTTACTCAAAGGTTAACTGGTAGAGATCCCTTATAGGGATAAGTTCGCCTTTGTGCATATATTTAAGTTCTTTTTTTTGTGATTTGTCTCTACTTCTCTATATTTGTACAATAAAGCATTTACTTACTTACTTACTTACTTAATATACTAAGGAATTGGAAGTGGGAGTCGGATCGCCCACCGACGGTTCCGTTTGTACAAATTCGGAAAGTGAATGTAAAATCGACTGTTAGCAGAGTTAAGCAAGAAGCAGGCAGTGAGATCATTTTATTTATATTGATTACTTAAATAAATACTCCAGTTCTTCCATGCTGGTCTGGGAGTTAAAAAAACATAGAATTTACCAGTTGCTTCTTCCCGCGCAGATGGTATCGAAGGAATGGGCGAAAGCATTAGGAATCATGTTGTAGGCGATGCGGTTAGAAACCCATCATTTTGATTTCCCTTTCCATCTATACTAGTTTATATTCTGTTTATAGTACTTGTTATAGCGGCAACAGAAATCGCTCCATACGTTTGAGAGCTACGATGCCACAGATAGACACACAGACATGGAGGTCAAACTTATAACACGCCTCTTTTGCCTCAGGTTAAAAACAAAAGATTTGCAATACAATACAATAACCGACTTATTTCTTAATTTACAATACAATCCAATACAATAACTCTTTATTGAACACCACATATAACAACCAAAACAGAAAAAGGTATACAGAATATTACAAGGTAACAATAGGCGGCCTTATCGCTACAGAGCGATCTCTACCAGGCAACCATAATGGACTGGAGAACAGTACACATCTGAGCAGGTGGTACAATTTAGAATAGGTATATATTAATATACTAAGTGCTGAAATACATAATATATTATACATGAAACACGCATTTATAATAAATGGAGATATAAATAGACACATACACACATATCTAAAAAAGCCAGCTATAAGATTCATGCACAAGATGACAGATAGTGCTCCTTCAACATAGATTTAAATATGGGTACGGATTTAGCGCGCCTTATGATTATAGGCAAGGAATTCCACAACCGCAAAGCCTGAACAGTATAAGAACATACATAATAATAATAACCTTAAAAGGCTCTCGCTAGGTGGTTGGGTCAAGGGCCAGATACAGAAGGCGGTACTCCTGGACACGGCTCGGATAGTCAGGAGGTTCCTTTCTCTGTCGCCCTGACCACCGGTAGCTTAGGCCTTGCCTCGCTGCCGGCGGCACCATAGGTTAGGTTTTTATATTTTGTATTAATATTGTTTTATTACTTTTTATATTAATATTGTAAAAACCTAACTTAAGATAAAAATAAATATACAGATAATAATAATAATATAGGAATCGCATTAGGATCAAAATCCTGTAATGGTAGTGTTAAGTGTGTTTATAAATAAATAAATAAAAAATATATATATATATATCTTGGGACAATTGACACCAATTGACCTAGCCCCAAACTAAGCAAAGCTTGTAATATGGGCATTAGACAACGGATAAACAACTTATTTTTCATACAAATATCTGCACCGACCGGGGTTCGAACCTGGGACCTCAAGCTTCATAGTCAGGTTCTCTAACCACTGGGCCATCCGGTCGTCATATAATTAATTGTTTTTCTCTGAATTCCCAGAAGACTCCTACGCCTCGCTAGAGACGGTGGTGAAGCAGCAACCCCTGATAGTCCACTCCATGCCCGTGGTGCCTAGCTTCGCCCACGCGGTTGACGAGCTCGACCGGGTGAAGGCAGCCGTCAACCAGGTGAACACTCTATTGCTAAACGACACTGAAAATTAGAACAGACAGTAAAGCTATGGCCGGGAATCGAACCCGGATCCTCGTCATTACGCGTGCTATACCCCTACACCAACCATAGCAGGTAGGTAACCCTTCGAATATTTCTATCTGTTACTAGCTGAAGACTGGGCTAGGTGAAAACTATATAGATTCAGGCGTTACTTTGCGGAGGTCCATGTCAAAATTAAATGGATAACTTTCTTTGCTACTCCGCGATATAGTGACGTCAAATCATCCAAAGTAGTCACGGTCCTGCTAAATCCTATTGCAGTCAATGTTTGAGAAAATGACAGGACAAAACAAAAAAAAACAACGGAATATCAACCGAACTGACAATCAGAAGCAACACCAACACATAGAATATTCTGGACACGTTCTCTCTCCGAAGCATCCTCAGCGGACGTTGACGCTTCGACGAACGAAGAATTCAAATAGTTCGAGTGATTCTTCGACCGTTCTTCGAAAAGCTATCCATTTTTTTTCAGGTGAAGACTGCCAAGTCCGCGTCGCCGGTGATCGACTCGGGGATCGACGCGAAGCGGCCCGAACCGGTCTCCCTTCAGCCCCATCAGCCGTACCCTCAGGGTAAGGGTATCCCCATAAAGGGGCGTACAGGGCAGTGGCGTAACTATAACGTCTGGGGCCCGCGGCAAATTCGTCTGATGGGGCTCCTTCCTCAATATAAAGAAGTGCATCAGCGTCCCTTCAGGGCTCTAAACCAACTCAGTTCGGGGCCCCGTGGAGCTAGGGGCCCCTGGCATTTTGCCACCCCTGCCACCCTATAGTTACGCCACTGGTACAGGGACAGCAGCGTAACTAAGGGGTGGCAAGACACGGGCTAGATCTACGGGCCTGGCACAGAAGGGACGATGCACTTCTTTATGTAGAGAAGGGATCCCCATCTGAAGAGTTTGCCACGGGCCTCAGACACAGTAAATAAATAGAGCAGTATTGGAAACTAAGCTTATTTTTTAAATAAATACCTACGCTCCAATAGAGTGTTAGGGTTGTCGATTTTTTGTAAAATTGAAAAGCTTTTTGTTTAGTTAGCGCTATCTCAGCTAGTAAGGCCTGTTTTAAAGTAACTAGCTACACTTAAGAGTATTAAGGTTGGTATCCTTAATTTCCGTAAAAAGAAACAAGTGGATTGTCTGGGCGCCCGCAGCAGACGGCCGCTCGTCTCAACGCGGCACTCGCGACTGCCGGCGCCGCGAGATCCGCTTAGGGGCCTTGTAGAAGCGCGTCTATGCGTGCGTTCGTTTCGACCGTTTTGTTCGTAGTTTCCTTACTGTTTTAGCTTATGCCACTGAATAAGGATGATGACTGGATAAAAAAGAGAATAAAATATTTTTTGGGCACGGATACCTTTTGCCCGTCAAACAAAAACACATAGATAAGGCGGTAATTTTTTATGATATACACATACGTAAATAACTTTAGTATCTAACAGCAAACAGACAAACGGCAGCAGCAGTTTCTAGGTCCATTGTGGCCGGTATCAGCTGTTCAAATAACGCAACGCGTGTCTAGCACGAGGTACAAGCGCGACTCGACAAATCTCACCCGCGGGTGTCAATTATCTCGATTTGCGCAGCACGATGTGACGCCGCGACTTACCGGTGATGCCGAGACTCTCGGCGAGAGGCTTTCGACGTGTGTGTACAGCCGGCATAAAGTGTAAGCAGTACGACATAACATCATTCAACATTTCAACTCTGAAATTTATCTACATGTGTTGCGACCCTTTTTTTTTGCGGCGGGAAAATGCGTTACGCATACGACCGCGCCGTGGGGACGGCGCGGAAGTTATGTGGGACTCTCCTTCCCGGCCCCCCTCCCGAGTGGAAGGAGGCGGGGGAGGCCTACCCACTAAAAACCCGCCGGTATTCCCTCTCTGCCACTGGGGGGGCGCCGCTGGAGCATAAGGGTCTCACCGCGTACGCCCCACCGGCCGCCCCAGCCTGTACGCCGGGGCTCCTGCGCCAAGAGAGGGGGGCCGGGAATACCTGGTCCCCCCCTAGACTCGTGGGCCTCTACGGGCTAGCGAGGGATCCCCATCCCCCGCCAGCAGGCACCACTAGGGGAGGGCAGCGGCGAACTGCCGCCGCCTCCTCCCCGTCCGTCTGCGCCGGAGCGGGGGCGCGAGGGGGTCATTCTCACGCTCCCGCTCCATCTCCTTCTGCGAGATAACATCCTCGCAGAAGGAGGCGACGGCCTCCCAGGACCCCTCGCTCCCGACCATGGCGTGGATTACGCCGGGAAGCGAGAGGTCGCCGCCGATCGCCGTCACCATAGTGCCATAGACCAGGTAGGGCACAGCTTCAGTGTGCTGTGCCGTGTCCTCCGCACATGTGTTGCGACCCTAGCGCCACCTAGTTGTCCACTACATTAATTACTACATCGCAAAGGTAACAAGACCTATAGGCTTATTACCTAACTCGCTCGCAATCGCCATCGGTTCATTTTGACAGTTCTTGTATGAACAACAGCTTGATTCCGATGCCAATTGTCAGCCCATACGTGAACTGTCAAAATGAACACGATGGCGATTGCGAGCGAGTTAGGTAATAATTAAGCTAAAGGCCACGCTTAGCATGATTGGTGTATACCTAGGTGGAAAAGAGAATTACAATTGGTGACGGGGTAATTTATCTCCGTAATGGATTATGAGGAAAAAGATAAAATACGTGTCCATTGCTTTTTGATAATACGCTAGCTGCCTGTGGCTAAAGAAAAAAAAACTTGTCATCACCCTTATCTAGGCACGCGGGAGCGTGTCAGCCAAGGTCAAAGGAAGTGGCGACGCTGCCGTGTGTATATTTACAACAATCTATACCTATATATTATACTCGGGAACACCCAAATATTCCGAATTTACTAACTCCGATTTTTTAAACTCCGAATTTCATAATACCTAAGAAATAAAATTCCGATTGTATATTGTTCCGATTTTTATAACTCCGAACAATGAAAACCCCGAAGTGATGTTGGCCCGAGAAACGAAATTCCGATTAATAATTTTCCGAAACTTAATTAGGTACGGTACGGAAATTTGATATTCGTGTCTCCAATAATCCGAATTTTATTTATTAGGAATTATGAAATTCGGAGTTTTAAAAATCGGAATAAAATATTTCGGAGTATTTGGGTGTTCCCATTGTAGACTTAGGGCTTGTGGTCTATCTCTTCTAATCTGACGAGTACCTAATCTTGCAGGAAAAAATTATGACATTCGAACTGAACTTTACAGCGCCCCCTCCTGGGGGACAACCCCCGCCGGGGGGCTACCCGCCACCGCCGGGGGGCTATCCACCGCCGGGCGGCTACCCGCCTCCAGGGGGCCACGGGCACCCTCCGCCGGGGGGCCACGGGTACCCGCCACCAGGGGGCTACGGGCAACCACCGCCGGGGGGCTACGGGCCGCCACCCCCGGGGTACGGGCACGGGTACCCCCCGCCACAACAAGCCTATCCTCAACAAGGTAACTTCATTTGAAGATTTAAAAAATCACGATTATATGTACGGTCAAGTGCAAAAATAAGTATCGATAGGAACTTCTCAAAAATATATCCCACGACCTTATTACGCTGGCGTAAGATCGTATGGTACTTATTTTTGATAACTTTGTTTAGAATTAGATACATATTATTACACTCTACTGTACCTGTTTCACCAATCTGTTAATTAATTGTCAGATATCTATGATTGTGGGCGTATGGATGGAAACGGGAGTCAAAATAGTGATGGGTTGCTAGTCACATCTATACAACATGATCCCTAAGATTTCCGCCCAATCCTGTCGTGGTCTTTAGGTCTGTTTTCTAGCTCCTTATACAGGGTAATTTTTTTATCAGTGCACAAATTTTAACATGTGATTTTGTATCGTTAATTAATATAGTATATTACGACAGTTAAATCAGCTCATTAAAAAAAAATTTTTTTTTTGTTATTTATCCTACTTTTACCTTCTCGTGTGGACACCAAGTCACACTAGAAAATCATTTTTGAAAACCTCAACAGTAAGAACCTTTTTTATAAATAAACTAGTTTTTTTCGAATAGCGAAACTTCAGCTGACAGCGTCATGTCACTACAATTTTTGCAGTTAAGATTGTTTTCAACTGGAACAAAATCTCACGCGATTTTTACGAATATTCTAATGTTGAGTATTACGAAATGATCCGTATGTACATTCTGAGCGATGAAAGTTTAAGAGAGGCTCAGAGGATGTACCGAGACGAAAGTTCTCGACTTCGTAGCTAAGGATACGTATACCAGTAGGTACCCAACATGCGAACGATATTAGCCGCCAATAACAGATTATTGGATTATGGCCAATTTACTACCCCCCGGCACGCTGATGGACGTGGTAGACCTCATTTGGCGTTAGAAGCTCAAGATGGTGGTCATACAGTAATCCACATAAAGTTACAGAAAATCATCACCAAGTAAGGTTTAGTGCCAACGACTGACCGGAGGAACCTGCCTGGAAATGTTGCAAGGCGTAGTGAGCGAATTGATGGAAGATGTGCCGCTAGTCTACGAGACTGTTACTACGAGCACGACGGTGCTCCACCCCACTACGCGACAACAGTGCGAAACTACCTAAATAGCGCATACGGAGACAACTGGATAGGGCGTGGAGCACCTCAGGTGCCTTGGCCTGCCAGGAGCACGGACCTCACGCCTTGTGACTTTTTCTTATGGGGTGAAGTCAAACGACGAGTGTACGTTGAAGAAGCACAAAGTTTCGACGATTTTAAATTGAAAGTCATGACAGCGTTCGATGCTATTAAACACGACACTCGTATTTTAGACAAACTAAAAAGCAACTTGCTAAAGCGTGCACAGCTTTGCTTAGAAAATAACGGAGGTCATTTTGAGCAATTGTTAAAGTATGTTTAGTTTAGTATTTATGTCTTTTAAATAAATAATAATTTATTTCGCTGCTAGTTATTATTTCAAACAAATTATGAACGCAACATAAGTTATGTACAGTCCCCACACGGAAATATTGAGTTAATTGCCGTTGTTTGCAACTTGGCCGTATATGCCAGCCATGGGTCCGGACTCGTGCGAGGAGTGCTTCGGGATGACTCGGCAACTACGACTTGCCGAACTCTGCTGACCAATGAGGCTGACGTTGCTACGGTTACGTTATAACAAAGATGGTTAACCAATGGCTGACCACGATTTCTTTGGAAGCTGACGTCGAGGATGACATCGGGACAACTCGGCGACCACGACTTTTGCCGAACTCTACTGGCCAATGAGGCTGACGTTGCTACAGTTACGTTATAACAAAAATGGTTTACCAATGGCTGACCGCGATTTCTTTGGAGGTTGACGTCGAGGATGACATCGGGAAAATCCGGCCACCACGACTTTGGTCGAACTCTGCCGACCAATGGGGCTGACGTTGCTACGGCAACTTTATAACAGCCGAGGAGTTGATATTCGAAATTGACTTTGTCAAACAACACGCCTCTCTCGCTCGCGCATTAGAGTGTCCATGAATATCGTTAAGTTAATGGAATCATTAAATCGGCAATATATCTAGTATTTTTTAAGCTAGAGTAAAAATAACACAACATGTGTTATTGATTAACAATAACGAAGCAAATATTAAAATTTGTGCACCTATTAAAAAATTACCCTGTATATTTATTACTACGTAAAAGACTGAGACGGTATCATAGATCACACACACAAATCACGTCTTTGTCCCTTACGGGGTAGACAGCAAGATCTAAAGGCCACGTTTAGCATGATTGTAGGCGGGTAGATGAGAAGGGCTATGTCTAATTATTAGTTACTCAAGTGTCCAAAATTATAAAATAAGCAAAGAACAATCTGTCGAGAAACCAAGTGTGGCGAGATTCCAGTGACATTGTTATAATCAGAGATCGTAAAGATTTGCGTCATCGTTCGCAATAAAGTGGGCATGACTCAAAAATTAATCAAATAATTAATCATTTAATTAATTTCTCGAAATAAAATTTGAACTCCCGGAGATAAAAATTTACACGTGCATAAAATTATTAGCAAAATGTTAATTAAAGTGGCAGTTGTCGTTCGCGTAAATATTTTTATATAATAAAGAAATCACGATCCTGCTAGAAATGATTATTATTTCTGACAAAAAAGTTTTCTAGTTCTATAGGTATAAAACCTCCGTGGATATACTTATTCTTAATATATGTATTTTGACATATTTGATTAATTTTGGAGTCATGTCCACATTATTGCGAGCAATGACGCAAATTTGTCCGATCTCTGGTTATTAGACCTTGATGATGGTCGATTTGTCTGTTCAGGTCAGTTCGGGGCGGGGCAAGGCGGCGCGATGGCACAGGGCGCCGCCATGGGCGTCATGGGGACCCTCACGGCGTGCCTCGCGTCCTGCTGCATATCCTGCTCCCCGTTCCTCGCAGCCAACTCTGGGGGCTCCGGGGGGTACCCCGACCAGTACTCTGGCCAGCAGACGTCGCAGACGCCGCAGCAAGCGCCGCAGCAGGCGCCGGAGCAGACTCCTCAGCAGACACAGCAGCCCCAGCAGACGCAGGACGACCAAGACAATATGGATGATGATTTTTTGAACTGAATAAGCGAGGCCCCATTATAATTAGGTCAACGGATAACTTTGCCTGTAAAAGCCATGGCTCGGTCATGTTTCGGACTAGTTCTAATAGCTACAGAGTCACGCGAGAAATGTCGCCGAGAAGTCTTGCCGAGAAATTACGCGAGAACCGAGAAGGCATCTATACTCGTGCGATCTTCTCATTCGCATTTTCGATCGTTATCCGGAATGGACCGCGTGGCATTGATATGGTACTGTCAGGGCCGGATCCACCATATGGCTTTTTGGGCTTCAGTCCAGGGCCCCGTGGATTCAAGGGGCCCCCAGCTAAGTCAAGTCAAAGACATTTTTTTTTCTTATACTTTGAGTAATTAGGTGGGCCCCTAAGTAGTATTAGCCCAGGGCCCCCTAAACTCACGGTCCGGCCCTGGGTACTGCCGTCCATTCCGGATAACGATCGAGAATGCGAATGAGAAGATCGCACGAGTATAGATGCCTTCTCGGTTCTCGCGTAATTTCTCGGCAAGATTTCTCGGCGAGACTTCTCGCGTGAGCCTGTAGCCGCTATTAGACCTTCCTCCTGGAGCGCTCGCCCCGGCGGCAGCGAAACGAACTCGCGCCAGCGCTCTGCTCGCGCGGGTACTCGACGCAACTGACAGCGGCGCACAACTACCCTCGTTTTCATCGTTATTGAGTTATCCGGTGTAATTATGATTGTCTCGCGGTAGTTTCATGTTGAAGTCTGTGTCCTAACTTATGTACCTATCCAGTTTTATGTATGCATATTTATATAGCCGTAACTTTCTATTTGGCCCTAATGGTGTCGCTACAAACAGCTGTCATTATGGCAATACATGTGCGTGAGCTCTTGGAACGTCATTCAGATTTCGATTATCATCGGCAGATTCAAGTATCTAACTTATAAGAGCGAGCGAGACCGAAAATCCACAACATCGCGAGGGCCAAACAGAAAGTTTGTTATCGGGGAAGGAACTGAAACTGACTGATATTCGAAAGTGGAAGAAATATAGCTGCATGAGGCATGATTGCGTTAAGGGCCATTCAAGTATTACGTAAGCAGATTTTTTACAATTATTTACCCCCCCCCCCCTCTTCCCCTCGTCAGCAAAAGTAAGCAAACCTCTTACCCCCTTCCCATGCTTACCTAATCATTGGTACCTATATGCATTAATTTTTCTTTTAGTGGATTCTGTTTTTTATTGATTCGTGAGCAGCAGTTCGAATCGAAACTGCTGTTGTAATCACCATATCGACCCCCCCACCCACCGTGTCATCAAAAATAAGCAAAGCAAAGACCCCCGCCCCCCTCAAGCGCTTACGTAATACTTGAACGCCCCCTTAGACACGAGACTCAAAATCGAACCTGAAATGGCTGCCTCGACAGTTTTAGTTTAGTACTTATACTTAGGCACTTTTATTTATAGTTAGATTTGTATGCTTTTAGGGAATACAACGGTAATATATAAATGTATGGATAAAAATGTGTTTCATTCGAAATCAAGAAGACTTTCTGGTGTTCGTTCACTCACGTCCAAAGCCTCTTGTGTAAGTTTTCGCATATTACTATGGAAAAATTGGAAGCGCCCCTAGCGGATCGAAACGGCAAACTGTTCTAACCTACACTAAGTATACTGACTGAGAGCATTCGGCGTCGAATATTCGCGCGCTGTGGACGTTCAGCCGAGCGTTAGAACGCTTATCATCATCACTACATAGTATAAAATAAAGTCGCTTTCTCTGTACCTATGTCCCTATGCTTATATCTTCAAAACTACACAACGGATTTTGATGCGGTTTTTTTTAATAGATAGAGTGATTCAAGAGGAAGGTTTTTATGTATAATTCTACGCAGACGAAGTCGCGGGCAGAAGCTAGTTAATTAATGAAATGCTTCTTGTAAATGTGTTAAAGTATTATCATTTCCCTCATACTCAGATTTACACGAAATAGTTATAAGCAATGCTAGCAACCCATCACTATTTTGATTCCCTTTTCCACCTAAGCCCTCAAATATGCTAAACGTGGCCTTTAGGTCTTGTTACCTGAGGTTCTGTCTACCGTTAGAAATACAGACGTGGTTTGTGTAATAATATGACCGTCTAAGCCAGTCTGTTAGGCGTTATGAGGTGGTACAGTAGGTACAGTGAGCGTCATTTGTAGACCGACCGCACCTCTCTTGGTCCCCTTTGTCGTCATACCCCGCGCCCCGCAGCCGCGCGGGCGAGGACTCATTTACGCGGTCGGTTCTATAGTATGAAGCATCCAAGGTGACCAAAAAGTTCGGCACACCATGCTATTTCCTATTTCTATTCAAACTATATGACGCTGACTGTAAAAACCGTGTATTCGATTCGAACGGCAACTTTATAAGGAACGCTTTCCCGTGTACGACAGCGGTTTTGCCGTGAACGTGACGTGAAAGCTTCAAACCTCTTTCAAATTGACCCAAAAAAAATAAAAAGTATTTAGAAGAGAAAAAATAAATAGCACTGGCTGATATTTTTGAAATTCAAAGGCAAAGAAGCAAAAAAGAAGAATTCCAACCCAAGGTTCGAATTTTAAATCAAATACCGTAAGCTTTTGTCAGGGAACCTGTCCGTCACCATTCAATCCTACCATGGCCAAAATTCAACAGTGAAATAGTCCGGAAATTTCAAAATTTACAAGTAAATCAGGCAAAAAAATAGTAAAATTAATTCAATTTTAAAACCATAACAATCAACGACATGGCTCTAGTTTTGAGGAAGGCGGCTTTGCCCAGGAACGTATCTTTATTGAAATGCATTAAAGGGCGCACCCTTGCCACTACAGCTAACAAAAACAGCCCGACACCTCTAAGTAAGTGTTTTTACTATCGTTTTAAAGTAATACAGGTAAGTCTAGCAATAAATTTAGTTTCGCAAGTTTTCTCAAATCTCTGCTCTGCCCTTATAAGCGTTAACTAAAGTGTTGCTGGTGTAAAACCGGTAATTGTTCGCTGGGCTAGTCACATCACTATGGGTTGATCTGTTATTGTTGTTGACTTTAACACGTTCACGGTCCACGGCATAATGGTACACTTGTTAGGGTACAAGAAGGGTTTCTCTACAACCTAAGCGACTGTTAACGTTTTAAGATCTCAGGTAGCGTAGTTCTGTAGGAAAATATTTATTTTATGACCGTGTGGTTCGTGATTTCAAGCGCAGCGTAGCTTCTCTTAAGCTTAAATATCGAAGCAAGATTTTTGAAAAAAAACTAGAAAAAAGAACGTCATGACAGCTAATGTCAATTATCGGCAATATTGGACTTTTAAAACGCTCTCATCTCAAGTCTTGATAGCTTATTCCTTTTACTTGTTTGATTTTGGACTGATGCTTTGGTAGACTGACTTGGCATGGGTGTGTTTTAGTTTTTATTTGATTTAACGTTCACGCTCGCCGCTGGTGTGGTGCTATTTCGGAGAACGGTGGTCGCCGCCGAAGGATTTCCAAGCTATATGACTCGTCAAGTTGCACCTCGTTCTTCTGAATATCACGAGTCACCAGCACGCGATCACTCGACGAGTATATAGCATGGATCTCCTTTGCAGTACCGACTCGCGGTAGCGCCGCGTTCGGTGCGTGTTGCTTCGGGAAGACATCACCACTGTGCTGCGGGGACGAAGCATTTTTGTTGCGCTGCTATGCGAAGGACGCGAAAGACAGCAAGAAGGACTGTCCTTGCACCTGTCCAACTGTCCCCGCCTGCGGACCCTGTGGACCTTGCGGACCCTGTGGGCCTTGCGGACCCTGTGGACCCTGTGGACCCTGCGGACCCTGCGGGCCTTGCGGACCTTGTGGCCCATGCGGCTTCCCGTGCGGACCATGTGGACCATGTGGACCTTGCGGGCCATGTGGACCTTGCGGACCTTGCGGACCTAGGTGCCCTTGTGGGCCCTGCGGCCCGTGTGGACCCTGCGGACCGTGCGGCCCGTGCGGGCCTTGTGGGCCGTGTGGACCCTGTGGGCCTTGTGGGCCTTGTGGGCCTTGCCGCTGCCCCTGCCCGTGCGGCCCGTGCGGCCCATGCGGACCATGCGGACCCTGCTGTCCATGCCCGTGCCCGTGCCCTGCCAAAGCGCCACCGAAGAAGTGCCAGTGCGGCGCCTGCGTACAATGCTCTAGCGAGGCGCCGCCAGCACCCGTGAATGCAGACGCTAAAGCAGACGCTAGGGCGGACGCTAAGGATGAAAAGAAAATAGAGAAAGAAATACCGGAACGTCAAAGCGCCGTCGTACGCCCTGCAAAAAGCGCTGTTAAAACCGTAACGTGATAACATAATTGAGAATGTTTCGATGTAATAGATTAGCAGTTTCATTAATCATGAATGAATTATGAATAAATTATATTGATACAATCCACCATTTTTGATTTTGATAGCCCTAGGACCTAGCACTTTTGAATTATTTCGAGCTTTAATCGAGGTCAATAGCGTAACAATACTTTGCAGCGGCGGGAGTGTTTAGACGAAGCCTGAAGGATGCCGCGATGCTCAAGCCACTGGGGCACGCGAAGTGCAAGCCGAAGCATCACCTGCAGCTGCCGCGGGGCCGCGCCGTGGGGCGCTCGCACGCCGTCCGCCGCTGCGTATCGTGCCCTGAACTCGCCGCGCTACCGCGGACCCGGCCCTTCGTTCCGCGCCACTTCAGCCTCCCTAGGACTAGGCGTATTGTTCTTGACAGCAACCCCCTCTCGAAATACCCTGTAGCATCTCCCCTGGCTGTTCTCAATGCGGTTTCGTCCCTGAACTCACGCGGTGGCTTCAGTATCGCTCAGCGCGGGTTTATGAGCAATTGTTGTCCGTGCGGTCCGTGCAGGCCGTGCGGAACATGCGCGCCGTGCTGCCCTCCTTGCTGTTCGTTTAAGACACCCCCGTGCGGCTCGCCGTGCAATCCGTGCGGCACCTGCCTCCCACCCCCTGGGGGCAACCACGCGCCCCAATGCCTTCAATACATGACCGGATACTACTACTACCCTTATGGGACCTGGTTCTGCGGGCCGTTCCATGTGCATGGCAAATGCGTTCCTGTTTCTAGCACATGTGTGCCTCCTCAATGTTGCCCGGCCAGTTGTTGCGGCGGCTGCTGCCTCACCCCTGCTGCTGCGGCTGCTTTCATGCCGGGTGGCATCCCAATGCAGTCCATGCAGGCCATGCCGTCAGCTCCCCCGTCTCAAGTTGAAGTGCCCTTGGAGAACTCGATGAGTGCGAATATTCCTCCACAACCTGATGATGCTTCGAAGAAATCCCGTCCAGGGTTCTCAAAGTTTTTCCCCTTCAATTCTTCAAGCGTCGCCATGGGTGCCAAGGCTGCGACTTATCCCAGGCAAGATGATAGGGGGCAAAGTGAGACTGCTCGGGCTTCTTCCAGCCAGGACTCCTCGAAGTTTCATTACCATCCAAGGTTTAATAACCCTCCCTCTCGGAAATATAGCCGCTGCGCTACCGATTTTGTGCCTAAAACTTCTTCTCCCATTCGTCATAAGCATACTAGTAGGCAACAGTACGTCTGGAAAGTTTTCGATAAACCCAACCCCAAGAACCAGAATAAACCAGTCACGACGAAGTTCAGTCGTGCTACTCCCTTTGCTCATTTAAAACCTTTCGATTTTTAACCTCTGTATAGCTTTTTTTACCAGTGATGTTAATTTAAGGCCTACAGCAGACCCTTATTTCACATTGGGGTAGATTATTTCGGCCCTTAAATGAGCCACTGGTGAAACATATATGCAGTAGGCCTTATATCCTTTAATGCTGTTGAAATATTTAAGACCTTAAAACTGGAGTTATACTTTTGCATCGTGGTGTTCTGGCTCCGTTTAAGAATTTTAATAACGTTCCTGCGGGGAGCAAAAACACGCGAAAGAGTTAACTCTGGCTAGAAATAACAAAATGTTACCAACAGTAAACCTCCGTTATACATCTAACTTTAAGCAAATAAACACAATCTAACTTACTTCATAGTTTCATTAGTCGTTACACGAATCACTGTTACCCCTGCTAGTAGAATCACTGTCTGCCAAATGGTCATTATTCGAGTCTTTAGGAATTGTTAGGCACTAGATAGGGTTTGAATCAAATAGGTTACTAGATAGGGTTTGAATCAAATTTCATATGTCCAATCTATTAAAGTAAACTCAAATTTTAAGCCAAATTATTTTTTCGTCAAATCTCTCGTTCCTCAAATTACTTATTCGTCTAATCTGATTACAGTTCAGAAAACGAATGTTTTAATATTCAGTTTTACTATTTACTTGCTCCATGACCCATGAGGGGTTGACTCTTATCCGTATATTTTACACACACACGCACAGTCTTTATCCTTTACAGGGTAGACAGAGCATAGGGTAACCGGACTGATCCAGGTTTCTTAAAAAGCATTAACGATACATTTTAAATCTTAAGTTTCGTATCACAGATTTTGTTAATCTAGTAAACCTTTATTTCAGTACTTTCCAGTGCATAAGATTTTTCTGACATTTCTACTTGTTATTAGAATACGAAGCTTCGCAAATGTTGCAACGAGACTATTCAGGGATTTATGATGAGTTAATGCTTTTTCTAGCATATAGGAGATTACTCTCTAGATACTGCAAAGTACAATACAATGCAATACAAATACTCTTTATTGAACACCACAAATCAGTACAAAACAATACCGAATCAAAGTAAATACACAAAACACAAAGTATTGAAATAAGGTGTCAAATTCAAGTATCGAATTAGGGAGAGTATCACATCACTAGTCAGTGGTATCGTTTAACTTAAGACCCACCGTACCACCAGGGGTATTGCCAGGGGTAAGGTGAGTCAGGGGTTCTGGTGAAAGAATTGCAAAAGTTTTGCACTAGTCAAGAATTGGTATTGTGATGAGGTAAAAGCGACTAGTAAAGGCAGTAATATATAGAAAGTCATCCTATAGCCATAATGCCCCTATTATCCAGGTCAAAGGTGAGTGGGCCAGACCGTTGGCATGTGACGTGACTGTCATCACAGCACAGGGACTGCAGTCGTGGTTTTCTAAAACAAAACCCTTCCAGGAAGTGATTGCTTCGCTCTTGAGATCATAACTGACCTAGTTTGCACATTTGGCTTTGAAAAATAGTCACAGGCTTATCGATACCGATTCTATCGACAATATTGGTTATCGGCTCTATAATCAATGCTAACGATACTTTCAGTTGTATTGAAAACTAGCCTTCCGCCCGCAGCTTCGCCCGCGATAAATTAATTTTCCCGTAGGAAAAGGTATTTTCCCGCGGTAAAAAGTAGCCTGTCACTCAGTGATAATGTAGATTTCTAACGGCAAAAGAATTTTTGAAATCGGTCCAGTAGTTTCGGAGTCTATTCAATGCAAACAAACAAACAAACAATCAAATTTTTCCTCTTTATAATTATATAATATTACTAGCTGTTGCCCGCAACTTCGTCTGCACAGAGTTCACTATCCCGCAGGAATTACGCAATTTTCCGGGATAAAAAGTAGCCTATGTGTTATTCCAGACTATAATCTATCTATGTTCCTAATTTCACACAGATCTGACCACCCGTTCTGGCGTGAAAGAGTAACAAACATCCAAACATACTCACAAACTTTCACATTTATAATATTAGTAGGATTTATATTTTAAATTATATTATTTATTGAAAATATCTTTATCTACGCACATGTTATAATTAGTGCTCTATAATGCGTTCAGAAACCGTAGAAAATTACCAGCGTTATTACACCCTTACAAATATCTATACTGTAATAACATTACAGTACGAAAATCTTATATCACGTCTTTATCCCTTACGGGGTAAACAGAACCTAGTATAATTGGTTCTAATGATGCTGGTCATTTCCCTACTGCTTCTAAACCCATCTTAGACTACTTATGATGTGTGTAGATAAAGATATATATGCAACTACAGACTTAGGCCTTAAAACACTCGTGTGATCTTATTTTATTGTAAACTAGCTTCTGCCCGCAACTTCGTCTGCGTAGAATTATACATAAAAACCTTCCTCTTGAATCACTCTATCTATTAAAAAAAACCGCATCAAAATCCGTTGTGTAGTTTTGAAGATATAAGCATACATAGGGACATACAGACAAAGCGACTTTATTTTATACTATGTAGTGATAGTGAAGTTGCATAAAATACTTAGTTCTAGCTAACTCACTCCTTAGTTGGTTTTCTCTAGAGTTCTCAACGGTTGGTAGAAATACCTTATAGGGATAAGTTCACTTTCGACCATACCTTTTGTCAATTCTTTGTTTGTACGATAGAGCGTTTACTTATTCACTCACCGAGGGCCGATGGTATCGATTTGGACTATTTGTCAAGGTCATGATAATATCGAACTGAGGATACTACTTCGTTGTCCGTCTGTTTGGCATGTCTGTCTGTCTGTTACCAAATACTAAGCTCTGTGGACCTTTGGAGCTGTGAAAACTGAACCCTTTTAAGTTCACGCTATCAAAAATAGTCACTTAGGAAACGTGTTTCCGTACAAACTGCTGTTTTACTAAGCTCAGGTATTTCGTTTCTTAGAAATTTTAGTTTGAAGATAGCTCTTCAAGCCCAACTAATGAAATAAATCTAAAAACTTAATTTTCTTACTTCCCCAGAACTGAAATTATCTCTGTACGAAATTCCAAATTAAGGTTCAGCGGTTTAAGAGGACAGACAGACAGACACAGTTTTCACATTTATAAGAAGTATGTTTCTTCGATACTGATTCGGGAGCAAAGAAAAAACAGAATGTACCAGATGCTTCTCTTCACGTGCAGATAGTAAAAGCTCGTCGAGGGATTATGCGAAAATCTTAGGGATCATGTTATATAGGTGATGTGGCTAGCAACCCATTCCATTGATTCCTCTTTCCATCC
The DNA here is from genome assembly GCA_932294345.1 of Pandemis cinnamomeana. Taxonomy (NCBI): domain Eukaryota; kingdom Metazoa; phylum Arthropoda; class Insecta; order Lepidoptera; family Tortricidae; genus Pandemis; species Pandemis cinnamomeana. The sequence goes on from OW028728.1 coordinate 7,850,977, forward strand.
ATACTATCACAATCATGCTAAACGTGGTCTTTAGGTCTTGTTACCTTAGGCTCTCTACCCCGTAAGGGATAAAGATGTGATTTATGTATGTATGTATGAAGTATCGGTAGCTAAATTGGAACTACAGTCGCACCATCAAGGAGCCACTATGGAACTTTTTCTCAATAAGAATGTCTTAGTGATGAGCAGACATTGGCATGCCATGCCACTATGAAATTTATTGTGAAGACGTTCCAAAGGAGCTCATTTATGTTGGAATTGGAGTGGCTAAGCTATGCCTGTGTGCCTACTTATAACTTAACTATGACGCTGACCAGTAAGGAAGTTCAATGTCACTGTAGCAGCAAATGTCTAATCTAAATACATCAGGTCAAGGACTGAATGCAGTCGCTACCAGCTGTCATCCACGGTGGAGAACTAGGCCTTTCGGAGTGTTTCCGGTTCGTCTGGTCGGTTGACCGTACAATCGATCCAAGGGTATTTTTCCCGTTGGTCATACTAATCGAACCTATGGGAAATCGTGCTCATTTGTCCGATCCTTGTAAAAACATGTACAGTCATTTTGAACTGTACAATATTTAGAAACAGGACGCCGGTCTAATGGGAAAAATAAATCCGTTGGATTGATCGGTCAACTGATCGATTGAACGGGAAACACTCGCCTTTTGCGGTTGTTCCTATCAAGGTCCTAGCTTATGCTAGGTCATTTTACTCGCTAATCCTGCCTACAAGTAGCAGTGCCTGAGCTGCTGTGCTCTGGCGTGGCGACTATGACAACCGGTGAAATTACTGGCCCTCTTTCTTCTTAGCCCTCTAGTCTGACAACGCATCTACAATCCTCTGTTGCAGGTGTCTATGAGTGGTGATTATTTATTTACCATCAGGTGCCTATTTCACCAACAGATTACAAACTCGACCAGAATTGCTTGACTACCACTAAGTACTTTATTTTATACTAGCTGTTGCCCGCAACTCCGTCTGCATAAAATTCGTTTATCGCTATCCCGCAGGAATTACGCAATTTTCCGGGATAAAAAGTAGCCTATGTGTTATTCCAGACTATAATCTATCTATGTTCTAAATTTCATCCGGATCTGTCCAGCCGCTCTGGCGTGAAAGAGTAACAAACATCCAAACATACTCACAAACTTTCACATTTATAATATTAGTAGGACTAGTAGGATGTTCTTACAGCAAGTGCCATGATGATTTCCCTTGCTATACTTACAATACGATGTCACTATGACATTTTCTGTAGAAGTGGGTCACTGTTCAGTTAGTTGCTATACACGTTTTCAGCGAAAAACATTATACATTCATTCAATCCATTGATATACAGACTTACAGACTTGACAAAATGAAACCTCGACTTTCGCAAGATCACAAAAAGATCTTTGACGCATTTGCCTACTTACGTTTCGAATTTCACTGTACCGTAATGGCACATTAATTAGAGTACACTGGGTACATGAACTTATTGTATTATACCGTATGTGGTACCATGGACAGTGAACGTGTTAACATACACTGCTGGCCAGAGATTTAAAAAACAACTAAATTGACTTAGAACCTTAGAAATTAAATCCTGAAAAAGCACTCATCCTTTCAGCAGCTTCCGTGAAGAAGAACTTTCGGAAACATTTAAAGGCTGTATTCAGAATGCCATCTCTGAAGATCGAGAAGGTGCTGTTGAAGAAAACTGAAGCGAGAAACGAGCAGCAGAGGTGTCATCCCATTGGTGCCGTCAACCCTGCGTCCTGCCCTGAGCTCTGCAAGCGAGACGAGGAATCCTCTGCGAAAAAGCTGGAGGCGCGTTCTTTGATTTCCCTAGGAAAAAAGACCAAGAATATTACTCTGCGGAAGCTTGCCCATCTCTTCTGCCCCGACGTGCCGCTGTCCCCGTCAGATGCAAAAACTAGCCCAGGGGACGACACGGCTTCAAATAGATTGAATTATATTTTCAGCGCATTCGCATGCCCCCAGTGTCCTCCCGGTGGTTTGCCGTTTGAAATGCCGGGTCAGTGTAATAAATTAGAGGATGGCAGCTACCAAGTCACTTTTGATACGCCACAACCTTGCAATGGTCCTATTTGCCCCGGCAGCCACAGCGGCATGGGACTGCCGAACCCGAACTGCTTCTCTGCCTGCCCATCTTGTGGAGGATATTGCCAAACCGGTGGACAATGTGGCTGTAGTTCCTATCGTGGATGGGGTCCTTACGGCCCTTGTGGCATTTGCTGTTGTTGTGCTGCTCCGAATTCTAATGTGAAGTCGCAACAAAATTTCTACGCCCCTTGCACTCCTGAGGCCATCCGAAATCAAAGTCAGACGTGCTTCGGCTCTGTGCTTTATGCGAGTGCAGCTCCAGTCGACTGCTCCACCTGTAGCAGTGTTTCGGATAACTCTGCTTGCCCGCACTGCGGCTGTTACCAAGGCTGGGATAACTGTCAGATGGGAAATTACCAGCATTCTGGTTACCAGCATTCTGGTTACCAGCCTTCTAGTTATCAGACTTCTAATTACCAGCCTTCTAGTTACCAGCCATCTAGTTACCAGCCTTCTAACAATTATGGCCAGAGCCAGTGCTGCTTTTGTGCTGCTCATCTGGCTGCTGCACTTAACTTTACGGAGCCTGACTGTATGTTTCCTAATACCTGCGATGCTAGTGGCTGGGACAGTAACTATTACGGATGTAACACCTACAATAACACACAGTACCAATGCGATCCTTCTTGGAGAAATAATGGATATGACTATCACAATCACAACCCATGGACAGCTAACCAATACGCCATGTATCAGAACTACAACTACGCCTCTAACGCTGCCACTTACGAGGAACCTAGTGTTTGTGATGCTGAGCCTGATGAGAGTGCGGAAGAAGCTGCAAGTTCAGAGTCTGATCCTAAGCAACCTCCTGAGCCCCCGAAGTGTGTTAAGAATATTTCGTCCCCCGCTACTGACACAGCGACAGCTTGTTTTTGCCCTGAAGCCGCAAAAAAACTGACGTCTTCTGACGAGAGCGCCTACATTGGAAAGAAGTCTGATAACGCGGCGCAGAAACCCCTTCCTCCACCTCGGTGGCACGGAATCAACCCCACTCTAGCGAAATCTTACCCCTTTAATAGTACAACGCGTAAATACCATCAGCGCACTTCTCCAGTGGACCTGGCGAGGGCTAGTTTCTCATTAACAACGCCACAGCTCATCAAGGCTACTGGTACAGAGTCTAAGACCCAAGAGAATAGCGATGAGGTGGAAATGCCACAGGTCTGGAGCTTCCCTGAATCGTATAAGCGCTTTTTTAAGAGCTTGAGTACAGAGAAGACTAAGCTTGAGTGACGGGGACAAGAAATAGAATAAGACGCGCTATTAACGACTGCTCCTATGATAATTTATAAGTTTGAAGTTATTAAGCAACCAGTGTCTACATTAATTAATTGTATTATCTAAAAATCTGTCGAATGTAAATAAACGGGAATCTATTTGACAACTTTATTTTATTTCAGTTTTAACGCTTAGACTGCCGGGAATGCATGTAATGCATATTGTGCCATCTCACGCTGTATCGCAGTTATAATTAAGTTATTGGGACGCACATGCGCGTTCCCGGCACATGAAATGTAGGTGACTGCCAAGTATGTAGTGAATGTGTTACTGCTTACTTTGACGCACTGACTGACTACTGAGTGTGCGAATAAAATCGTTTTAGGTTCATTCCGTCGAAATTTCAGTTTACCATTTTACCAATACTCCTACAACTCAAAAGGGCTTAGTGTCAAAATACCTAATTTCCAGAATGCCTAAAATTTTTCTTCATTACACAATATACCCAATATTGACTGAATTTTAAAATGTCTAATTCTCATAAGACTGAAAATTCACAACACCTCTATCGCAGTATACCGTATATTCAAAACAACCAAGTGTCAGAATACCTAAAAAAAAAAAATGTCCCAAGTATATTTGATCCATTTGGTTACATTTTCAATACACCCATGGCCGTAACAAAACGGACAAGGTTCCCAAAAATATAGGACATTTTAGGGGCACTTTTTCACATATCAGGTTCAAAAAGAGCTCATGATTCTTGGTACAAAATAATTAGGCATTTTGAACCTGTGACATTTTGACATTCTGGAGTTTTTAGTTTATTTAGAAATTTTGTCTTATCTATGATTCGGTATTTTAAGGAAATGTACATTTCAAAATTTAGACATTTCGGACATGAGACGTTTTAGGTCGATGTCATTATGACATTTGTGTATCTTAGGAATGAGGCAGTTTAATTTTTAGGTATTATGAGCCCTTGGTAATTTGAAATTTAGCGAAATTAATGAATAAGTATTATGAAAATTAGGTGCGATAAGCCAGTTAAATAAAATCTACCAAATGCCATTCTCGAAGACGTGTGAAGTTATAAAATTAATCTTTGATCGCATAGTAATAACTATGCGCCTACGTCTTTGGGGATGGCTGAGCTGACACAAACCACGGGCAAATGACTATGGGCCATGGTTCACCCCAAATTAATTCCATGTGACTGATTTAAATACTAAAATAGCTAGATTAGGTTAGTTAGGTATCTTCATTTGCTCGACGGGCAAAATACCCAGAAAAAGGGGCTCCACCCTTGAGCGGAGCTCCGTCGAAAAGGGAGCCAGGTGGACAAACTGTAGGTGGGCCACAGGTAAGAAAAAGTGCCCGTTGTTCACCCAAGTGAACTACGAACACGACCGACGACTGGCTGCGCGGCCTTTCTAGTTTGGCGCTGCGTTCAAGTAGACGCACATCCTTAACGTCGAGAGATCATATTGCCTTTGCCTAACAGTTGGACGTACAGGGTACAAAAAAAAAATTGTAATTGTAATTTTTGTAATTCTCGGAGCAATGTATTGCCCGTGGTCCTACTAGATTGTTCTAATCTGAAAAAAACTTGCCATTATATTGAATCATTCAATTAATGCAAAAATAGGTAGCTTAGGTTAATTAGGTATTTTCAGTTGCCTGAAGGGAAAAATGCCCAGAAAAAGCCTAAACCAGCAGGACAAACTGTAGAACCACGGGCAACAGAGGATTGCTTTAGAGCGATCTCTTCCAAGCAACTGTAGGACTTTTTTTTTATTTTATGTGATTATGTAGGCAAACGAGCAAGTGGGTCACCTGATGGTAAGTGATCACCCCTGGAACGGAATGGAGAAAGGAAAATATTAAAACTGGTGCAATCTATCTATACATATAATAAAGCCGAAGAGGGTCGAATGTCTGTACATACCTACATATATAAACGTCTGTCAACACCTACAACGTCTGTATCCTTAAGGGGTAGACAGTGCCTAAGGTAACGACCTAACATCTAAATTATATTATTATACTTAACATCTAAATGGACATAATGTTATGCAAATAAAGAATTTCATTTCATTTCAAAGGCCACGTTTAGAATGATTGTGGGCGTATGCCGCGTATGTCTGTACATGAATGACATTAAAAAAAGAATTGGCTGGGAATACTTAGAATCGATAACAGAACACGTTCCAACAGTTTTTAGTTTCTTTATCTGTTTGTCAGTATATTAGCGAGCGCACCACGTGAAAATGGCTCAACGAATTTTATTGCAAACTTTACTAAGCTCTTGAGAAAATTACCGGCCAGGTTATAGGCTACTTTTTGTTCCGGAAAATTGCATAGTTCCCGCGGGATAGCGATAAACATGTCAATTACTAATTCTACGCGGACGAAGTCGTGAGAAGAAGCTAGTTAACACTATAAAGAAACCAAAAAGAAAACCGAAATAAAAAATAAAACATAACTAAACATAAAATACAAACTAACAAGTTAGACGGTAACAAGATTTTTCGGAGCATTCGGAAATTTTTTAATGAATTTTCTTTGTCGTAGTTGTCGTAAAACCGCTACATTAAAAATTTTACCGATTCACTTATTCCAGCCATACGCAAGCCGTCCGCCATCCGCCATTGTCCGCCATTTTGTATGACAGATTTGTTGCACCGCGAGTACCGCGAGTGGGGAAGTTATCGAAATAATTCGCCTGAATTAGACTTATACGGCATGAGGACATGTGTTTTGTGAATATCTAACTTCCGAATTCATTATGGAGGAGGAATATGTTGATCAGCAGGACTCTGTGATGAACGAAGTGGTGAACCGTGGTGGTGATGGTACCGATGGTATTGGTGATGTTTCTAAGGATTACGGTGATGTAAACTATGATGATGGATACGAGGATGATGACGGAGGGAACAGCTTCAGGGGAGGCCGCGGCCGAGGCAATTTCAGGTGAGTTTTCGTGTATTTTTAACCTACTGCATTTGCCGCGATTTTTTTCCAATTACGACGTTTATTCGATGAATATACAGTAGTTTGTGTTCAAAAGAGCGTGTGGTATGCATTTTGCTATGAATTATTCTAGCAATTACTGTTGGTTCGATATTTTTTCAACTTGTACTAGCTATATTGTATCTTTTTCATACTATATTTCGCCCATTTGTAGTGTGTTAATCGAATGCTATAAAATGTGAGACCAGCGCTTTGAAAAGCCTTATTTTAAGCTTTACCCTGACTATGTAAATGTTTAATACAATTTAAACACCGCTTTATGCATATTTAATTACATATCAAAGCCTTAGCAACGCAAGTAATAGACTAGATGGATCCATAATTACAATTAGTACCTTGGTAACCATAGCGATAGAATGTAGCAATAGATTGGCTACAGAGCCATGTCATATATTTATGTCGAGGCGAGAACTATAGATTAGACCAGCTTTCTTACATGCTGTGCAGTGGCGTAGCTAACTAGAGACTAGGCGGGGCAGCGCCCCGGGGCCCTCAAGCTCAGAGGGCCTTCGAATCCTTACCAGAAAATCTCGATCGAACTATTATTATTAAAACGTAACCGGTTTAGATAGTAGTGGGGCCCCATTTTTTTATTTGCACCAGGGCCCTTGGTTACCTAGCTACGCCACTGATGCTGTGAGTCAGAGGGAACCCAAGCACTGTTAATTGAAAGAAGTAATGCTTCCTTTTCCTCAGATTATACCAAGAACTGAGTTTTTGGTCTCATTTTTGCAAATTTAATCTAACATAGTATATGCTATATCTATGATGGTAATGTAACTACTCGCTGGATCAGCAGTATAGCAATGCAATATTATTTATACTATTATAAGTTTTAATATAGCAACCTTAATCTGCAGAAAAAGCAATGAAAAATGAAAATGAAAAATGAAAATGAAAATGAAAATGAAAAATATTTATTTCGTTATCACATAAGTTTATGTAACAAAGGATGGTGCCTCTGTTTAAGTTAAGTAGAAACCTGTGTTGAGAGACACCCCTCTAAATTGAAGATCTATTTGAACAGTCTGCTCCTTAGTGAGCAAGATCGGCGTAGCAGTGAAATTAATTAAAGGCTGCACATGTTACGAGCTCCTATTTAACTTGCCATAAATGTATGTATGTATGGAATCATGCAACTCATTCATTTCAATTTGAATACAAGCTGTACTTACATTGTCATCCATCCCACATTATGTGTACGTACCAAATTTCAAGTCAGTTGGACCAACTGCTGTAGAGTTCCCCCCTGCGGAGGTGATCCTGGCGATGCCCTCAAAATTCTACTCCGCGCTATCTGGCATTAAAGTAGCTGACAGTCCTGTATTGTGTTGCCTTGTTGGATGTTAACACTTGGTTAAATATATATGTAAATGTGTAACGTAGCATGTATTTCTTGTCTGATTGTGTGTGCATTGCATGTATTTAAGCTATGAATATTTGACGGTGATTCTTAACTTTGCTTCTCTTCCCATGCAGATGGTAAAAGTTCAAGGGAAAATAGAGAGAGTGAAAATCTTAGGAATTATGTTATAGGCAAATTGTGGAATACTAAATAGTTAAAGTCATAAATCTAAAAACTTTGTAAAGTGCGAATAAAGGCTATATAATAATAATATAATAAAATGTTATAGGCAATGCAACCTATACACCCACAATTGTGCTAAATGTGGCCTTTAGGTCTTGTTACCTTAGGCTCTGTCTACCCCGTAAGGGATAAAGATGTGATTCATCAAGTTAAGTGTATCAGAAGGCAAGCCGAAAGGCAATTAACTAGACTTTTCCTCTAATTCTGCACGATAATAGTGCCCAAGTGCCTTAAGATAGGCAAGCCGGTGGGAATCGAGTTCTACGGACGCCATGCCACTGATACATACAGGTTGTCCCAGAAACAGACAATACATCCCACTGCTGGGCACTTTAGGGGGCGTTCATTAGTTATGTGAGGCATTTTTAGGGATTTTTTGACCCCCCCTCACCCCTTGGTGAGATGTCGTAAGATTTTTCTCGACCCCCTACCCCAATCTCACGTGAGATTTTTCAAAACTTGTACTTTGGGTATAAAAGTATTGGATTTATTAAAAAATATAACACAATTTGTTTAATTACTTTTATTTAAGACTAGGACTAGTATTTGCAAATAAATTATTAATTCAACTTTAATTTAACTTAATTTTCACGCAGTTTTACAGCATTTTCTGCTAAACAAAAATTATGTGATATCTGCCAAGACCCCCCTCTCCCCCAAGTGAGATTTAGTAAGATTCGGCTCGACCCCCCCCCCCCCCCCCAAATACCTCACGTAATTAATGGACGCCCCCTTTAGTGTATCTTGAGTGGGTTGGGTTTGATCTGTTAGGGCAGATGTTATGTATAAGAAATGTGAATATGTTCACATCTCTTGCATGTTGGATGGTTGGATGGGATGATGACCAGTTAGTCTAGTGGTTAGAGGAGCTGCCCGTGAAATTTGAGGTCCCGGGTTTGATCCCTGGTTGGGGCAGATATTTGTATGAAAAAACATGAATGTTCTCGAGTGTTGGATGTTTAAGTATGTATTTATGTATGTAAATATTCATTGTTTAAAGCAGTGCCGGCCTGGTGGTTTGACCTGTAAGCAGAGGGTTGTGGGTTCGAACCCAGACGAAGTTACATTATTATGGTCTGTTTCATTTTAAATGACGAAAAGTACTTAAAACCGACATCTATTGTTCAATTGTTAACTTCAAGTGGGGTTGTAAAACCATTAGTGTTAACTAAGAGTATACCGTGAACAAACAATCTTGATAGTTTTGATGTTGTTGGTCGGTGTTACACTAGATGACATGCGTTTCTAAAATAATAATTATATACTGTATCAAAATCACTTTGCACAATTGTTTAATAGTAGGTATAAGAAATTTTTACCTGAGTGTTAGCCGCACTGTAATTGTTTATGGAAAACAATACACCTATTATACTTAAAAGGGTCCAATTCAGGTAATAAACAATAATCAATAGGAGGGGATACTTTCCAGGCTTAAGTGCAATATTTTTTTAGTGTCTAACGGGTGTATTAATAATCATATTTTAAATAAAAATTAAAATCTTTCATTTCAAAGATCAAGAAGGGTTGAGCTACTCCAATACTGCGGTCAGTTTTTTTATGTCTCTTTGTTATTTTTTCCTTTCATATTCAGCAACAAAAGAAGTTGTAAAATCCCGCGTTAATTGCATTTTCGTCATTTTAAATAAAACAGACTATACATGATTTGATTACATTTGAAATTTACCATGAGCTTTTCGGTGAAGGAAAACATTGTGAGGAAACCGGCACACATATGCGAAACGATTCAATTGTTATTTTAATACAATAAGAGATAGGTTAGGTTAGTTAGGTATCTTCATTTGCTCGACGGGTAAAATACCTAGAAAAAGGGACGCATTGACGTCTCGCATGCGTGACACGTTCTCTCACCGTTTTTATCATACATTTTGTTGCGTAAACGCACCGTCGAAGTCTTTTACGCACTGGTGTGGCCGGACCTTGACTATAATAATAATAATAATAATAATAAAAGCCTTTATTCGCTGACCATTCACATACATGCTATACTTATAAAACTTAAACTTATTAGCATCCTTTGTCAGGTTGTCTGTCGACATAGGCCTCCCCCAATTGTTTCCACGTCTCTCTAACCTTGACTATACATTTTTATAAGTATTTATCTGTAATTTACATATTTAAATATCACCTTGAGGGATACACCTTGGAGTAAACATGTTGATAAAATTAATAATGTGCGTAAATATTTACTGTTGTTATTTTGGATGCAGGGGCAGAGGGCGAGGCCCGCCCCCCGGCTGGATGAACGGTCCCCCGCCCATGCGCTTCCGGGGGCGCGGCTACGGCCCCGGGGGGCCCCCGATGCGGGGCCGCGGCTTCTTCCGCGGGCGCGGGGGCCCGCGCTACGGACCCAACAACGGGCCCAACTTCGACAATAACTGGGGGCCGATGGGGCCGCCTCCGCCCGGCATGATGGGCGGCCCGCCGCCCTTCGGGCCCCCGCCCGGCATGATGGGCCCCGGCGGACCCATGGGGCCCCCGCCCAACATGATGGGGCAGCCGCCGTTCGGAGGCCCGCCCGGTATGCCGCCGCCTAATATGGTAAGTTTCATCACTATCACTACATAGTATAAAACAAAGTCGCTTTTTCTGTCCCCAAATCCGTATGTATGCTTATATCTTTAAAACTACACAACGGATTTTGATGCGGTTTTTTTTAATAGATAGAGTGATTCAAGAGGAAGGTTTATCACTACATAGTATAAAACAAAGTCGCTTTTTCTGTCCCCAAATCCGTATGTATGCTTATATCTTCAAAACTACACGACGGATTTTGATGCGGTTTATTTTAATAGATAGAGTGATTCAAGAGGAAGGTTTATAATGTATAATACATGCATGATATACCGTGCGAAGCCGGGGCGGGTCGCTAGTATAATATAAAACAAAGTGGCTTTCCACTGTCTGTCACTCGACGGATTTTGATGCGGTTTTTTTAATAGATAAGAGTGATTCAAGAGGAAGGTTTATGTGTATAATTCTATGTATACGAGGTCGCGGGCGAAAGCTAGTTTAATACTAATGCTACTTTCAAAAGGTTGTATCCTTTGATTGCCTGGACTTAATCTTTTTAAGCCAGAATTTTAAAAAACCTGCATTCTAGTCTCCTTTGTAAAAAATAATACCAATTTCAGTGTTAAGAAACAGCTAAAGTAAAGTAATAATATAATATAGCCCCTTTTATTCCGTTTCGCTACAATTTCAGTACATTGTATAGTCTTTCTTTTATACATATGTATAAATTATCGCGTGATTCGGCCTGCCTCATGGCATAGGCCTCCTCCATTTAAATAAAGTAAAAAGACTTTATTTATAATATGCAAAAGGTTACAATGTGTTTGTTAAGCGCTAGACTCAGCGGAGACTAGAGGCAGTTAAAACAATATGGGACAAATGTAAACAATAACACTTGCGTGCGTGTGTGTGTGTGTGTGTGTGTGTGTGTAGTATTTGAGTGTTAGTGCATTTAATTACATTACTATAAGAATATTTTCAGTTTTGTCAGGATTGAAACTCATTAGCCAGACTTCAGTTTCTTTTTTCAGTTTTTTTGCTTGTCAGATTTTTAATGTTTTTTACACATACATACCGTCACGCCTCACGAGGTAGTCACAGACTACATTGTTCCACTTGCAAGATCCTGACCTGACATAGTTCTTTCGCTTCATCCACATTCATCAATCTCTTCACACATGCTACACAATGTTTTTTATGTATTTATATATATTGCAGCTCATGTTATATCATGTTATTGTCAACAGCCTGCGCCGGAGTTCTGGGTGGAGACCAAGTCTGAGGAGGGCAAGTCGTACTACTACCACGCGCGCACGCGCGAGACCACGTGGACGCGCCCGCAGGAGAGCCCCAGCTGCAAGGTCATCACGCAGGCCGAGATGGAGGCCATGGCCGCCGCCGGTGAGTGCCCGAGGAACCCTAATGGTCGATTTAGACGAAGACTATTTACAGCCGCCTAAAAAAGGCACCGTATTAACACTTTCGGCGCCATTTTTTCGCGGCATGCCAGCGCTGGCACGGAATAGAACACGAGTCTACTTGTCGGCGCCAGTGCCCCCGCCCGCGCCCCCGCCGCCCCCCTCGCCGCGGCGTGGCGGTGTGCTCAGAGGTACTGAAAAGGCACCGTGTAACGGTTTGCTGGTCACTGGCGGCGAGATTTAAGCGGCTGAAAATGGTCATTGTCTGAACGGTCTGAAGATGTGACGGTGCCTTTTTTAGGCGCCGTAATTTAGGCGGCTATAAATAGTCTTCGTATAAATCGACCTTAATGCTAAGAGTCCACTGTCCGTCTGACACCGGGCTGTATGTCATGTATAAAGGGTAACGAGGGGTGCGAGTCGGGTTGCCTCCCGTGGCGTAACTATACGTAACTATAGGGTGGCAGGGGTGGCAAAATGTCAGGGGCCCCTAGCTTTACGGGGACCATTCCGCCAATGTCAAAGTAATAAACACAGTATTCAAAAATCTTGTGACAAACGTTGTACGGTAGAACGCAGTCAAAAGACCCCTCCCCCCCCCCCCCCCCCTGTTGGGCTCTTAGCCAACGGATAATGATATCCCTCTGAATCTGCCAGGAAATCTTTAACCATTAGCCCAGGGTGCACCGGACCAAGCACTGCACTTCCTTTCGGACGGATCCATAAACGAACCGCAGCTCTTGACCACACGCTGAGGCCAGTGGCGTAACTATAACGTCTGGGGCCCGCGGCAAATTCGTCAGATGGGGCTCCTTCCTCAATATAATATTATAAAGAGGAAAGATTTGTACCTATTTTTGTATGTTTGTATGTTTGTAATGAATAGGCTCAAAAAGTACTGGGCCGATCTGGATGAAATTTGGAACATAGATAGATTATAGTCTGGAATAACACATAGGCTACTTTTTATCCCGGAAAATTGCGTGATTCCCGCAGGATAGCGATAAACGAATTCTATGCAAACGAAGTTGCGGGCAACGGCTAGTCCTCAATATAAAGAAGTGCATCAGCGTCCCTTCTGTGCACTAAACCTAGCCAGTTCGGGGCCCCCTAGAGCTAGGGGCCCCTGGCATTTTGCCACCCCTGCCACCCTATAGTTACGCCACTGTATCCATCCCAATAAAGTGCACGACGCCGCTAAAGAAGTCTTCACTTCAAAAATAAAATGTTATTAATAATTTCAGGTCAAATGCCCGGCATGTCGGGCCCCCAGACTATGGGCATGAACGGGCCCATGGGTCCCGGCGGGCCCGGGGGTCCGGGAGGCCCCGGAGGCCCGGGAGGCCCCGGAGGCCCGGGCGGGCCGGGTGGCCCGGGGGGCCCCGGCATGGGCATGATGCCCGGCATGAGCAACATGCCGCCCGGGGGACTGCCGCCCTTCATGACGCAGCCGCCGCCCTGGCTCAAAGATGGTAAGGCAACAGATAGCTATGGTGGGGTTTCTTCCATGCTGGTCTGGGAGCAAAGAGAAAACATAGAATGTACCAGTTGCTTTTCTTCCTGCGCAAATGGTAAACGCTTATCGAGGGATTAGGCGAAAATCTTAGGGATCATGTTAGCTACCCATCACTGTTTTGATTACCCTTTCTATCCATATGCCTAAAATCATGCTAAACGTGGTCTTTAGGTCTTATCTTAGCCTGTGTCTACCCCGTAAGGGATAAAAACGTGATTTATGTATGTATGTATGGTGGGACGTAAATATATCGAATAATCGTCCAAATTTATCCGAGATTATGTTTAATACCAAGGCTTTTTGGCAGGGTTGATTTGAATACATTTTTCCTGCTACCAAATCGCCCTAAAAGCCGTGGTAGCCTAGTGGTTTGACGTGTGGCCTCTCAAGCAGAGCGTCGTGGGTTGAAATCCCGGGCGCGCACCTCTGAGTTTTTCGGAATTTATGTGTGAAAATTACATTAGAAATTTGCCATGAGCTTTTCGGTGAAGGAAAACATCGTGAGGAAACCTGCACACATTTGCGAAGAAATTCAATGGTGTGTGTTAAGTTCCCAATCCGCACTGGGCGCGCGTGGGAACTATAGCCCAAACCCTCCAATACACGGAGGAGGCCTATGCCATGAGGCACGCCGAATTACGCGACAATTTAATAATAATAATAAAAAAACAACAACATAGGTACTTACCGAAATTGTAGCGAATTCGGAATAAAAAGGCTATATTATTATAAATCGCCCTAAAATAGTCTAGGGACTTCCCTCGGCACCGACGCACTTCCGGGATTCCCCGAAACTAAAAAACGCGACGCATTTCGGTTTTCGCCCGGTCTCTTTTTTAAAGCAATAAATAAAACATTTATAATTTTGTTTGTCTGTAGGTAACAAGGAGAGCAAGCCCGAAAGCATGAGTCCGCCCGAGAACGACGAGGCGCCGCCCGGGGAGGGCTCTCCCGCCCTGGCTCCGCCCAACGGTAACATGTCTAACCTTTAAACGAGCTATTCTTGTATATATTACCAGTGGCGTAACTATAACGTCTGGGGAACGCGGCAAATTCGTCAGATGGGGCTCCCTCTTCAATATAAACAAATGCATCAGCGTCCCTTCTGTGCTCTAAACCAAGCCAGTTCGAGGCCCGATAGAGCTAGGGGCCCCTGGCATTTTGCTACCCCTGCCACCATATAGTTACGCCACTGGTGTTATGTATATACAGGGTGCTCGCGAGGAACCCGCATAACTTTGCCACCGTATTCCTGACCATGTTTAGAAAATAAAATGTTGTATAAAGTAAGCTGGATTCGGCTTAGTTTGCGAGTAATTAATATTTTTTGCTTTAAATAGAAACCAGTATAATGCACCTTTATGATAGCGACGTTGCAAGACCGCGTCATATTATCTGACTGGCGTAAACTGCAGAAGTTCGTTCCTGTCACTGTCTTTCTGTTTATGTGTCATTGAAAATAAATACGGCCGCCATTAAGGAGAGAACAAGAAGTAGAATATTAAAATTCTATTAGTAACACAGTGTTATTTGTAAAATCGATTGATTTTTTATGATGGCATAATAACGATGCTTAGATATCGCAAGGGCCCCCCGCCTTGGGTGGGACTGGATATTCACTTAAAATCGTGAAACTACACATGAAACTAAACAGTTCGGGATGATAATATTTTATTACCCATAATTATGTTATGTTCAATGTACAATAACAATATTAAATAAATCAAAACGAATTTTAATGAGTAATCTCATTCACTAGCCTTCCGTCCGCAGCTTCGCCCGCGATAAATTAATTTTCCTGTAGGAAAAGGTATTTTCCCGCGGTAAAAAGTAGCCTCAGTAATAATGTAGTTTTCTAACGGCAAAAGATTTTTTGAAATCGGTCCAGTAGGTAGTTTCGAAGCCTATTTATTCAATGCAAACAAACAAACAAACAATCAAATTTTTCCTCTTCATACTATTAGTATAGATTACACGGCAAACTTGCGAAAAATTGCAATTAGCTAGTTCGGCTACTTCCACTTCATTGAAATCCGTATCTCCGTGACCACTTAAGTAGAAACTGCAACAGTATTAGTACTTCCAGTATCTTCTTTTACTGGATCCTTAAACTTTTCACCGTGCAGCACTTAAAGACCAATTTATTTACTCTTTTTTTCGACTATCGACGTCAACCGTCTAAGTTAAACCGCACAATTTGTGCAATAGGTAGGAAAATTATGATTTTTAATCTATCGTGGATGAAAATTTATGTTCACTTAGTAATTACCTATTCGGTTTTATTAAACTTTATGATAAGGGTCTTGTTATTTGTTTTTTTAAGTAAAAATACACAATCATTAATCAATTTGTTCATTTATTATTACACGACAATACATGAATACCCTACCTAGTACACGAGTAATTGTAAATCACAGTATCAGCTACGTGCAAAGCCGGGACTTGCGTTGAAATCCGGGGACGCTGAGCTAGAATACTCAAAATCCGCAATAGCACTCCCACGTTTCTCAGGATCTGAGTGATATTTTGCACCATGGACCAAAAACACTCTGCAACATTTTTTTTAGCTGTTAGGTTGACCGTCTGATCACTCGCAATTTCTTCAAGTTTTATTACAAAGATTATTTTTATCTTAATTACATTTGCTACACCGTTAGAATCAATAGCAACAATGTCACCCATCATCCATGTGACTGATGTCATTATTTAAAGTACACACTCGACACTCGAAGGAAATTTCCAAGTGGCCAGTACCGAGAATAATACCAAAGAATAAACTTTTTGAACGCAAATACGAATTGCTAAACTGAATAATTAAAGTCAAAGTTTACGAAGCACGTTTCCAAAATGAAATAAAATACTACTTTTAATCAAGCAAATCACTTCCTCCTTTTGATCCTTTTCTGCTTACTTATATCGTGCTTTTGGTAGCATTGCTGGATTCAAAACATTAAACATTACGTCAGCAGGAAATGTCACGTTGTCATTGGTTGACCGTTTTTGTTATTAAGTAACCATAGCAATGTCAGCTTCCGGAAAATCGCGTTCAATCATTGGTTGGCCGTTTTTGTTATTAAGTAACCATAGCAATTTCAGCTTCCGGAAAATCGCGTTCAGTCATTGGTTGGCCGTTTTTGTTATTAAGTAACCATAGCAATGTCAGCTTCCGGAAAATCGCGTTCAGTCATTGGTTGGCCGTTTTTGTTATTAAGTAACCATAGCAATGTCAGCTTCCGGAAAATCGTGTTCAGTCATTGGTTGGCCGTTTTTGTTATTAAGTAACCATAGCAATGTCAGCTTCCGGAAAATCGCGTTCAGGCATTGGTTGAACGTTTTTGTTATTAAGTAACCATAGCAACGTCAGCTTCCGGAAAATCGCGTTCCGTCATTGGTTAACCTTTTGTTTAAACGTAACTGTAGCAACGCCCGCCTCATTGGTCAACAGAGTTCGGCCAAAGTCGTGATTCCAGCCTCGTAAGAGTCCGGGCCCCGATTTGAATTACACGAGCAAGTTGCGAACATTGACAATGTCAATTTGTCAAGTCGAAAGTCTTGGGCAAAGAGAGAAAGATATAACAATAACAAACGTTGCCAGCTCGTCCTATGAGGCATTGTGTTACTGGTGAACCAAAAATAATTTATTTAATTTGTATGAAAAGTTAAAAAAAGTTAAAAATCATATTTCGACCTATGTTATATAATGTTTTTTAATCATTACGACCTCAGGTATACACTGGTAAAGTTATGCGGGTTCCTCGCGAGCACCCTGTATAATCTGAATATTCATGAAATTTGGTATGCAGAGGGTTTTGGGGCGATAAAACGATCTAGCTAGGTTTAATTTTTAGAAAATGTACCAAAAAAAAAAAGTTTTGTTATTTGGATACTGAAGATTTAATTAAAACTTAATAATTTTTTTTAATTTTTGTTTGAAACCTATTTTGTTACATTATATGAAAGTGTTGTATGGTGGCAGGCAATATGTTCCCGCCCAACACGTCGGCGCCCCCGGGGGGCTTCCCGGCGGCGCCCGGCTTCCAGCAGGCGGGCGCCGCGCCGCCCTACACGCCCGCGCAGCCGCCAGGTAACCTGGAGTGGGGGTAAAGTGGCAGGCGCTCGGCAGCAGCCAACATGGCGGCGCTCACAGCTCGCATCAGCAGACCGTGTAGCGTTTGCATTGTTACTTTTTGGTGCAAGCGCTCCGCGGTATCTGTGTCTTGCTTTTCTATTATCCAATAGAATATTGACGACCGGATGGCCCAGTGGTTAGAGAACCTGACTATGAAGCTTGAGGTCCCGGGTTCGATCCCCGGTCGGGGCAGATATTTGTATGAAAAATACGAATGTATGTTCTCGAGTCCTGGATGTTTAATATGTATTTAAGTACTACCTACATAGTATAAAATAAAGTCGCTTTCTCTGTCCCTATGTCCCTATGTATGCTTATATCTTCAAAACTACACAACGGATTTTGATGCGGTTTTTTTAAATAAATAGAGTGATTCAAGAGGAAGGTTTATATGTATAATACGTGCACAATATGCCGTGCGAAGCCGGGGCGGGTCGCTAGTTTATCTATATAAGTATGTTTATCCGTTGTCTAGTGCCCATATTACAAGATTTGCTTAGTTTGGGGCTAGGTCAATTGGTGTCAATTGTCCCAAGATATTATTTATTTATATTATTTGAAATTTTTTCAGTTAAATAAAAAAAGCCTAAAAAAAGTTTGACTCGCTTCGTTGTTTCGCAAAAGCACACAATAGTAAGAGCGTACAGTGTTTGGCGCCTATGGTACTAACGGAGTGTTCCCCTGGCAGGTTTCTCGGGTGGGGGCGGCGGGTTCGGCGCGGGCGCGGGCGCGGGCGGGTTCCCGGGCGCGTGGGGCGGCTGGGGCGGCTGGCCCCCCCCGCTCGTGGCGCAGCCGCCGCCCAACATCGCCGCCGCCGCGCCGCACACTGGTAACCCCGCCTACAGTGCCTTATACCTGTACGCTGTTTTGCAATACTCAGTCAACCCACTGTCATTTTGCAATACAATGTCAACTCTAAAAATATCTTTTCTAAGGGTTGACATTGTGTTACAGAATGAATCAGGGTTGACACACTATTGCAAAACAGCGTCCACCTATTCCACAATCATTCTAAACGTAGCCTTTAGGTCTTGTTCTCTTCTTTTATTATGGTGTGATATCGTGCGTTGTTGCGTCAGGTGCCGCGACACAGCCGGGGGTCGCGGAGGGGATCCCCGAGGCGGCGAGCGAGCCCCCCGCCGCCCTGCCGCCCCCCAGGAAGGAGGAAACTGTGAGTTACGATCAGGACGCGACAAATGTACACTGTTTTAAAATTTATCCGAGTTAGTTTAATGGTACACTTAAATTTAAAGACACGTAGTGATGCCACCAGTGTTCGACACTTTAAGTTAACAAGCACTAGAAATGGACACTTGGCTTTTAATTTGAAGATAGTATGGTATGAAATGGCTGTTATAATAGTAGATTAATGCCTGCACGTCTAGCACGAAAGCGCACAAGAGTCGCGTCGCGCGCGAGATAGATTGCCCGTCTTTTTCTTACTGTTCGATCTAGAAAGAGACGGGTACATTTTCTCGCGCGCGACGCGACTTTCGTGCGTTCTCGTGCTAGCCGGGCTGAGAAGTAGCCAATTGCCTGCGAGCCGCAGGTGAGTGTTTTTTAAAGTTACGAATCCAGCAATTGCTCTTCTAGCTGATGCAGATATAATGTTTTTCTCAAACATTGAGAAGAAATGAAAATAATTTTTGCACTAACTTCCTCGCACTTAGGTTCACGTAGTAGTTTAGTAGTTTACACGTTACGCCGTTTTTCTGAAGTTTTTTAAGTCATCTATCACCGTAAGTTATTTGAGACTTTAGGGATGACTGACCTTGAGAGATAAATGCAAATACTGAAGTCAAATAATGCAACAGTTTATTGTGTACACGGGTGTCGGGTATACAGGTCAACCGGCAAGGAACGACTGGCGATTCGCAATGCCTACCGAATGTATGTCATCCAGGAAATGCATTGGTAGTGTTGAAGGCTGATTCATAAACGCTCTGTAGGCTTCTGCTAACTTAGCAATCGTTCGTCATCATCTGTCACTTTGACACTTACCTTTCACAGATAAGGACAAACGATTACTAAGTCAGCAGAAACCTATAGAGCGTTTATGATTAAGGGAATAAATATGATCAGATGATCCCGCCGGAGCTGGCGGCGCGCGCGGCGGAGTGGAGCGCGCACCGCGCGCCCGACGGCCGGCCCTACTACTACCACGCCGCGCGCCAGGAGAGCGTCTGGGAGAAGCCCAAGCCGATGAAGGAGCTGGAAGGTACCCTGACTGTTGTCTAAGCTCCTGAAACCAGCCGCTCCTCTCTTCTCCAAGTAGTCCACCCACTCCTTTCTTCTCCAGGAACCTTTGTCCACCCGTTTTTTTTCTCCAAGGTCTTTAATCCACCCGCTCCTCTCTTCTCCAAGTAGTCCACCCACTCCTTTCTTCTCCAGGAACCTTTGTCCACCCGTTTTTTTCTCCAAGGTCTTTAATCCACCCGCTCCTCTCTTCTCCAAGTAGTCCACCCACTCCTTTCTTCTCCAGGAACCTTTGTCCACCCGTTTTTTTTCACCAAGGTCTTTAATCCACCCGCTCCTCTCTTCTCCAAGTAATCCACCCACTCCTTTCCTCTCCAAGATCCTTAATCCGTCCGCTCTTTTTCTCCAAGGTCTTTAATCCACCCGCTCCTCTCTTCAAGTAATCCACCCACTCCTCTCTTCTCCAAGATCCTTAATCCACCCGCTCTTTTTCTCCAAGGTCTTTAATCCACCCGCTCCTTTCTTCTCCAGGAACCTTTGTCCACCCGTTTTTTTTCTCCAAGGTCTTTAATCCACCCGCTCCTCTCTTCTCCAAGTAGTCCACCCACTCCTTTCTTCTCCAGGAACCTTTGTCCACCCGTTTTTTTTCTCCAAGGTCTTTAATCCACCCGCTCCTCTCTTCTCCAAGTAATCCACCCACCCCTTTCTTCTCCAAGAACCTTTGTCCACCCGCTCCTTTTTTCTCCAGGGTCTTTACTCCACCCACTCCTTTTTTTCTCCAAGAACCTTAAACCACCCACTTTTTTTTCTCCAAACAAAAAATCAACAAAAACGATGACTATCAAAAAGACTAGTATTAGAAATGATTTTTTATACTTGAACTTGTTTACAGAGTTACAAATGAAAATAGCCGAGGAAAAAGGCGAGAAAATAGAGAAGAAGGATAATTTGGATATGGAGAAAATAAAAGGTTAGTTCACGTTTGAACATCGGTTTTACTTTTTTTTTTTTTTGGTTCTCTGCCCCGTTACTATTGAAGCGATTCAATAAAGAATATTCATAATTTTTTTCATGGCTTTCATGAAAAGCATCAAAAAATATTTTTCAAATAACCATGAAAATAACCGAGATATAAGCTATCAAAGATTCCTCTCCATCTCTTTCTTATAAACAATTTTAATATGGAGTTTATATGGGCGAGTGACAAATGACGTCACATGTCATATCGGATCTCTCTTTCTAATCTCTGACTAATTAGTAGTAGACTAGATTCTCCGTATTTTATGACCGATATTACTTTTAATTTTACTTTTTGTCATCTCTTTTATGATATTATCATAGTTAATTAAGTAATGTGATAATTTTAATCCATGTTGGGGTCTTTCTCCGCCATCATATTTAAAAAAAAATTGCTTGTTCAGTGATAGACGTAGAGGCGCACGCGGAAGCGGCGGCGGCGGCGGAGGCGGAGCGGCTGGCGGCCGCGGAACGCTTGCGCCTGGACGCGGAGCGCGAGCAGGCCGAGCGGGAGCAGGCCGAGCGCGACAAGGCCGAGCTGGAGGAGAAGGAGAAGGAGAAGGAGAAAGAGAAGGCCAAGAGGAAGAACAAGCCGATCTCCATCATGCCCATATCTGGGACGCCCTGGTGAGCTTACTTGATGAGTGGGAAATTAATGATTGTCATTTTTATTTGTTAAATTTATAGATAACTAGCTGACCCGGCGAACTTTGTTCCGCCTTAAATTTGAAAAATTCCAGTGATGTGGGCTGTGTTATCCCGCGGGAACTATGCAATTTTCCGGGATAAAAACTATCCTATGTCCTTTCCCGGGACTCAAACTATCTGTATACCAAATTTCAACTAAATCGGCCCAGCGGTTTAAGCGTGAAAAGGTAACAGATAGACAGACAATCTAGGATTGAGTTGATATTGATTTTCAAATCTATTGTAATATTCTTCCATGCTGGTCTGGGAGCAAAGATAAAAAGATGGTAAAAGTCTATCGAGGGATTGGGCGAAAATCTTAGGGATCATATTACAACGCCCACAGTCATGTTATACATGTTCTTTAGGTCTTGTTACCGAAGGCTCTCTCTACCCTGTAAGGGATAAAGACGTGATTTATGTATGTATTGTAATATTCGAGATTGTTATCGAATGAATCAAGACTTGCTTCGTGATTTTTCTATTTGTTTTAACGGTTTCATTCCCGGCTATAGATTTACTTGGATTTTTGTATGTGTTCTAGGTATCAGTATTGTTTAGCTATTGACGACTAGTGGCCGTGATGGCAGCTTCGTACGGTTGTAGAGCTGTGTAATGGTGTGATGGTGTCCCGCAGGTGCCTGGTGTGGTCCGGCGACGGGCGCATGTTCTACTACAACCCGACCACGCACAAGTCCGTGTGGGACCGCCCCGAGCAGCTCGCCGGCCGCGCCGACGTGGACCGCGCCACCGCCTGCCCGCCCGCCGCCGTCACGCAGGTACACGCACACGCACACGCGCACGCGGCACACGCACACTACACGCCGCGCCGACGTGGACCGCGCCACCGCCTGCCCGCCCGCCGCCGTCACGCAGGTACACGCACACGCACACGCGCACGCGGCACACGCACACTACACGCCGCGCCGACGTGGACCGCGCCACCGCCTGCCCGCCCGCCGCCGTCACGCAGGTACACGCACACGCACACGCGCACGCGGCACACGCACACTACACGCCGCGCCGACGTGGACCGCGCCACCGCCTGCCCGCCCGCCGCCGTCACGCAGGTACACGCACACGCACACGCGCACGCGGCACACGCACACTACACGCCGCGCCGACGTGGACCGCGCCACCGCCTGCCCGCCCGCCGCCGTCACGCAGGTACACGCACACGCACACGCGCACGCGGCACACGCACACTACACGCCGCGCCGACGTGGACCGCGCCACCGCCTGCCCGCCCGCCGCCGTCACGCAGGTACACGCACACGCACACGCGCACGCGGCACACGCACACTACACGCCGCGCCGACGTGGACCGCGCCACCGCCTGCCCGCCCGCCGCCGTCACGCAGGTACACGCACACGCACACGCGCACGCGGCACACGCACACTACACGCCGCGCCGACGTGGACCGCGCCACCGCCTGCCCGCCCGCCGCCGTCACGCAGGTACACGCACACGCACACGCGCACGCGGCACACGCACACTACACGCCGCGCCGACGTGGACCGCGCCACCGCCTGCCCGCCCGCCGCCGTCACGCAGGTACACGCACACGCACACGCGCACGCGGCACACGCACACTACACGCCGCGCCGACGTGGACCGCGCCACCGCCTGCCCGCCCGCCGCCGTCACGCAGGTACACGCACACGCACACGCGCACGCGGCACACGCACACTACACGCCGCGCCGACGTGGACCGCGCCACCGCCTGCCCGCCCGCCGCCGTCACGCAGGTACACGCACACGCACACGGACACGCCCACGCGGCACACGCACACTACACGCCCACGAACAGGCAACCTTTCACCCGCTCCTTTCTTCTCCGAACGCCTTACTCCACCGCTCCTTTCTTCTCCAAAGTCCTTAACCTATCCACTCATTCCTTCTCAAAGAAGGAAAGAAAGAAGACATTTATTCTCTTTCAAAAGACACACAATTGTACAAAAAAGAAACAAGAGTCAGACATGAAAATAGATCATCAATGTATCCAAAGCCCATCACCAAAGTGAAACGGTCGCTGGTTCAGCATTATGCCGAGGCGTTAAACACCTGCAGCACTGTTTTTATTAAATACCTTTAATCTACTCAATCCTTTCTTCTCACAGCTATTTAACTTTACCCATTCCTTTCTGCTCCAAAGTCCTCAATTCACCCGCCCCTATACTCCATAATCTTTTCATCCACCCGCTCCTGTCTTCTCCAAGGTCCTTTATCCCTCTCCCGTCTTCTCCCATAAAGTCTCTTCTCCAACCGCTCGTTTCTTTTTCAAAATCCTTTTTCACATCCGGACCTTTTCCTCACCCAGTACTACTATAAAATGAATCATGAAGTTTTGTCCGTTAGAAATTACCTGCTATGGGTGGTGTAGCGGTATACCATGCATCACGGAATGATGAGGAATCCGGGTTCGATCCCCGGCCATAGCTTTACTTTTCGGATTGTTCTATGCAGTGGCGTAACTATAACGTCTGGGGCCTGCGGCAAATTCGTCAGATGCTTCTTCCTCAATATAAAGAAGTGCATCAGCGTCCCTTCTGTGCTCTAAACCTAAACCAAGCTAGTTCCCGGCCCCGTAGAGCTAGGGGCCCTTGGCATTTTAAAAGAAAAGAAAAGAAGAAAAGAAAATTTATTTTGCAAATTGGCCGCCAAGGGCTCTTTTACATGTCTTTTTGAAACTACCAGCACATTCGGAAAGACCATCATTGCCAAGAAGAATGCGCCGCAAGAAACTTGGCAGAAAGTCATTTTTTCAAATAAAAATACAGTAAGAATACTTAAATTCTACTTACATTAAATACATTTATATAAGGGATGTATAAGGTCCCCGAGCCTTCAATTATATTAATCTATAAATAGTAGAGATGTATAAAGTCTCTACTGGTCAAAAAAAATAAAAAACAAAAAAATAATAATAATAGTAAGTTCAGTGGAGGTGTAAAACGCCTCCACCGTCAAATAAACTAATTGGAGATGTCTCCAATGCCTTTTGCCTCCCCTGCCACCCTATGGTTACGCCACTGGTATGTGTTCTAATTTCGAGCGTCGTTTAGGAATTTCATTCATGTCTTCACCAGTCATTTTGTGTCGGTGCTAGTTGTGTAAGATTGTCGTAACATGTGTGTGTGTTAGTACTTCCAGCGCAAGGAGGCGTCTGCGCCGGCGGCGAGCGCGAAGCCTGCCAACGGGGAGCTGAAGCGCGCCGCCGACACCGACTCGGAGGACGACGCCGAGGAGCCCGCCAAGAAGCCCAAGCCCGACGAAGGTACCCACACAGCCGACAACTTACGTCATACGGTTCACGTATAGACTACAAGCCCATAGACAAAAAAAAACATGTGAAATGAACCAGCGTGAATGGAGCTTAGAAGGCTGTTACTATATCATACATACATACATACATACACAAATCACGTCTTTATCCCTTACGGGGTAGACAGAGCCTAAGGTAACAAGACCTACAGGCCACGTTTAGCAAAATTGTGGGCGTATAGGTGGAAAATGGAATCAAAATAGTGATGGGTTGCTAGCCTCATCGCCTATAACAAGATTCCTATGATTTTCGCCCGGAATGGGCTTTTACCATCTGCGCGGGTAGAGTAGCAACTGGTACATTCTATGTTTTTTCTTTACTCCCAGACCAACATGGAAGAAGCACCACACAGCCAAGACAACTTAATAATACATTACTGTTTGGAGAATTTTAAAATAAATTCTTTTCATTATTTTTCATCACTTAAGCTCTGAAAGTAGGTTGCATTTAACTTGAAATCCGAGTTGTAAATTCGATTTACATCTTTAGGCTTAGCACGCACTGCGGTTTTTTTCTTGCGGTTGCGGTCTGGCCGAAAACGCCGAACCGCGGAGGAACTCGCACTGCGGTTGCGTTTCCGCGGTTTTCACGTTCAGTATGACAATGGATTTCCTCAAAGCAGTATGTGTTGTGGCCTTAGTTTTAAGAAATAAAAAAAATAGAAAACGTCTTCGCCAACATAAGTACTGGGTGCATCCTCTAACAGATCAAAGATATTTGAAGGGATATTTTTGTAAAATGTCGAGTGATGTACGAAACAACAAAGACGCAATGCAGCGCACAACACACACCTCACTGCTCCGCTCCGAGCCGAACTGACGAAAAAACCGCTTTTTACGAACCGCAGTGGGGGCGCTGCCGTACATGAAGTATGGGATACATAAAAACGCGCGGTTGCAAACCGCGAATCAAAATGTAGCAA
The DNA here is from genome assembly GCA_932294345.1 of Pandemis cinnamomeana. Classification (NCBI taxonomy): domain Eukaryota; kingdom Metazoa; phylum Arthropoda; class Insecta; order Lepidoptera; family Tortricidae; genus Pandemis; species Pandemis cinnamomeana. The sequence continues at coordinate 7,876,668 of OW028728.1, forward strand.
GTTGCGTTTTTAAAATCAGTCACTGAAATAAATCGCAAGTGCGTGCGCTTATAAGGAATGCCGTACGTTACATTTTTTGCGGTAGCGGAACCGCTTTTTAAAAACCGCAGTGCGTGCTAAGCCTTAGGGATGTACCTAAGTGAATTTAAAAATCGAACGGTGCTCCTTTGTATTCACGAACTGGCAAACAAGGAGATTGTAATGCGTAATACTTACTTCCGAACCTCCATGCTGGCATAATGCTGCTGCCCAGTGCTGGCTGAATGTGCCAAAGCCAAAGAGCGCGAGGCCATAAAAAAAAAAAGACGGTTTGGCGCGATAAAGTTTCTTCCGCTCCATTACAAATTGCGTATTTTTTTTCTTTATTTCCTCGCATTTGTGATGAAAAGTAGAGTGTTCAACTCGAGTGTAAATGATCAATTACACCCGCGAACTATTCGCAGAGTGCAAAGCGGGTGGAGGGGGTAGCCTAAACGATCACAGCGCTCGCTACGGCTAAAATTGACATTTTTGTCGCTGATTTGAGCTGTCAAATCTTTATTAGTAAACATTTTCTAATCGTTTTTGAGATAAAAATATGGTCCTGGTAAGATGTGTTGTTGTGAATTGTAACAACACCAAGAAGAATAGCGACTGTAAATTTTACCATGGTGGAAACGAGACCAAAGAAATAAGTGGATATCGATGGGTCCTACGTATAACGGCCAATCCATGAAAAAATTACAAAGTAATTTCTACCTTAAGTAAAATAAAATACAATTTAGAGTACCCTATCTAGAATGATTTAGATTAGCTCATATACGTTGGATCCATCGATATTTGCCGTAAGAAAAAAAAAGTAACCTAACCTAACCTAACCTCTAAAATTTTGCTTAAAGTACGTGTTCATTTGATACATGTTATTGACTACTATTGTCCAAAATTGTGTAATATAGTAAAATAACACAAGATTTCATTAATATTTTTCACAATATTTACTTACTTCTTGTTTGACAACGGTGACAATATTGTCCATAATGGCCGCCTGTCACGTGGCGCTGTCGTCGCGCTCGGTCCCAATAAACACCCTCGCTCGTGCGCCTAAATATCTTGGGTGTAATTGATCACTTACAACCCTTGTTTATCAATCTACTATTGGTATTGTATGTTACAGCCGTGAAGAAGGGCGGTCTGTCGTCGCTGATCGACGCGGGCAAGGAGGCGCGCATCGAGGCGGAGGCGCGCGCCGCCCGGCAGCGCGCGCTGCTGCCGCTGGAGCAGCGCGTGCGCGTGTTCCGCCAGATGCTGCAGGAGCGGGACGTGTCCGCGTTCAGCACGTGGGAGAAGGAGCTCAAGAAGATCGTCTGCGACTGCCGGTATCTGCTGCTCACGTCCGAGGAGCGCAAGCAGGTCGGTCCACGAACACACTGCATGAGTTGAGATCACGAGTTGGATCGCGGTTCAGGGAAACGTATGGAAATACGGGATCGGATCTGCTGAAAAACTTTTTGCAAACTCATCATTTGACAACTCTTTAATCACTACATAGTATAAAATAAAGACGCTTTCCGCTGTCTCTATGTACCTATGTATGCTTAGGTCTTTCAAACTACGCAACGGATTTAGATGCGGTTTTTTTTTATTGATAGTGATTCAAGAGGAAGGTTTATATGTAACTAGCTTCTGCCCGCGACTTCGTCTGCGTAGAATTATACATAAAAACCTTCCTTTTGAATCACTACCTATTAAAAAAACCGCATCAAAATCCGTTGTGTAGTTTTGAAGATATAAGCATACATAGGGACACAGGGACAGAGAAAGCGACTTTATTTTATACTATGTAGTGATAGTGATTCAGTACATCCACATCATGTATATTACAGTGTGAGCCACAGAAACTGTTAATTGGTACATTAGTCTGATATACACGACAGTAACGGAGTACATATCATTGTCCATACTGCGAGATGTCTATTAAAATATTACAATAAAAAAAATTTCAAATATCCACCTACCTATCCATAAAAATAGTATAAGTAGATGGTAGTCATAATTAAAATCTTATTTGGGACTAAGTGATTTACATACATCACTATCACTTCACTACATAGTATAAAATAAAGTCGCTTTCTCTGTCCCTATGTATGCTTATATCTTCAAAACTACATAACGGATTTAGATGCGGTTTTTTTAATAGATAGAGTGATTCAAGAGGAAGGTTTATATGTAACTAGCTTCTGCCCGCAACTTCGTCTGCATAGAATTCGTTTATCGCTATCCCGCAGGAATTACGCAATTTTCCGGGATAAAAAGTAGCCTATGTGTTATTCCAGACTATAATGTATCTATGTTCCAAATTTCATCCTGATCTGTCCAGCCGTTCTGGGGTGAAAGAGTAACAAACATCCAAACATACTCACAAACTTTCACATTTATAATATTAGTAGGATGTTATATTAGACTAGCTTTTGCCCGCGACTTCGTACGCGCTAAGATGTAAAACGAGAAAATAAGTTTTTTCCCGTTCCCGTGGAAGTTTTGGGGAGTGCTTTACACTTAAAGCGTTTAAAGAAACACACGTTATAAATGTTGTCAGTTTCTTCCGCTGTTTTGTCTTACTAACTATTTTGATTCCCCTTTTCTATACGCCCATAAACATGCTAAAAGTGACCTTTGTATGTATGTATATGTGTATGTAATAATGATGGTTCTGTGTAGGTGTACAACAAGTACGTGCGCGAGCGGGCGGAGGAGGAGCGCAAGGAGAAGAAGAACAAGTTGCAGCAGAAGAAGAACGCGTACAAGCAGCTCATGGAGGAGGCCAAGCTGCACTCCAAGTGAGTCCTGTTCCGTACTGTCACGCCTCTTTGCCACGGGGGGTAGGCTGAGACTACTGTGTTGCCGGGTCCCTTTTTGTGAAACAGACAACATGAAACAATTTTTATTAGGGATTTTGGAAATTACACCAGAATGTAGTAGGTTACGTTCTGGTTATGGTTGACGAAAGTTTTGACAGAAAAATAGATACGAAATTTAATTATATACTTGGTACCAGTACATTAATAATATAGTATCTTAGGTAAACTGGTAGAGATCGCTTTTTAACGACAAGGGAGCCTATTGCTTACCTTGTCTTTTGTATCATTCTTGTATATTCACCTTATTGATTTTTGGCGTTGTATTCAAAGGTTTGTACTATCATACGAAACAAGAATTTTGACTTCCTGATTATTTTGGTTTTTTTTACGGTTTTACCGTTACAAATTAAATTTTTAAACGGCAAATCCGAAAAGTAAATATGGCCGGGAATCGACCCCGGATCCTCGTCATTCTGTGACGCGTGCTATACCCCTACACCACCCATAACAGATGAGTAAGCTTTCGAATTTTTCTATCTGTTACCAGCTGTCACGTGACCTTGTTACTATGCGAATTTTTGTCGCCAAGCGTCGTGTTTGAATGATGTGTCTGTACGATACAATTGCAAACTCTCGCGGAACATCTACTGCTCACCAGGGACGAGAACATTTTTGGATTTTTCTGTGTTCTCATTTAAAAAAAAATGAAACAAATAAAATGAACATTGTGTATGGCAGATCTTCGTTCAACGACTTCTCGACGAAGCACGGCCGCGACGAGCGTTTCAAGGGCATCGAGAAGGCGCGCGACCGGCAGACGTACTTCAACGAGCACATCGCGGAGGTGCGCAAGCGCGAGAAGGAGGAGAAGGACAAGAAGAGAGAGCAGGTGAGTTGCCGCGCCCGACGACGGAGAGAGAGAGACAGTCTGACATATACGTTGTGTTGTATAGCTAGATGAAATGTGGCGTGCGCCCTACGACACTGCGCTTTAGGCACTAGTCCCACCAAAGGCGAGGAAGCGATGCTATGAACTATATTCTAGTCTGACATATACACCCCCAGTGGCGTAGCTACCTAGAGACTAGACGGGCCAGTGCCCCGGGGCCCTCAAGCTCAGAGGGCCCTCGAATCCTTACCAGAAAATCTCGATCGAACTATTATTATTAAAACGTAACCAGTTTAGATAGTAGTGGGGCCCCATTTTTTTATTTGCACCAGGGCCCTTGGTTACCTAGCTACGCCACTGACCCCTTGCAAAAAAAGTCTGTCACCTATGGTCTTTCATAAGTAAGCTTTTATGCACATGAAATGCAAAAGCCATGGGTGCCTGTCTTTTTGCAAGGGAGTGTACATGACTTGTGCACATTATTCCCATGTGTACGCTGTAAACCTTTTATGCTGGTCTAGCAAAGAAATTGCTTCTCTTCCCGCGCAGATGGTAAAAGCCCATCAAAGGAATAAGCGGAAATCCAAGCTAACATCACTATATAGATTCCTCTTTCCACTTATACGCCCACGATGATGCTAAATGGCCTTTAGTTCTTGTTATCTTAGGCTCTGTCTACCCCGTATGGGATAAACGGTGATGTATGTATGTATGTGGTAACGGTAGGGAAGTTTACCGGTTTCCGAACCTTGCTCATCATAACTAATAGACAGTTGTCAGTCTATTCAAAAATCAAACCCCCTTATTCATAAACGCTCTGTAGGCCTCTGCTAACTTAGCAATCTTTTGTCCTTATCTGTCACTTTGTCATTTACCTTTCACAGAGAACAAACGATTGCTAAGTTAGCAGGAGCCTATAGAGCGTTTATGAATAACGGGGAAAAACCTTATTTTGCAAATAGGCCGCCAATGGGTCTTTTACGTGTCATTTTTTGAAACTATCAGCGCGTTCGGAAATACTGTTAGTGCCAACAGAAAGTCATTTTTCTCGCTTGGCTCATCGTCGGCGTTGGGACCGGTGCCTTAATGCCAACTCTGATAGTTTGAATGTTGGTACGGTGTAACGTCTAATTTCATCTGACTATATTAATTTTATCTATGGTTTTCATATTTGTCAAGTGAACTTTTGTCTAGATCTGAGGCGTTAGTCTGTGATTAAAAAAAATATAAATTCAATCCTCAAATGGCTTGTTTTGGGCACTGTCCCGTCTGAGAGGTCGCAGGTTCGAATCCTGCAGATATTTTGTGTAATATGTACTTGGAAATATTAATATGTTGAGGCGATGCATTGGAATATTAAGGCAGTGGTTTTTATTAATTACAAGATGTATAGTTTTGAAATGGCGAAGCGCACAGTTTGTAGTTTTGTTTTTGTGCGCTGTCCATTTAATAAAGTACATAATGTAGTGGTTAATTAACATGCTTGAGTATATATATTGAAGGCTCAGTCGGCGGATTGTTTCGCTTTTGGAGCGCAGCGAAAACTGTGTGACGAATGTTTTCGAGATTTTCTTCAAAATCTGTAAATTTCGAGTCGCTGTGAAGAGAGATAGTTGTTTTTTTTTAAAACGCACTGCTTGAAGTAGTTTTTTTTATAAATAAATGGCTTGTTCTCGTGGAGTTGCTGCCGGTTAATTGACAATTTTACGATAAATTTCTATAGGTGTCGGGTTCGAATCCTGATTTGATTAGTTTTTTTACGGTTTTTTAGCATGGAAGCCTCTGATTTGTCGTTTAAACAAAAAAAAAAAATTTTTACATTATCTAATACATCTTTTGACATTTTCAGCTTTACTTCGGTTCGATTCCGGAGATTTAAAAATGTGTTTGAAATTTAATTTAAACAAAAAGAACTAATATTTTTTATGATTTTAAACATCAACTTCAATATTGAATATTTGACATGATTTTCACTCAATAAATTTATTCGAAGTCCCGGGTTCGAATCCCGTGAAAAAGGAAATTGCTAGCGAATTTTTCTTTTTTTTTTTCTATCTAATGCTATGCGAACCTCATGTTTTTTTGACATTATAATTAAAGTTTTCAACCATTATAAGTACTGTTTTAAATTTTGCAATTGTCTTGAAATATATTTCGATCACCGTCTATGATATAGTTTTCAAAGTTTGCCAGTCGCGTGTCTTTTGTTATTTGGAGAGTTGGTTAAACTCCAAAACTGCATCAAAGACGGTTATGAACTAAATTAATTTATTGATCCTCGTACGAGCGTGTGTCGTGACACGCCGAAGTTACCTCGGTCCTTTGAAAAATGTATGAGAACTGTATGATACGTTAATAATGTATGATCGGTAAATGGTAATTTTGGCTGGTCAGGACCGCACGCTCGGTTAGCACTCTGTAGCGGCGGCGGCGGCGGGCGGCGCCGGGTGTACCAGCTAGTGCTCAATTGACGATTGACTTTAGTCATAGGTATGGGACTGCTTTCTAAACCACGGGGGGGTTTCGGCGTTGCTACCCCCCCCCTCCCCGTTCTGCCGCCCGTTTTTGATTGGACCAGATCGCTGTCTGTTTGCTACAACTATTTAAATATATAGACATAGACATAACTTTATTCGACATCAAAAAATACACAGACTCTTAAACTAATACAAAAACATACTGAGTTGATGATGCCGAAAAGGTACGAGTATTCGACTCAGCATTATGCTGCAGTAGGTGCCTACTACAGCGCTGATTTTCAGCCAAACCCTTCACATCTTTGCATCAAACGCGTTGGACCGGAATCAGCACAAATAAGTTTGTGTAGGAAAAGTGTGTAAATAAATAAAATAAATAATAAAATACATAAATTTGCCAAACAATATACAACTACCGAAGTGACATTCGAAATGTGTTTAAATTTAGGAATAGAGTTGCTATGGGGTCTTAAATCGTAGGATCTTGGCGTTAGAATATGGATAGTATTTTATTTTGGGCGTTGGAAACTTACTTTTTGAATATGTATGTCTGTTCTTGTCTCGGATACTAAATTGACAGGTGCGAATGTCAAGCTGTCAAATAATGATGCCACCTTTTATTGTTTGGTGTACTGGAAACCATCGGAAATGTTTGTGGTCTCGATACAAGTGGTTTGGCCATTGTTATATTTGAAAAAAAAATTAAGATAATCAAGGTTTGTTTGTTAGTTTATGACACTAACTTTATATGCTGACTAAGTTATACTTATTAATGTAAATTTAAAATTAGTATTTACACATATTTCAAGAGAATAGGCAAAAATCTTAAGGATGTTATAGATAGGCGATGCGGCTAGCAACCCATCACTATTGATTCCCCTTTTCACCTATACGCCCAGAATCTAAATTTATCGTTCACTTTCGATAGTCACGTCACTATTTTTGAATTGCAAAAAACTGGCAACACAGATAATGTCATTTTAGTATCCGACATGAATAAATAGACTTTAGGGTAATTTATATCCGCCTTTAGAATGTTAACAATCTTAATGTTATATCTAATGGATTTTCACTTGGTCAGGTTAGTCACTTTGAGCACAATTGGGAATGAATGATTATTTTAAAAGTGCTTGATGATTTTTCTATTGATAGGAATAACCATCCTTAGCCACAGAAAAAAGTTACAGATTTTTCCATCGAACCATATATTTTATAAAAATAAAAACGTTTTACTCGGTCACTCGGCGGCCCCCATACGGCTGATAAGCAGTACGTCCATAACATAACAAATTAAAAAAAAGGCTGCTTGAATCTGTGGTACACAATGGCATAAGTAGCTAAAAAAGCAACGGCTAAGTGGCGCTGTCTGTGAATTATAGGTGTTACTCAACCATACATGGGGAATTTCATTAAACATTAACATTAATTTCTCATATAACATTCAGTAGTGTTGTTGATTCTGAGTAGAAATAACCCAAAAATTTTCAAAATCTGGGAAAAAATATATAGTCATTTAATTTTTTATTGAAATTTCGTCTAATTCTGCGCAATAAAAGTGCCCAACTGCCTTAAAATAGGCAAGCCGGTGGGAATAGAGTTCTATGGACGCCGCGCCACTGGTATGTAGTGATAGTGGATCTCACGATGGTAGATAAGTTGATCTGATCCGATTTTTTACAGTTTCGTTTATCTTCAGTTTCTATTTTAAACAGATACGTTTTCCGACGGACCGGTTTATTGGGAGATTTGTTTTTCGCCGGATTTATTCGTCAGGTTGCGTACGGCTCTTGTCAGATGTTATTCTTCAGATCTTGTCAGAAGAATTACATTATCTGACGAGAGATGTTTCTGGCGTAAAACTAATCTGCCGTTAAACATGCCTGACGGTAAACGATTATATTCTCTAGTCTGACTATTAGGGAATTTGGTTTATGTACGCACATTTATTTATTTAGTGCTCTAAAATGCGTTCAGAAGTTTCTGGAAAGGAAATGACCAGCATTATTACCACAGACAAGAAAGTACTCATAGTATAATACATACATACATAAATCACGTCTTTGTCCCGTACGGGCTAGACAGAACCTAGTGTAATTGGTTGTAATATGCTGGTCATTTCCCTACTGCTTCTGAACCCATCTTAGAGTACTTGTGTGTGTAGATAAAGTAATGTATGCAACTTTACATAATTAGGCTTTAAAACACTTGTGTTTTAAGGACCCTCATTATGTAACTGTTGCATAAAATACTATAAAATGACAACTGATGATTAACGAAACGAACCATGTTCTGTAGGTTTATTGTCTAACTCGCTCGCGATCGCCATCGTGTTTTTGACTGTTCTTGTATGTATGTGACAGCTGGCTGATTCCGATGCCAATTGTCACACGATGGCAATTGCGAGCGAGTTAGACAATAAGCCTACAGATCAGTCCAGACTGTCGTCGTGAGATTGAGTGGCTCAGTTTCTGGTGTACTTTGCTGGTTTGTGATCGTGTCCAGTCAACGACGGGCGGCGAACTCGGCGGTGGCGGCGCTAGAATCGCCCCTTCTTCATTGAGCAAATATAAAATAGGTTACAACAGTCTGGAGGATATATTTGGACGAAAGTAGTTTTTTTTTTATAATCACCAGAATATTAGGCTGTTTAGTAGTTAGAGTCCGTATTTGAAGAGCGAAACGTGTTAAAGCTTATGTTTTCAGTTGAATCTGTTACGTTCGTAAATGTTTTTGGATCGCTTCTAGTGTTCGAATTTAATATATAATTAATACTCTTTATTGAACACTACAAATCAGTACAAAACAATACAGAATCAAAGAACATAGTAGACAATAGGCGGTCTTATCGCTTGGTATTGTGGAATGGATGAAAGACTTTGATACTTACCAACCTAGTTGGCAGTGCCCTGCCTGCTAAGCAAGCGTCCCGGGTTCGAATAGTGGTAAAGGCATATGTTTGTGTGACGAACACGAATATTTGTTGGGATGTTTTTCTCTATATGTGAATTGTTCCCTGACATTTGTATTTATTGGGCGGTATAAAGAGGAAAGCTGATCTCATGAATTTTATTTAGTGATATGGATAATGAAATTTAATGAACGATACTTGGATAATGAATGAGACGTTTCGTTCTTCAAATGTGTGAAAACAAAGTCGGAAGCTGAAGGGAACCAAAGTGGCGTCTGAGAACCATTTTGTAGTACATTCTGCCATTTTTATAGGTTATTTTTTAGTGCATATACTTGTAGTATTTCTTGAAGTCGCAGAGGCGCAAGATTTGTCTGAAAATTCTAATTGAAATAGTTTTTGCGTTTTTTAAATATTTTATGGTTTAAAAATGTATTTAAAAAAAAAGTGACATTCGAAAATTTAATTACAAATCGGTAGTTTTTTTTTTAAAGTTTTCAATAAATATAATGATCGTAGATTTTGAGCTAAAGGTGTTGATATAAAAACAGAAATAATCGTCAAGTGATCACGTCAGAACGTGTCAAAAGTATATAAGGTTAGATATTTTAAGTCGATCGTAACTATAACATAACTATTTAACGCCCTGGTAACCCTAACATTTATAAAGTAAACTCCCTACTCGCCACTCGGTGGGTCAATCTCTTTTTATTATATAGAGTTATTCCCCTGTGCATGCTGAAAATGTGAGGCAGTGTTGCCATGAGAAATCTACTGTTATAGTAGAAAACAGCGCGGCGGTGATGGGTTGCCATTGTAGAAAATGATGAAATGTAAATATTTTTGAGCAAACGCCATTGGAGTTTATTTATTTTGAAAATTGGCAGACAGATTTTTGACTAATTATTTTCTTTTACAGGTTTTTTGTTTTGTTTTTCGTTTGACTGAGAATTTTTAATTGTTGTGAGATTTTTCTTTTGATTGGGACATGTGATTGAAATAATACGTAGTTTCGAATTAATTGTTTGTCAAACATGCTTTGGTTTTAAAACTACTGAACCGAAATACAGTTTGAGGTGTGAAAATTAAGAATTCTCTGTCAATATTAGATTTTTTTTCAAAAGTCATAGAGAAATGAAATCAAGTAACTTTATAAAGATAAATATATTTAATTATGATACAGAATATTGTGAATACAAATTTAATATCTGAATAAATTAAATAAATTGTTAGAAATGATAACAAAGAGAAATGGAAATGTAAATTCATGTTATTATTAGAAAAACAAATTTTATGGATGTCATAAAAAGGAATCATTGCTCTGCTTCTGCTGTCATTGTTTAACCTGTTTATAAACTTCAAAATAAACGACTAAACTTATAATATAAGTTGAAATCGATTCTATCTAAAGAGTTGATTAGTATGTACGTCTGTATGTATTCGGATCGTTATCGACTTAATTTGTGAGTTAATCATTTGTTTTGCAGTTTTTGCGAATCAATTTATATTTAGGTTCACTTCGTCCACTTTCCCATTTTGACAACTTCCGAGCTCATCCACAATCCCATTTTCGTCTAGAGTCCCCATCTTATCCATATTTCGAAGTCGTCCACGTTCCCAACTCGTCCATATTTCCAACATGTCCGTTGTCGGAACTTTATCTATAAATATGTCGATTGGTTGATGCACAGTTATGCTAAACGGGGCTTTTCTGTCTTGATAAAGACTGTATGTGTGTATGATGCATTAATCCATTTAGTGCGAGAGCAGACTCCAAGAATACTGACCTTACCCGGTAGCCCAATGGCTATGTTTAGGCCTCTAACCGACACATACCTCAGAATTCCGTTATGGGAATTTGGATGAGTTGTGAATGTGGACGAGTTGGGAACGTGGACGAGTTGGGAATGAGATCATGATATTCGGGGAAGGGAAATATCGTGAGGAAACCTGCATAACTATTGAGACTGGGTGAAAATCGTAGGAATCATGTTATAGGCGATGCTAGCATTCCCTTTTCCTATGCGCACGCAAATAAACGTGGCCTGTAGGGCTTGTTACATGAAGCTCTGTCTCCCCCGTAAGGGATAAAGACGTGATTTCTGTATGTATGTACATACCACGCTTCGCTGCTCTGTCTAGTAATGATTTTTTGCTATTTTGAAAGTATTTTTACAGTGACACTTCATCCGTAAAGTTTGTTTTTATGTTTTAAAGTAAAATCAGAGATTAGTGGTAGGTGTGATATGGTGTTATGGAAGTAGAGGTGTTAAACAAACTATTGTTTACTAGTTTTGGCCCGCGGTTTTACTTGCCTGAGCGTTTGGCTGTTGAAATTCCGACGTTTCACTGAAGATTGCAAAAATTCGGTTGATGTTACCGAAAATCGGTCAAGTGCGAGTCGGACCGTACCGAACATTCTGTACAAATTCGAGAAAAAAAATCCAGTGTCAGCAAAGCCCTGCTCCTTAACAAAATGTAGGGAGTGTGAGGTCATTTTATAATAGTTTTATTCCATAGACAGATGCGAAAAAGTTAGATTTTTAGATTTATTATATTAGTTGTTCTATAGGAGCTACCTTCATTATCAAATTTCAAATTTCTAGGACAATAGAAGCACGGCAATTTGTAATAGGGGGCAAACAAGCATTCGGGTTGCCTGATGGAAAGCATGTACTATCAAATGAATGAAGAATTTTACTTCTTGATTTTTTTAAATGTTTATTTTTACCGTTTTACGCGTTAGAAGTTAAATTTCTAAACGACACTGAAAATTAGAACTGAGAAATCCGAAAAGTAAAGCTATGGCCGGGAATCGAACCCGGATCCTCGTCATTCCGTGATGCGTCGGATCCGGGTTCGTTTCCCGACCATAGCTTTACTTTTCGGATTTTTCCGTGTGTTCTAATTTGCAGTGTCGTTTAGAAATTTTATGTAATGCAATTACTGCCGCCAGTAGACACCCACAACATACGGGTACGTTGCCGACCCTTGCAAAGAGTACATAGACATCTTTTGACTTAGAAGACCTCAGTATTTGGTATTAATTTTAACTTAAGAATTCCACGCGATCCTGTGATAGACAGACGTACACTAAAGTTAACGTCTAAGCATTCAGTTTTTGCTGAATGCGCTAAGGAACCCTAAAAATAATGCGTATTACAAACGCCTCTACTTCCATTCACCTAAGACTAATGAATGCGTTCTCTTTCAGGAACTAATGCGTATTCCCTCCACAGGTTCTAATGCCGTCTCTTTTCAGCGCCTAATGATTTTCCTTTACAGGAGCGAGATGCACGATGCGTTAGTTTGTAAGACACGGCAGGTGGCGCGCCGCGGGGCGGTGGGGGGTAGCTGAGCTAATTTTTTAATACAGCTTATTATTAGGTTAGGAAATACTAGCGGTTGTCCCCGACTTTGTCTGCGGGGAATTAAAGTTTGTATCCCAGACAACATATGTGAATACGTATGTATATCCGAGACTCGAGAACAAACATTCGTATTTTCATACAAATATCTGCCTCGACCGGGGATCGAAACCGGTACCTCAAGCTATAGTCATTTTTTTTTTATATGAATAGGAAGGCAAACGAGCAAGTAGGTCACCTGATGGTAAGTGATCACCACTGCCCATAGACGCCCGCAACCCCGGAGGGATTGCAAATGCGTTGCCAACCTAGAGGACTAAGATGAAATGCCTCTTGTGCCCGTAATTTCCCCGGCTGTCTTACTCTCCACACCAAGTCAAATTATCTAACCACTCACCTCTTCCACGCTGGTCTGGGAATAAAGAAAAAACATAGAATATACCAGTCGCTTCTCTTCCTGCGCAGATGGTCAAAGTCCATCGAGGGAAAATCGAGTGAGCGAAAATCTTAGGAATCATGTTATAGGCGATGCTAGCAACCCATCACTATTTTGATTCTCCTTTCCACCTGTACGCCTACAATCATGCTAAACGTGGCCTTTAGGTTTTGTTACCTCTGGCTCTGTCTACCCCGTAAGGGATAAAGACGTGATTAACCACTAGGCCTTCTGGTCGTCTTTATAACTATCTGCGCTATTTCAACGCATTCTGTTCATTGGTTTGAGCTGTGCGTTGATCGATCAGTCCGTCACGGTTGCCTTAAAACATAGAATGTACCAGTTGCTTCTCTTCCCGCGCAGATGGTAAAAGCCCTTGGAGGGATTGGGCAAAAATCTTAGGGATCATGTTATATAGGCGATGTGGCTAGCAACCCATCAATGTTTTGATTCCCCTTTCCATCTATACGCCCACAATCATGCTAAACGTGGCCTTTTTAGGTCTTGTTACCTCGGGTTACCAGCTACAAGATTCATGCACAAGATGACAGATAGTGCTCCATCAACATAGATTTAAATATGGGTAAAGATTTAGCGCGCCTTATGATTATAGGCAAGGAATTCCACAACCGTAAAGCCTGAACAGTATAAGAATATACATAGAATTTGGAATTAGAAAGAGGTACAGTAAGGTGAACATAATATATTATACACTAGCTTCTGCCCGCGACTTCGTCTGCGTAGAGTTATACATAAAAACCTTCCTCTTGAATCACTATCTATTTAAAAAAACCGCATCAAAATCCGTTGTGTAGTTTTGAACATATAAGCATACATAGGGACAGAGAAAGCGACTTTATTTTATACTAGCCTTCCGTCCGCAGCTTCGCCCGCGATAAATTAATTTTCCCGCGGTAAAAAGTAGCCTATGTCACTCACTCATAATGTAGCTTTCTAACGGCAAAATAATTTTTGAAATCGGTCCAGTAGTTTCGGAGCCTATTCAATGCAAACAAACAAACAATCAAATCTTTCCGCTTTATAATATTAGTATAGATTAGTATAGATAATATTATAGACTACTAGCGACCTTCGCACGGTATATTATGCATGTATTATACATATAAACCTTCCTCTTGAATCACTCTATCTATTAAAAAAAAACCGCATCAAAATCCGTTGTGTAGTTTTGAAGATATAAGCATACATAGGGACATGGGGACAGAGAAAGCGACTTTATTTTATACTATGTAGTGATAGTGACTATGTACTGATGAGACAATGTCTGGGCAACGGCTAGTATTTGCAAAGTGTATCGACGGCGGCTCCTCCCCCCTGCCCCGCGGCGCGCCCCGCCCGCCCCTATACGCCAGCCTCGCCCCCGCTAAACCCCGCCCTTCCTTCTAGGCTAAGGCAGAGTTCATAGCGCTCCTCAAGGAGAAGGCCGTGGATCGGCACGCGCGTTGGCCCGACGCCAAGAAGAAGGTGGATGCTGAGCCGCGGTACAAGGCGGTCGAGAGCAGCACGCTGCGGGAGGACTACTTTAGGGAGTACTGCAAGATCGTGAAGGGCGAGCGGAAGAAGGACAAGGATAGCAAGGAGAAGGGTGAGGAACATCCAAATGATTTAAATACTAATTATAATAAATAAATAAATAAATATCTTGGGACAAATTACACCAATTGACCCAGCCCCAAACTAAGCAAAGCTTTAACTATGGGTACCAGGCAACGGATAAACATACTTATATAAGGTAGATAAATACATACTTAAATATATACAACGTCCATGACTCGGGCACAAACATTCGTATTCATCATACAACTGTCTGCCCCTACCGGGATTCGAACCCGGGACCTCTAGCTTCATAGTCAGGGTTACTAACCACTAGGCTATCCGGCCGGCATAGATACAGCATACAAAAATCACGTCTTTGCCCCTTACGGGGTAGACGGAGCCTAAGCTAACAAGACACGAAACTAACGCGCCACCCACTCCTTTAGGGGTAATTGCCCCCCCAGGTTCGGGTCTCACGCCCTACCTATTATCCCTTTGGCGGTAATTGCTCCCCAGGTTCGGGTCTCACGCCCTACCTATTATCCCTTTGGCGGTATTTGCTCCCCAGGTTCGGGTCTCACGCCCTACCTATTATCCCTTTGGGGGTAATTGCCCCACAGGTTCGGGTCTCACGCCCTACCTATTATCCCTTTGGGGATAATTGCCTCCCAGGTTCGGGTCTCACGCCCTACCTATTATCCCTTTGGGGGTAATTGCCCCCCAGGTTCGGGTCTCACGCCCTACCTATTATCCCTTTGGGGGTAATTGCCCCACAGGTTCGGGTCTCACGCCCTACCTATTATCCCTTTGGGGGTAACTGCCCCCCTAGGTTCGGGTCTCACGGCCTACCTATTATCCCTTTGGCGGTAATTGCCCCCCAGGTTCGGGTCTCACGCCCTACCTATTATCCCTTTGGGGGTAATTGCCCGCCAGGTTCGGGTCTCACGGCCTACCTATTATCCCTTTGGCGGTAATTGCCCCCCAGGTTCGGGTCTCACGCCCTACCTATTATCCCTTTGGCGGTACTTGCCCCCCAGGTTCGGGTCTCACGCCCTACCTATTATCCCTTTGGGGGTAATTGCCCGCCAGGTTCGGGTCTCACGGCCTACCTATTATCCCTTTGGCGGTAATTGCCCCCCAGGTTCGGGTCTCACGCCCTACCTATTATCCCTTTGGGGGTAATTGCCCGCCAGGTTCGGGTTTCACGCCCTACCTATTATCCCTTTGGCGGTAATTGCCCCCCAGGTTCGGGTCTCACGCCCTACCTATTATCCCTTTGGGGGTAATTGCCCGCCAGGTTCGGGTCTCACGGCCTACCTATTATCCCTTTGGCGGTAATTGCCCCCCAGGTTCGGGTCTCACGCCCTACCTATTATCCCTTTGGCGGTAATTGCCCCCCAGGTTCGGGTCTCACGCCCTACCTATTATCCCTTTGGGGGTAATTGCCCGCCAGGTTCGGGTCTCACGGCCTACCTATTATCCCTTTGGCGGTAATTGCCCCCCAGGTTCGGGTCTCACGCCCTACCTATTATCCCTTTGGGGGTAATTGCCCGCCAGGTTCGGGTTTCACGCCCTACCTATTATCCCTTTGGCGGTAATTGCCCCCCAGGTTCGGGTCTCACGCCCTACCTATTATCCCTTTGGGGGTAATTGCCCGCCAGGTTCGGGTTTCACGCCCTACCTATTATCCCTTTGGGGGTAATTGCCCCCCCAGGTTCGGGTCTCACTCCCTACCTATTATCCCTTTGGCGGTAACTGCTCCCCAGGTTCGGGTTTCACGTCCTACCTATTATCCCTTTGGGGGTGATTGCCCCCCATGGCCGCAAGACGTCTTCTGAAATGCGAGCTTTCGCAATTCGTTTTCTTCAACCTGTGTATTGTCTTTAGAGCGAGACCGCAGCAGCAGTAAGAAGGAGAAGAAGGACAAGGAGCGCGATAAGGACAAGGACAAGGAGAAGGAGAAAGACAAGGACAAGGACAAGGAGAAGGAAAAGGAGAAGGAGAAGGAGCGCGACAAGGACGGCAAGAGGGAGAAGAAAAAAGAAAAAGGCAGCGAGGTCAGTGGATAGTTTGTTGAAGTTTAGTTTAGCATTTCGAAATACGATTTGTTTTTTATACATGGTGCTTGAGAATTGATCTAGAATGTTTTGCCATTTGGTTGAGTTAGTTTCATAATAGTACATTACAATCCGAGGAAGTTGTCGCACGAGCCAAAGGCGAGGGTGATAAACATGCGGCCTGAGGCTTTCTTTATCGCCGCCCGAGGTGTCTATACAATTTTACGTGTTCCCTTGGCCAGGAAGTGGAAATTTCGACCCGGGGCGACGTAAAGGATTTTCATCCTGATTTATTAACCCAAGTCTCGACCAATGTATAGACTAGCCGTCTCTTTCTAGAACGAACAGTAAGTAAAAGACGGGTAGTATATTTCGCCCTAGTGCTATACGTGCTGGGGTGATTATTGTTTAATCAAACTTGCCCAACCACGTGCTGAAATAGTCTAGATACATTTTCCAACGCGTCGCACCCTCAGGACTATAGTGACCTAATCCAAAATTTACTTTTGAGTTAATGTCGAAAAACGACCCTTTGAGACATCTCACTAAAACACGGCCTTTTATAAGTAAGAAAAGCAAAATTTTTATGATCGGTCTCTTTCACGCCAACCTCTTTCTTCACCTCGGTTTGGTTTAATACAGATGCCATTACTGTTGCGCCGTCAATGGCGTGAGCGAGCTTAAAATTACAGTGACCTATAGCATAATACATCTGTATGGGATTGAATCCAAGCTAGGTTAAACTTTCATATTTTCGATCTATTAAGGACCCTTTTAGCTGTTCAGTCTATTTCACAGCAAAATGTTAAGTCACTTGTGACTTATTTGGATTTGAGTCATTATTGACATAATTTTTAGAACTACAAAGACCTGTTCAAAATAGAGTATTTTCAAAAAACAAGGTTTCGATGAAACAAAGACTCAAGTCGCGCTCTTTTCAGAAAAGAAAAACAAAAAATACTAATGTACACGACAAAATAACCTCGTCATCATGTCAGCTGAAAGACGTCCACTTCTGGGCATAGGCCTTCCCCAAGAGTCTCCACTCGGACCGGTCCGTATCACACAACCCACTAGGCGTCAAATAGACGCCGTATATTTCTTGACTTTAATTGACGTTTCCCAAAACTAGTTTTGTTTTGTTTTGTTTATTTGATCATTCAATATAAAATTACATCATCACTTAAAATTAAATATCAAGGAATTTATATTGAAATCGTCAGCTTAAAATTAAAATGTCAACAATTAAAAGTTAAATACAAATTAAAAATGTCATAAAATAGAAATTAACATTAAAAGAAACAAAAAGAAAATGGATAAATTAGATCAGTGTCAAATTTAAAAATAATTTTGCATTAGGTCACTATCGTCCTGGAGGTGCGATGTAGAGCACCCTTATTTAAGTTTGTGCGCTATACAGTGTGTTCTTATTAGTTAGGTTGTAAATGTTTTATATTTATTTTGTTGTAATAACGTGTTAGTTTGTAAGTGAACCTGCTTCGGATCGGTTGGAGCGACTTTGAACTTTATTAGCGTTTTAAACGGTTTAAAATGGTTTATTATTACAATATACGAGCGGGGTTATTTATAATGAATAAACGTACATACAGTCTGCGCGCTATCTCGAATCTTTGAATTAACAGTGATAAATTAAAATGTAAAAACACTTATTATATAGACACTTTTTCTATAAATCTATGTCAATTCTTTGGTGACAATTGGCACTATTTTCTGGTTGCTACATCGTAACTTCTAACAGGTAAGTATATTTATAAATATCAGTTGGTTTGGGATTCTTAAAGGTGACACAGGAGCTGTCTCATTCTTTAAAAAAAAAATAGTAATTTGAAATAAATGTCACAAGAACACAGATGAATTTCGATCGGGTTGCCTACCTGCAATGCGTGGAGGATCCGGGTTCGATTCCCGGCCGTAGCTTTTCTTTTTGTTTTTTTTTTTTCAATGTCGTTTAGATATCCTTCTGTCTGTCGTTTTGAATTTAGAGACGTATAGTAATTATCTTTATTTGATATAGTTTTAATTTGTCTCAATCTTTTCAAAAGTTTTCCCTTTCACTATTTTTCGTCTTGGAAAGTAACAGTGGCGTATTTAATTGAGATATTCACAAAAGAATGCCAGTTTTAAGAATTGAAATATTTTCTATCAATTTTATATTGTTCCTACATATACATGAGTTCTTTCGGTCATAATGGTGCAAAAATTTGCAAAGTTTATTTTATTTTATAATAATATAATTTACCACACGCACTGTATGGCTTAACGCAAAAGGAAGCCATCAAAAATGTATGGAAATCTTAGATCATTTTCCTTCTCCTTCGGAGTTGGAAAGAGCTCATAATTTTGAGTGGAAGTCGTGTAATTTGTAGCGAAAAAAGGAGGCATTTCTGTGTACGAATTGCTCTGATTCTTTGGGTTTAGTCCCGATGGTGATGTTGTATGATTGTTGGCGGTGTATCTTTTTAACTTTTCTCAAATAAAAACCCTTGATTATTTTTAAACAACCGATTTAATTATAACCAAACGGAATTTGAAGTGGGATTTTAAAAAGCCGATGGTCATGATCTGCGGGGGGGGGGGGGGGGCTTAGGCTACCCCGAAAATATTTTTTTTTACAAAAACATTGATTGAAACTACATTGAAACTAAAAGTGTTTTTGCAGTGCGTTTTGTTTTGGGGGTGTTGTGGAGGAGACGGACGGACATATGGAGCGACGGTGAGGTGTTAGGAGCCATTATTAGTGCCTGCGTCGGAACCCCGCAGATATGACACGGCTGACGGTACCTAGCTCAGACTGGTACGGTCGGCAGCCGGGCGAGGCCGCCGAGCGTCAGCGTAACCATACATTCTGTTACAAACATGAAAAAGGGAAAAAAAGTGTGTTGTCTCTGTCTAACGAGGGCGTGGAGTAACGCCGGTGAAGTTACTGACACTTCAAGTATCTATCTGAGCCGTATTATTGTAAAAGGCATGTTAGATAGACAAGCGAGGTTTAAGTTGACGAAGCTCGCGTTGATGAGTATGTCAATGACAAATGACAATTGGTAGTAGTCTGTCGGGATTCGGAACTAACGACGTTTTTTTAGTTACGCTCCTAGTCTTTGTAGTTTTTTGAGTGTTGCAAAATTATGTATGTATGTAAACTCTTTATTGTGCAAAATAAACAAGACAAATACAATTGACAAACACTGAGATACATGCACAAAGGCGGACTTATCCCTTTAAGGGATTTCTTCCAGTCAACATTTGAGTGGATGAAAGGAGTATTATATTAAAATTTTGTAAAAAAAAACGAAAATGTTTGTAACTCAATATTTGGTGTAAATAACGCTCTGCGGCTTTACTCGAAATCGAAGTATAAGCTTGATATATCATAGCTTTAAGATTGAAAGTGTGATACCACGACACTGGTGTCAAGTCGAGTACTTTCGACGTATCATCATTTTTTTTTTGTCACACTGCTGGCTGTACTAAGTCTGATGACTTGAAAAAATGGTTCCAATTTACAAAATTCTATGCAATTCTTATCCCGGTCACTGACACCAACTGTTGCTTTCATTGAATCTTGAATTGAACTTCTTTTTATGTTCTAGAATATACTAAGGATAAATCGAGATACGTTGCATGTATAGTTTAAGTGTTTGCTATACGTTGGCCTTGTCGTGCGTTCCGGCGCAGGTTCACTTAACCGTTAAGGGTTCTAGATATAATGGCTCCTAACTATAAGTTAAACGATCTGATAACCACGCTATGAATACGATATTGTTAAGTCAAAGTTAAGCGATCGGACGGAGTAGCGTTACAAAAGGTCCATGAATGAAGTGTATCCGTAGTCTAGATTAAGATGAGATGAGCGTCAGCTAGCAATAATGTGGATATGACTCTGAAATTAATTATATTATAGCTTTAATTATTTTTATTGTAATTGTGTCGTAGAGACGCATCATTCAAACTGATGACGCTTGGCGACAATTCGCATAGTGCAAATATTCGAAGGCTTACCCACCTGCTATGGGTGTAGGGGTATAGCACGCGTCCCGGTATGACGAGGATCCGGGTTCGATTGCCGGCTTTACTTTTCGGATTGTTTAGAAATTTAATTTCTAAAGGTAAAACCGTAAAAGTGAACAGAAAATCAAGAAGTAAAAATTCTTGATTCATTTGATAGTACCTATAGTTGGTAGTTGTACGGTAATTATTGTCTCCAAGAATTCAAATGTAATTTCGTAAAATTAATTATCCTATTAATTTTGAAGTAATCTCCACAATATTGCAAGCAATGACGTTACTCTACTCTGAACTATCCTTGATCATAAGTCATGCAATACTCTGTTGGCCGGAAAGCCATTTGTTTCTAACGTTGAGCGCATAATAACATGACAATTAGAAGCGAAACACTCAGGTTAAATATTGCGTACATAGATAAATACATATTTGAACGCATATTAAAAATACAAGACTCAAGAACTAGCATTCCTGTATTTGTAAGTCGGGTATTCTTTCAACCGTTGATAATTTCTTAACTAAGTTGAGAGTTTCATAACTAAGATTATAGTTTCTATAACTAAGTAGGGAGTTTCTATAACTAAGTTGAGAGTTTCTATAACTAAGTTGAGAGTTTCTATAACTAAGTTGAGAGTTTCTATAACTAAGTTGAGAGTTTCTATAACTAAGTTGAGAGTTTCTATAACTAAGTAGGGAGTTTCTATAACTAAGTTGAGAGTTTCTATAACTAAGTTGAGAGTTTCTATAACTAAGTTGAGAGTTTCTATAACTAAGTTGAGAGTTTCTTCAACTTAGATGATAGTTTCTTTTACTAAGTTGATAGTTTCTATAACTAAGTTGAGTTTCTTAACCAAGTTAATAGTTTCTTCAACTTAGATGATAGTTTCTTCTACTAAGTTGAGAGTTTCTTTAACTAAGTTGAGAGTTTCTTAACCAAGTTAATAGTTTCTTCAACTTAGATGATAGTTTCTTCTACTAAGTTGAGTTTCTATAACTAAGTTGAGAGTTTCTATAACTAAGTTGAGAGTTTCTATAACTAAGTTGAGAGTTTCTTAACTAAGTTGAGAGTTTCTATAACTAAGCTGGGAGTTTCTATAACTTAGTTGAGAGTTTCTTCGACTTAGATGATAGTTTCTTCCACTAAGTTGAGAGTTTCATCAACTTACTTGATAATTCTTGAATTAAGTTGATAGTTTCTTAACCAAGTTGATAATTTCTTCAACCACTTGTCTGCTTCGCGTCTTATTTTCACCGCATTTCCTTTTTCTATACGTTGGGACTTGTCGCTCTCGTATTGGCTGCATAGCCATGACAATAAATACTGGCAATGTTCGACTCATCTTTAACAGGCGTTGCCTTAGATGCACGAGTGTGAGCCGGGCGTTGATAAGTCAGTCAGTTTTGTATATGAGAAATAACCGAAATCCGAATGATAGGAAGTGTTTCGCTTTTAATAGTATTTAATATTCTTATGCTTGAACCGTTTTATATTATCCGATAGGTGACAGAAAGCAACATTAAAAAAAATCTCTGAGGTCGGATTAAAACTCAGTAGAGGTCAGTAATGCGTATATAATAGCGTGGTTATCGTCTCGTCAACTTTGACATCTAAACATCTCGCTGACGCTCCGTTGTTTGACAGAAATCCGACCAATCCACGGCCGAAGACGAACCCAAACAGCCGACCCCCCCTCCCGACCAGTGGGCCGAAATACTCGGCATACCCGGCAAGGACGAAAAGAAGAAGAAAGAAAAAGACCCCGAGCCAGAATCTTCGGCCAAATCATCCTCCAGCTCGCCAGAATTGATACGGTCCCCGAAACAGCTGAGGTCCTCCAAAAAAGAACTGCCCACGCCCGAGAAGAAGTCGCCCGTCAAACAGTCGCCTAAAAAGAGAAAACCCGAAGCGAAATCCCCCGAAACCGACAAGAAGACCACCAAAAAGACCGCCAAGAACGAGAAGAAGCGGAAGAAGAGCGAGAAAGAATAGTGTTTGCTTTACGTTTTTTTCAAAACGCCCAAAAGAAATTGATAGACACAGACTATGTTTTGTTGTGCGGTTTTCGTTCTACAGAACACATGATAACAGTGTGTATGTTATTTTTGTGCGTTGTATAGTGTAGTGCGGACGTTGGGAGTGCAGGGTTGTATTTATAAAAATGGTCGCCACTGTAATGTACTGAGAGATATAATTTCGTGTGAACACTGCCACGGTCGTCAGGTGCACCGCAGATTACGCAAATATGTACACACAGCAAAGCTATTCGGTAAGCAGGATAGATACGGCGCGAGCGTGCGTAGATGCTTACCTGATTATATTGCCGTGTGTACATCTACATCTACTTCGAGTGTCTGAACTCCGAGCGTAGAGGTTAGTTCCGTTTTGATAATACGAAGACTTACTGGCGCCACCAGTTTCGTTTTTGAATCTGTATTTACCGACACTAAATTTCGGCTGTGACGCCCTTACGTTGGTAAAATGGCGGCGCGCTTGGTTTCAAGCATGGTGATATTTTCGTAATCTAAAGGTTTATCAGTCGACAATTGTCGGGGACAAGTGACAATTATGTTAACATTACAAATTTGATGAATCTTCGCCGGTTGGCTTCGTATTCACGCGTAGCATTTCGACAATTGTCGGGTTGGTGAAACAGCGACCTGATTGGGTGGGGCTAGGATTAGGTAGCGCATGGTTCGAGAATGTATGGAGTCGGTATTTGTTAAATTTTATTTTTAATGAACTTCATATAGTCGGAAATATCATATCAGTCCGAAGACGTCCATTGCTGGATATAAGACAGAAAGTTAATAAAAAAAAAAACGAACTTAAACTGTAAATATGAAATGCGTAACATTTTGAAGAGTTTATTAATTATTTTATTTTTATTACAATACTTACTAACATTACCAATTATATCTGTCAGGTTTACATGTATAAATTACAGATATTGTCAATCTCTTCTACTGCGACGGCCTTACAAAAATGATTATAAAACGTTATTCGGCAAGCATAACATGAGAATGGGGGCTATCGTGAATTTGCCACTAGAGGCGCTAGTGTCGCGTGAGCTCCAATAACATTCACTTTTCACTGGTTGTGGCGGGCTTCGTGACATAAATTTGGCGATGAATGTGAACGCTTTGAAAGCGGATTTTTATTTCCGAACAAAACGGAACTGCACAACATTGCGGCATAGCTCGATATGATGATAGTTATTTATAATCAATAAACATAATGAGATTCAACATTTAAAACTTTGTTTCGGCGCCGATCTTATAAAGTCGCCTTTGACAGCTATACCTCTGGACCTTGGTCAACAGTGGCGCCAACTGGTGAGCAAAGAAACGATAGTCCCCATTGAGAAAGAAAACTCGTAATCACTACATAGTATAAAACAAAGTCGCTGTCGCTGTCTGTCCGTCCCTAATAGTCCCTATGTATGCTTAAATCTTTAAAATTACGCAACGGATTTTGAAGCGTTTTTTTAATACATGAGTGATTCAAGAGGAAGGTTTGTATGTATAATTCTACGCAAACGAAGTCGCAGGCAGAAGCTAGTTAACGATAAAATGAGCCAGTAACAGTAACCACTCCATGCATTCTAGAGCCACGGCATAACGGATGTGACGATGCATTCCCCGTGTAAGGGATGAAGCTCAAAATACATCGATGGTCCAGACGAATAAACGTGCAAATGTCATGCACTTGTAGTGACATTTCGATGGTCCAGACGAATAAACGTGCAAATGTCATGCACTTGTAGTGACATTTCGATGGTCCAGACGAATAAACGTGCAAATGTCATGCACTTGTAGTGACATTTCGATGGTCCAGACGAATAAACGTGCAAATGTCATGCACTTGTAGTGACATTTCGATGGTCCAGACGAATAAACGTGCAAATGTCATGCACTTGTAATGACATTTGCACGTTTATTCGTCTGGGCCATCGACATAAGCTAGTATTTTGAGCTTCATCCCTATGCATTGACAATATGGAGGAAATTTTCTACTGTGAAATGTTCAGGAGTTTTTTTAGTGACTCTGAGTGCGACGGGAACGTTAATTGGTTCTCTCGAATGGAATGAAGTTGTGAAATGAAGGGAAACCGCTTTTTTACTTAATAATTAAAGTTCATAATCGTTATGGTTTGTTAATGAAATAGGTATTTATGACGTTGGAGAGGGTGCCGTTTATTTGATGTAACGCCACGGCCTTTAGTGTAAGTTGACACAAAATAATGACATGGTTATAGATAAATTACCAGGATAGTGGATTTGCGTAATGTAAGTGGTATTGTCTGTTTATAGGTTATAAAATTCAAAATTTACATACATACACAAATCAGGTCTATATCCCTTACGGGGTAGACAGATAAGATAAAAAGACATACAGGCCACGTTTAGCATGATTGTAGGCGTATAGGTGGAAAATTAATCTAAATAGTGATGGGTTGCTGGCCGCATCGCCTATATTCTATAACATGATTCCTAAGAATTTAGCCCTTTCCCACGATGTCTTTTAAATTAGCAGCGTATTCGGAAAGGGATGTATAAGGTCCCCGAGCCTTAAATTATATTAGTCTATAGTAGAGATGTATAAAGCCTCTACTACTTAGTGAGAGAGAGATAACAATACAGAGATCTCTCTTTCTAATGATTATCAACACACAATATCACTACACATGCAATTCCACGCTCTCGGTAATTTATCTGTGCCACGGAAATGGTAGCGCCCCTTGCGGATCGAAATGACAACAAACTGTTGTAGTATTTGACATTTTAACGGGATATTAAACTTACACCAAGGTCCTGTTTCATCACTCTGTTAGGTTGCAGTTATCTTAATTGACAGTTATCTATGATTCCGTCTCTATTTATTACAACGAAACAGAAAGGGTCATGGTTAATCGACACTTAAGATAATTTTAACTTAACAGAGTGTGACTTGTCCAACCTGTATATAGGTATAGTTGGTTTATAAGTTACATCCAATAAGCGGAGCTAAATAACGATCACAATATAAAGTGTATTATCTGACTCGAAAAAATCTATCAATTCGGAAATTGTAAATATTGAACAAAATTGTAAATTTTCCTAATTTTAAGCGAGTATTCTTAATTAGATTGTAATCTAGTATTAAAATGCCAATTGTCGTATATCATGTTTCATGTTGGTTGTACATTTATGGACGGATGAATAATTAAATGAAATAATGGACAGAGTAGTCTTGTTGGTTTTGATTTGACGCGTTGGCAAGAATTATCGTGATACTAATATGTCAATATAGTAACTTGGATTTCATGATAACAGGATTCGCTGTGATACGTGTCATGTATCGTGCAGTGGCGTAACTATAGGGTGGCAGGGGTCGCAAAGCCCCCTAGCTCTACGGGGTAGAACTGGCTTGGTTTAGAGCACAGAAAGGACGCTGATGCACTTCTTTATATTGAGGTAGGAGCTGACGAATTTGCCGCGGGCCCCAGACGTTGTAGTTACGCCACTGGTATCGTGATGTGCTTGGGTCGCATGGTAATATTGGTCTGTGGTCTGGTTCGTGCGGTTAGTAAGGCTGGATATGGCGGTAGAAACGCTTCGAGTTTCGCCGATTTGGAATAATAAATAATAATAATTATCTTGGACAATTGACATCTGACCTAGTCCCAAACTGAGCAAAGCTTGTAATATGGGTACTAGACAACGGATAAACATACATACTTAACCTTTTCAACCCCAACGACCTATATATACGCCCATTACTTCAATGCAAAAGCAACCTTTATCAATTGGGTTTAGGTTCAAGGCATCGCAATAAAGATGTCTGGCGTATGGGTGACGTTTCTTGTATTTGACGTGGCGGCGAAAAGGTTAAACCAATACTTGACGACAATTGACCTAGTCCCAAACTTAGCAAAGCTTGTAATATGGGTACTAAACAACGGATAAACATACATTACTTAAATATTTATAACATCCAAGACTCGAGAACAGACATTCGTATTTATTCATACAAATATCTGTCTCGTCCGGGGATCGAACCCGGGACCTCGAGCTTCATAGTCAGGTTCTCTAACCACTAGGCTATCCGGTCGTATGGGATTGCGATTGTGTGTTAACGCATTCGCTGCCAGCTGCCCCGCCTGAGACTTCAGGTGCCACGGACGCATATGTGCGTTCAAATGCCTGTAAAATTATGACAGGGGCACTGGCCAGAACGGAAGTCACGAAAACAGGTCGCTTTACACTATAAAAGTAGCAAGTGATAGTTTCTACAACCAAGTTGGTAGTTTCTACAACCAAGTTGATAGTTTCTACTAATGAGTTGATAGTTTCTGCAACCGAGTTGATAGTTTCTACAAACAAGTTGATAGTTTCTACAACCGAGTTGTTAGTTTCTACAAACAAGTTGGTAGTTTCTACAACCGAGTTGATAGTTTCTACAACCAAGTTGATATTTTCTATAACCAAGTTGATAGTTTCTACAAACAAGTTGATAGTTTCTACAAACAAGTTGTTAGTTTCTACAAACAAGTTGATAGTTTCTAAAAATGAGTTGATAGTTTCTGCAACCGAGTTGATAGTTTCTACAACCAAGTTGATAGTTTCTACAACCAAGTCGATAGTTTCTACAAACAAGTTTATAGTTTCTACAAATGAGTTAATAGTTTCTTCAAGTAAAGTAGTTCTGTCTGTTTCAAACCTTAGACAATAAAGCCTCCGATTTGTGTACAGTTGCTTTGCTTGGCCTAGATAGATATAGCTGTCTCGTTCTGTCGGAAAGAGACTGCTGTCTTTATCGGCCAAAATACGTAAGTGGATCTATGTAATATAATAGCATTATATCTTTTTGTGTCTATGTTCATATCAATATCATTAAATGTTAAAACTGGTTGTATTTATTTATGTCATTATAGATATTTAATATCATGTCTGTATTTGTAATAATTAGTGCACTCGCATTGGAGCAGATCGGACATTGTCAGTCAAAGTCAACGATTGGCAATATGTCCCACAGTCGACGAGAAAACTATTAGGTAGCTCAAGAAATTGTTATTTGTGTCACAAGGGAGCAAAGTGATGTATTTACGGCGAGGGCGCTACATTGAATCTAGAGCGTAATGAGGGATTCAAGTGTTAACGCCCAAGATGAAAATAATTTTGCTCTCGAGTGGCTCGTACAACTTTTCACACCGAACATTAAAAAACTTGAAAAGAGAATTTTTTATATAATTAAAGAGCTACCAGCATAGAAAATGGAGTGGTTTTACAATGAACAACTTCAAATAATTGCATTTGAAAAAAAAACACTTAAAAAGCCACAAACTTAATTATATCTTAAACGCTGACGCGTTTCGATCCCTCTACGGGATCGTTATCAATGTTTAATGAGCACAACTGTTACACATGCACACCAACGTCGTACGACGGGTCAGTGTTTGTGTGGTGTAAGAGATATTTAAGTTTGTGGGATTTATATCAGTTTTATATGGCAGTAGTGGGATAGCATATATATTTCACACAGGCTTGGTTATCTTGCACGTGAGTAGCGGAGTAGCAAGGTAAATATTTTTTGTTCATTCAAATGGACCTCCGCAAAGTAACGCCTGATTCAATAAAGTATATGATCAAACATTAGTATATCATCAAGTCGGATTTAGCCCGTCTGCGCTCCGTTCTGCTCCAGTGGGAGTGTACCCTAAGACTCCGCCTGTCTGTATGTAAGTGAGATCGTACCTTGTATATATCTGTGAACTATGATATGTGACTAATAAAAGGTAAGCTTCTGTATTCGTTGCGCGTTTGATGTTTTTTTTTTTAATGTAAACCTCAAGGCGTAGTTTGGTCCGGCCTCACGTCGCCGTTTGCACCTCCGTCTGGTGTTGCCGCCTGATGCTCCACTAAAGTGTTTAGGTACTATCAAATGAATCAAAAAAAAAATACTTCTTGATTTTTTGTTTAAAAGTAAAGTTTTCGACACGTTTTCGAGTGTTTTATTCTATCCTATAGTATTTCCGGTGACTACTAACGAAGTGCTATATTTAAATGTTATAACGCTTTTAATTTTTGCTATGAATTATTGCTAATGTTCATATATAATTATTGTAAGAGTGCTCAAAATAGTATTTTCTCTATATTAAAATTGATTGGGGTGTTCGAAGCAAATATAACTAAATGAAACTGAATGCCGTTCTGTAGGCTTATTACCTAACTCGCTCGCAATCGCCTTCGTGTTCATTTTGACAGTTCTTGTATGAATGTGACAGCTAGCTGATTCCGATGCCAATTGTCGGCCCATACGTGAACTGTCAAAATGAACACGATGGCGATTGCGAGCGAGTTGGGTAATATGCCTACTGACCTAAGTAGTTTTACTTTTAATATTTCTGTACTATTTTCAAATCAGTTTTGGCCAATCAATTTTTATTTTTGACAACGAAACGTTCAATTGACATTTATTAACTCTTAAATTAATAGTAAACGAGCCTATTTTTTTGGCTATTTTTTGTTTACTACATATTGCACTGTCATCCGATCTACATACATACGTGAATCCCACAGGGTAGAGAAAAATCGACCAGATATTTGCCAGCCGAAATGTACACGGAATAACAGGTCTGTATTTCCTGGTACACGAAATTAATCCTCGGTACGCTCTAATACACAGGTGATATTTCTCGTACATGGAAATACCGACCTGATAATCGGGAGTCGGGCGATTAGGTTAGGTTAGTTTTTATAGTAGTTCGATGCCAAGAATCGATTGTCATTGCGAATGATTGTACACCAATTAACAGGCCGTTATTTATCAGGTATTATAAATACCGGTCTGTTAATCTGTGTATGTAACCAGTGGCGTAACTATAGGGTGGCAGGGGTGGCAAAATGCCAGGGGCCCCTAGCTCTACGGGGCCTCGGACTGGCTTGGTTTAGAGCACAGAAGGGACGCTGATGCACTTCTTTATATTGAGGTAGGAGCCCCATCTGACGAATTTGCCGCGGGCCCCAGACGTTATAGTTACGCCACTGCAAATGACAGTGCAAGTTTAGTGAAAAAAAGATTTTTTTTTTTTACTTAAAGATGTATTTTCTGCCAGCGGTCCTAAATGTAACTGAATAGTTTTGTTAATTATTTATACATTATACTTAATACGAAGTTATGTTTCTTCAAGTTACTTTACAAAGTACATTAATAAATTTATATTTTCTGTTGTACATAGTAGGTTATATCGTGTTAGGGTACTGTCCAAAATGATGTGAATAAAGTATATTGTATAAAAGTGTTATTTTCATTCATAAATGACTTAAAACGGAACTAAGGGGACGTCGATTATATAATCTGTAAGTATAGAGGAGATGTCGCACTTGTTTTAACCTTTTCGACAGCGATCTATTTATACGCCCATTACGTGGGTTTAACAAATAAATATTTGTAAATATTATAAACGCGAAAGTTTGTGAGTATGGATGTTTGTTACTCTTTCACGCCAAAACGGCTGGACAGATCTGGATGAAATTTGGAACATAGATAGATTATAGTCTGGAATAACACATAGGCTACTTTTTATCCCGGAAAATTGCGTAATTCCTGCGGGATAGCGATAAACGAATTCTATGCAGACCAAGTTGCGGGCAACAGCTAGTTTGTAATAATGTACCGAAAGTCTGCCTTTATTAAAAGGTAGGTAAAATCGCGATGCTTCTCTGGTTTGCTTTAATCAAAAAATTCGACGAAAATAGAATCCGGTGAAATAGGAATCCGACGAAACGGGAACTAATCCAAATTTTGTGCTGCTGAGTATATACATATAGCAGCCGCATCTGACGTTCGTTGCCTGTCGTTTATCCGATCAGGAGCCGGCGTCGGAGCCGTCGGAAGCGTCGGAGGCGTCGGAGGCGTCGGACGCGGAGTCGTCGGAGGCGCGGTCGCGGGCGGCGCGCGCGCAGGCCTCCATCAAGGAGCGCGAGCGCGAGGTGCAGCGCGCGCTCGCCACCTCGCTGCGGGACCGCGACAAGGAGCGGGAGTACCACAAGCGGGACGAGGCTGTGCAGGTGGGTAGTGTGCGGAGGCGCGGTCGCGGGCGGCGCGCGCGCAGGCCTCCATCAAGGAGCGCGAGCGCGAGGTGCAGCGCGCGCTCGCCACCTCGCTGCGGGACCGCGACAAGGAGCGGGAGTACCACAAGCGGGACGAGGCTGTGCAGGTGGGTAGTGTGCGGAGGCGCGGTCGCGGGCGGCGCGCGCGCAGGCCTCCATCAAGGAGCGCGAGCGCGAGGTGCAGCGCGCGCTCGCCACCTCGCTGCGGGACCGCGACAAGGAGCGGGAGTACCACAAGCGGGACGAGGCTGTGCAGGTGGGTAGTGTGCGGAGGCGCGGTCGCGGGCGGCGCGCGCGCAGGCCTCCATCAAGGAGCGCGAGCGCGAGGTGCAGCGCGCGCTCGCCACCTCGCTGCGGGACCGCGACAAGGAGCGGGAGTACCACAAGCGGGACGAGGCTGTGCAGGTGGGTAGTGTGCGGAGGCGCGGTCGCGGGCGGCGCGCGCGCAGGCCTCCATCAAGGAGCGCGAGCGCGAGGTGCAGCGCGCGCTCGCCACCTCGCTGCGGGACCGCGACAAGGAGCGGGAGTACCACAAGCGGGACGAGGCTGTGCAGGTGGGTAGTGTGCGGAGGCGCGGTCGCGGGCGGCGCGCGCGCAGGCCTCCATCAAGGAGCGCGAGCGCGAGGTGCAGCGCGCGCTCGCCACCTCGCTGCGGGACCGCGACAAGGAGCGGGAGTACCACAAGCGGGACGAGGCTGTGCAGGTGGGTAGTGTGCGGAGGCGCGGTCGCGGGCGGCGCGCGCGCAGGCCTCCATCAAGGAGCGCGAGCGCGAGGTGCAGCGCGCGCTCGCCACCTCGCTGCGGGACCGCGACAAGGAGCGGGAGTACCACAAGCGGGACGAGGCTGTGCAGGTGGGTAGTGTGCGGAGGCGCGGTCGCGGGCGGCGCGCGCGCAGGCCTCCATCAAGGAGCGCGAGCGCGAGGTGCAGCGCGCGCTCGCCACCTCGCTGCGGGACCGCGACAAGGAGCGGGAGTACCACAAGCGGGACGAGGCTGTGCAGGTGGGTAGTGTGCGGAGGCGCGGTCGCGGGCGGCGCGCGCGCAGGCCTCCATCAAGGAGCGCGAGCGCGAGGTGCAGCGCGCGCTCGCCACCTCGCTGCGGGACCGCGACAAGGAGCGGGAGTACCACAAGCGGGACGAGGCTGTGCAGGTGGGTAGTGTGCGGAGGCGCGGTCGCGGGCGGCGCGCGCGCAGGCCTCCATCAAGGAGCGCGAGCGCGAGGTGCAGCGCGCGCTCGCCACCTCGCTGCGGGACCGCGACAAGGAGCGGGAGTACCACAAGCGGGACGAGGCTGTGCAGGTGGGTAGTGTGCGGAGGCGCGGTCGCGGGCGGCGCGCGCGCAGGCCTCCATCAAGGAGCGCGAGCGCGAGGTGCAGCGCGCGCTCGCCACCTCGCTGCGGGACCGCGACAAGGAGCGGGAGTACCACAAGCGGGACGAGGCTGTGCAGGTGGGTAGTGTGCGGAGGCGCGGTCGCGGGCGGCGCGCGCGCAGGCCTCCATCAAGGAGCGCGAGCGCGAGGTGCAGCGCGCGCTCGCCACCTCGCTGCGGGACCGCGACAAGGAGCGGGAGTACCACAAGCGGGACGAGGCTGTGCAGGTGGGTAGTGTGCGGAGGCGCGGTCGCGGGCGGCGCGCGCGCAGGCCTCCATCAAGGAGCGCGAGCGCGAGGTGCAGCGCGCGCTCGCCACCTCGCTGCGGGACCGCGACAAGGAGCGGGAGTACCACAAGCGGGACGAGGCTGTGCAGGTGGGTAGTGTGCGGAGGCGCGGTCGCGGGCGGCGCGCGCGCAGGCCTCCATCAAGGAGCGCGAGCGCGAGGTGCAGCGCGCGCTCGCCACCTCGCTGCGGGACCGCGACAAGGAGCGGGAGTACCACAAGCGGGACGAGGCTGTGCAGGTGGGTAGTGTGCGGAGGCGCGGTCGCGGGCGGCGCGCGCGCAGGCCTCCATCAAGGAGCGCGAGCGCGAGGTGCAGCGCGCGCTCGCCACCTCGCTGCGGGACCGCGACAAGGAGCGGGAGTACCACAAGCGGGACGAGGCTGTGCAGGTGGGTAGTGTGCGGAGGCGCGGTCGCGGGCGGCGCGCGCGCAGGCCTCCATCAAGGAGCGCGAGCGCGAGGTGCAGCGCGCGCTCGCCACCTCGCTGCGGGACCGCGACAAGGAGCGGGAGTACCACAAGCGGGACGAGGCTGTGCAGGTGGGTAGTGTGCGGAGGCGCGGTCGCGGGCGGCGCGCGCGCAGGCCTCCATCAAGGAGCGCGAGCGCGAGGTGCAGCGCGCGCTCGCCACCTCGCTGCGGGACCGCGACAAGGAGCGGGAGTACCACAAGCGGGACGAGGCTGTGCAGGTGGGTAGTGTGCGGAGGCGCGGTCGCGGGCGGCGCGCGCGCAGGCCTCCATCAAGGAGCGCGAGCGCGAGGTGCAGCGCGCGCTCGCCACCTCGCTGCGGGACCGCGACAAGGAGCGGGAGTACCACAAGCGGGACGAGGCTGTGCAGGTGGGTAGTGTGCGGAGGCGCGGTCGCGGGCGGCGCGCGCGCAGGCCTCCATCAAGGAGCGCGAGCGCGAGGTGCAGCGCGCGCTCGCCACCTCGCTGCGGGACCGCGACAAGGAGCGGGAGTACCACAAGCGGGACGAGGCTGTGCAGGTGGGTGGTGTGCGAAACACAATGTCTGACTACCCTCATATTCGTGATGTTAAACGAACGCTCCGTGACCAAATTGGGGGCGTTTTGGTAAAAGTGTCAGGTCAAGAGTACCCGAAACCGACGAGCACATACATACACATACACAAATCACGTCTTTATCCCTTATGGGGTAGACAGAGCCTGAGGTAACAGATACCTATAGGCCACATTTAGCAAGATTGCGGGCGTATAGGTGAAAAATGAAACGAAAATAGTGATGGGTTGCTAGCCTCATCGCCTATAACATGATTCCTATGATTTTCGCCCATTCCCTCGATGGGCTTTTACCATCTGCGCGGGTAGAGAAGCAACTGGTATATTCTATGTTTTTTCTTTGCTCCCAGACGTATGAATAGATTGATACATACATACATCACATCCCTATCCTTTAGCAACCTATCACTATTTTGATTTCCCTTTCCACCTTTACGCCCTTAATCATGCTAAACGTGGCCTTTAGGTCTTGTTACCTTAGACTCTGTCTACCCCGTAAGGGATAAAGACGTGATTCATGTGTGTGTGTAAAAACCAGAAAGTAAACATATGATCACAATTCTAATTGCTTAAATCAAGTTGTTCTGTTAGCAGTTTGTGAAAAATAAATGTTAGCATTTTATAGCCCTTTTACCTATTTTTATTGGTTTTTCTATGTTGTTGCAGCACTTCAACGCCCTGCTGGCGGACCTGGTGCGGAACCCGGACCTGTCGTGGCGGGAGGCCAAGAAGCAGCTGAAGAAGGACCACCGGTACACCCTGGCCGAGCTGCTCACCAAGGAGGACAAGGTGAGGCCGGCAACACCTAAACGCCACGCTTAGCATGATTGTGGGCGTATACAGTGTAATCCGTTTAGTACAGTGGTTCTTAACCGGTGGTCCGCGGACCACTGGTGGTCCCTGGAAGCATCCTAAGTGGTCCGCGGGGCCAATCTAATAAATAATTAGATAAGTGACAACCAGACACAACGCGTGAATGTGCAATTCCATCCATTGGGGGCGATCGAAGCCATACGTTAGATTTTTTGTAGTTAGGTACTTAGGTGGTCCTTGGCAAGACAACATTTTTGTCAAATGGTCCCTCATGTCTGAAAGGTTAAGAACCACTGGTTTAGTACGACTTCGCATTTAATAACCAACCTGTTAGAAACCTCTTCAGTGCAGCGCCATGACATTTAATTGAACGTTGTATTTTTTACTGTTCTATCTGTCACTCTAAAATAAATGGTGAATCGTAAACATTGGTTTTGCTCTGCCTTAGGAATTTCTTGTAGTTTTTCACATCTGGCGACCGTGACAGGACAACCGTTTTTAGCGACGATTTTCTGATAGTTTCCATCGACACATCGCCATGTGTTGGAATCTTGATGGTGTTTGTGTGCGCAGGAGCGTCTGTTCGCGCAGCACACGGGCCTGCTGGGCACGCGGCGGCGCGACAAGCTGCGCGCGCTGCTGGGCGAGCTCGGCGTGGCGCACGGCGCGCGCTGGCGGGACGTGCGCGCGCAGCTGCGGGCCGAGCCCGGCGCTCCCGTCTACACCAGCCCTGACAAGGTATACACACACACACACACACACTACACACCGCAAGGCGTAGAGGCTGCTCTCAGAAACGAGATTGTACTTTATTGATTTCACCCCAAACTCCTATATACCTCCGATATGAGGCGATTTTGGCGGAATGTTTTCTCGTTTTGCTGTATGTTACACTAGCTCTGGCAAGGTATACACACACACACACACACACCGCAAGGCGTAGAGGCTGCTCTCTCAGAAACGAGATTGTACTTCATTGATTTCACCCCAATCTCCTATATACCTCCGATATGAGGCGATTTTGGCGGAATGTTTTCTTGTTTTGCTGTATGTTACACTAGCACAGGTAAGGTATACACACACACACACACACACACACACACACACACACACACACACACACACACACAAAACACACACACACACACTACACGGCGCAAGGCGTAGAGGCTGCTCTCTTAGAAACGAAATAGTACTTCATTGATTTCACCCCAAACTCCTATATACCTGTAGTTTACAGTATAGCAGAGAAAACAGGTAAGTGCGTAAGTATATAAAACTAAAGTTTTCCGTGATAATATGCAAAAACTTAAACAATAATAGGTACAAATAGTAATATCGGGTTATTACAAACAGAGTTATAAGTTTTGTCAAAGGGAAAAGTTATATTTTTTAGATTGAAAAGTCGCCCCGTTTTGCTGTGTGTTACACTAGCACTGGCAAGGTATACACACACACACACTATACACTGCTAGGCGCAGTTTCTCATTCTTCTGTATGATACAATAACGCTGACACGCGCATACTAAATACAGCAAGATGCGAAATTATGCTTCATTGATTTCACCGCAGGCTCCCATATACCTCCGACATGAGTTGCTCTTGACGGCATCGTCAGATCTTTCACTATTAAGAACTCGTATTGTCGCGAAAAAACTTACTTTTGGGAATTCCGATGCTTAGCTCTTTAACCCCCTCCCCCCTTGCATCGCTACCCCCGCTGGAACAGAATTGTGTTTCGTTTATTTCACTGAGTTACCTTGGACATTGAAGGCTAAAATAGGCGGTTTATCCCGAAAAATTGTATAATTCCCGCCGGGTAGTTTCGAAAACGAGACGAAAATGCTGTCAATAGTTTATATTATATTGCGTGCAGGGC
This sequence comes from Pandemis cinnamomeana, assembly GCA_932294345.1. Classification (NCBI taxonomy): domain Eukaryota; kingdom Metazoa; phylum Arthropoda; class Insecta; order Lepidoptera; family Tortricidae; genus Pandemis; species Pandemis cinnamomeana. The sequence goes on from OW028728.1 coordinate 7,912,677, forward strand.
CGTCTTAAACTACGCTGGGGCCCTTGGGCACACAAGAATTTGGGGCCCTTTTGGAAAGTATATAATATCATTTTTTACTAAGTACATACATACATAAAACACGCCTTTATCCCTTACGGGGTAGACAGAGCCTAAGTTGACAAGACCTAAAGAGTTCAGCATGATTGTGGGCGTATGGATTGAAAGGGGAATCAAAACAGTAATGGGTTGCTAGCCACATCGCCTATATAACATGATCCCCAAGATTTTCACCCAATCCCTCGATGGGCTTTTACCATCTGCGCGGGAAGAGAAGCAACTGGTACATTCTATGTTTTTTTGCTTCCAGACCAGCATTAAAGAAACCATAACCGTTTGTTTTAGAAATTCTCGGTCCTTCGGGGCCCCATGCGCCCTTGTGATGAATATGGTATTGATTGCGTGTTCTTTTTACAGATGGAGCGAGAGTTCCGCGACTACCAGCGCGACCGGCAGAGCGCGGCCAAGACGGCGCTGAGACAGCTGCTGCAGGAGACGCGCTCCCTCACGCACAAGACGCTGGCGCAGATCAAGCAGAATGACAGCTGGCAGACCGTGCACGACTCGCTCAAACACGACGCCAGGTAACAAGCGAGACAGAGACAGTACTACTGTCCAAGGACGCAGTCGTTGGTCATGTGAGGCGTCGTATCGAATCTATTGTCTTACTCGGTAATCCTACCGCCAAGAGCAGTGCTTGCAGAGTAAGACAGCCGTTGAAATTACTAGCGTATGAGGTATTCTAGTGTTGCGGGTAAGTTGACGACCGGATGGCCTAGTGGTTAGTGACCCTGACAATGAAGCTAGAGGTCCTGGATGCGAATCCCGGTAGGGGCAGACGTTTGTATGATGAATACGAATGTTTGTGGCCGAGTCATGGATGTTGTATGTATTTAAGTATGTATTTATCTACATTATATAAGTATGTTTATCCGTTGCTTGGTTGCCTGGCACCCATAGTACAAGCTTTGCTTAGTTTGGGCTTGGGTCAATTGGTGTAATTTGTCCCAAGATATTTATTTATACCCTAGACGGACGTTTCGAGACCAAATAGGAGACGTTTTGGAAAAAGGTCAGGTCAGGAGTACCCGAAACCGACGAGCATGTATGAAGAGATTGATGAATGTGGATGAAGCGAAAGAAGTATGTCAGGATCGTAGCAAGTGGAACAAAGTAGTCTCTGCCTACCCCTGTGGGAAAGAGGCGTGACGGTATGTATGTATGTATATTTATTTATTAGTGTTACTGTCTAAGGACGCATTCGTTGGTTATGTGAGGCGTCGTATCGAATCTCTACTACCGTCTTACTCGGTAATCCTGCCGTCAAGCAGCAGTGCTTGCGCTGCTGTGTTCCAGATAGGACAGTAAGACAGCCGTTGAAATTACTAGCGTATGAGGTATTCTAGTGTTGCGGGTAGTGCCACCGTCCACGGGCGGTGTTGCTCACTTCATGTGACTTTCTTGTTTACCTTTTTTGTCATATATGGCCGGGTATATAAGCACCTGTTGCGTGTGTCCAGGTACCTGGCGCTGGAGCACATCCCCGAGGAGCGGCAGACGATCATCGCGGGCTACCTGGAGGAGCTGCAGCACAAGGGGCCGCCGCCGCCGCCCACGGCCACCGAGCCCGCGCGCCGCGCCAAGCAGTGACAGGTACACACACACGCACACATCACCCTAATATCACACTAGCATCACTGTAATATCGCACAAGTATCACTATAATATCACACAAGCATCACCATAATATCACACAAGCTTCACCGTTATATCACACAAGCATCACCATAATATCACACAAGCATCACCATAATATCACACAAGCATCACTGTAATATCACACAAGCATCACCATAATATCACACAAGCTTCACCGTTATATCACAAGCATCACCATAATATCACACAAGCTTCACCGTTATATCACACAAGCATCACCATAATATCACACAAGCATCACTGTAATACCACCATAATATCACACAAGCTTCACCGTTATATCACACAAGCATCACCATAATATCACACAAGCGTCACCATAATATCACACAAGCATCACCATAATATCACACAAGCATCACATTAATATCATTCAAATATCACTGATGTCACATAAACATCTTAATATCACAGCGTTATTTTTATTGGTGTTTTTTTTCTTTCTTCGCAGTTACCGGAGCAGTGAGCGCTGTACCCTCAAAATGTATATTTTGATGCAACTTATTCCTCTAGTTATAATTTTATTGTAATAAATAAATGAATTTAAATTTGAAATTGTTTTATTCAACGAAAATTTGTGCTTTTTTGGAGTTGCAACACCTCGTGAATATAAAAACCTTACGCTTTGTAGGTAGGTCGCAAAGGGCTAATTTACACGTCATTTGCTGACTACCAGCATTTTCAAATCGAATCAAATACAAAATTTTGTTTTTGCTAATTGGCCGCCAAGGGCTCTTTTACGTGTCTTTTTGAAACTACCAGCGCATTCGGAAGGACCATCATTGCCAAGAAGAATGCGCCGCAAGAAACTTGGCAGAAAGTCATTTTTTCAAAATTAAATAGAGTAAGAATACTTAAATTAAATACATTTATAAAAGGGATGTATAAGGTCCTCGAGCCTTAAATTATATTAGTCTATTGTAGAGATGTATATATAAAATCGACTAGTAGCAGAAAATCTTATAACCAACAATGTCATATGATTGTACATTAAAGGCTTCTAGGCATATTAAAAGATTTCGAACTAGAAGCTGGTTTGTTTCCTTTCTTAACATATTTATCTATTTTAAAATGTAATAACATTTAAACATATTTATTTATTGCCCTCAAGTAGCCGCCGGCACCTCGTCGCCGCAGTCTATTCCCATTAGTTTTATTGACAGTTCTATCGATAGAACTAGTGGGATATTTTATTCCCACTAGCTCCATTATTTAAAAGACTTCGGATTATAGAACTAATGTGAATTATGTTTTCCCAGTAAGTAATTCTATATTTTAAACATGACATTTGCTTGCATGCAACCATGCATTACAAAAAGCTCCCACACATATGTTTGTTGACATCGGCATGATGTGTCTAGGACGCGCATTATAATAACTTGCAGCCAGAAAGCTGTTCTCGTTTCTCAAATCAGAAATTCTAAATTCATTTAATACCATCCCTTTCACACTAATATTAAAAAATAACCAATACCAATATTAAACAATATTAGTGTGAGGAAGATAAACGCTTCTAATTCGGAAACAAATTGTAGGAACGGCCGTATTTATAGCGGAATGGTACCGCTACTTACCACTAGATGGCAGCATGTACAAATATCGACATTATATGAATTGCTATTTTAAATAAGTAGGTCATTAATTAAACTACTTCAATATTACTTAAGACATTTTTAATTCCACACACATTGCTATTGTATCATGATTATAGAATTTTTATTGCGATCTTTTAATTACTTCATTTGTTAATTTTTCAAAACAAAATTAATGTTGAATAAATCAGTTTTTAAAACAGTAGTTGCTTAAAACGGATCGATTTATTTCTTTCTGGCAACATTAGCTGTCAAACTTTCTGAGGTCAATGGGCCAAACTGCCGATTCTATCGGGGATATTTCTGGGATTGCCAATAGATGGAGGATTTCCCCAAATAGTGTGAAATAAAAAAAAGGATTTAACATTGTCATTGTTCGAAAAAAATGCCAAAACTTTTGAGATTTGGTTAGTTTGGTAGTCAATAATTTAAACACCGTTTATTAAATTATTAAACTCTATATTGAAAGTCATACAAACTCGCATAGCGAAAAATTACTACCTGATAAATAATAAAAAATTACAGTTTCATTTTATAATTCTTCTTTTTGTTACATTATTCTTTACGTAAATAACAAACATATGACGGCGAATCATGCTATCCAAAACTTGTTTATAGTTGGACAATTTGTAAAAATAGTGTTGGCAACACTTATCCAAAATCATGGGGGATTTACAGAACCTGCAACCTTACCAACCGTCAGTGATGTGACATTGACACTTGACATTGAATTGAAGCAACTTTATTGATTTCTCAGTACCACAACAGATTGCATTCCCGCGTTTTCTCGCACGTCGTGTCCGCCGGTCCCTATTGCGTTCTAATCGTTCTATAAAAGAATTTGTTAATAAAACTTAACAAAACTGCCGCTTGCGTTCGCCCTGCAAAAACATCGTTTCAAATAAGCATTTGAACCACATTTAGGCCTTCAAAATGAGTGAAACGGACAAGATCAACGCCGATGCGTACTACAAAGCCGCTGAGGAAGCCTATTCAGCTGGATACAATTTAAAAGCAAAGCGGTATTTACAGAGAGCTGAGAATTTGCATCCTAGCGACCACTACAAGGAACTGCTGGCTAAGATACAAGCTGCAAGCTCTGGTGACGGCCCGGACGCACCCCAGAGCAGGACTGAGGAGTCGACACGCGGCGCTTCGAGGCAGGAGACGCTACAGCTGGACTACACGCCAGCACAGAAGGAAGCTGTTGACCGAATTAACAATTTGAAAGACTATTACGAAATCCTGGGTAAGATTGCATCATAATTGTGTTAACTGAGGCTTAATTTAATTTTTAACTGTTAAGAGATCAGTGTTTTATTGTATGGTTCTGGATTGCAAAAAGGGAAACCAAATTATGCTTTCACCCTTTCACAAGCAATGGCACTTTGTTCATAAAAAAAATTAAAATGACTGAAAATCAGTGCTGCAGGTGTAACACCTCAGCGTAATGCTGAGCTAGCGATTGTTTTACCTTTGCGAACATACGCCGCTGATGATCTATTTTTCACGGGTTTGAAGCGAAAGAAGTATGTCAGGATCGTAGCAAGTGGAACAAAGTAGTCTCTGCCTACCCCTGTGGGAAAGAGGTGTGGCCATATGTATGTATGTTTTTTTTCTTGTTTCTGTTCTATAAAATTGTGTATATTCTCTTGTGCGGGAAGAGGAGCAACTGGGACATTCTATGTTTTTTCTTTACTCTCAGACCAGCATGAAAGACAAAAGAATTTATTTGATTTAATACAGATTTTATTCTTTTTTATTAATTTAATAGATTCAGTTATTTAATGAAACGAAGACAAAGTAGTTTGATCAAAACATTTTCAGTTTGGTTGAGGTCCGACAACGCACTGGCATCGCGTAAAGCGCTGCGGGTGTCTATGGACAGTGGTGATCATTTACCATCAGGTGACCCACTAGTTCGTTTGTCTAACAGAAAAAAAAGAAACCGCACAGCATGTTTTTTCATCCACTCTTTCACTTGAGTCAATTACGAATGACAGGGCGAAAAGCGAAATGGGGAATCCCGTCGCGTTGTTTAGTTTCGGGGAATCCCGGAACTGCGTCTGTAGTCGCTGGCATGGCATACGTGTTCGTGCCGTAGTCTATGTCAGGGGAAGTCCCTAGACAACTTGCCCGATTTGGTTGCAAAAAATTTATTGATACACATACACATACATACACAAATCACGTCTTTATCCCTTGCGGGGTCGACAGCCTAAGGTAACAGATACCTACAGGCCACAATTAGCAAGATTGCGGGTGTATAGGTGGAAAATAGAATGAAAATAGTGATGGGTTAGCCGCATCGCCTATAACATGGTTCCTATTATTTTCGCCCATTACCTCGATGGGCTTTTACCATCTGTGCGGATAAAGAAGCAACTGGTACATTTTATGTTTTTTCTTCGCTCCCAAACCAGCATGGAAGACATTGATGAATGCGTATATTAAATTTATTCATGAACAATACAATAAAAATTACATAAATGAAATTAATACAAATTAAACTATTAAATTAAAAACTAAACTAAAACTAATCTTAAAATAAAATAATTATAAAAGAAGGGGCCCCCGTGGCATAGTTCCACAGACACTGGCAGCATTCCCCCTTTGGACAGCGATACTAATACGCTGTCCAAGGAAGCTGCCAGCTCTGCGGTCACCCGTAGCGTCTATTAGCCTCTTCGAAATATCTTTGAAGAGGCTAATAGCGCTAGGACCCCACGGACCAAGGGTCTCAACACCGAAAGGGACAAAGTTGTATTCGGTGCTGAGACCTCTATATTTATTTAACTTGCCTGATTCGGCCGCTTCTGCAGCCGCGCATGCTCTACTCGTGGTTCCGCGAAGGTGAGAATGCGTATATTGATTTATTAAAAAAAAAAAACAATTAACTCATATCAACCCTGGGGCCCGAATTTTTGAAGCACATCACTCGAAAGTGGTAAACCAGCTTATATCTCCAAAACTACAGCTCTAATCAAAGTTTTGACTAGTTCACAAGATTAGTGAGAGCTGTGATTGTCTTCAAAATTTTTCACCACTTTCCGAGTGGTATTTTCACACGTGTGCTTTCAAAAATCGGGGCGCTGGTCCAGACGGACCTTGCATGAGGTCCTGCCACCCGCTGTAACTGGTCCTATCCTTACAGGCGTGCCCAAAGATGCCAGCGAGGCTGAAATCCAGAAAACTGTCCGGAAGCTCGCCTTGGAGGTCCATCCGGACAAGAACCACGCGCCCAGAGCCGAGGAGGCCATGAAAGTAAGCTGGCCTAGAAGCAAAAGTTGCTGGTCCTCATGGTGAATCATACATACATACCATAAACCCTATCTTTATCCGTTACGGGGTAGACAGCCTAAGATAACAAGACCTTCAAGCTACATTACAAGGGCGGATCCAGCTTTGGCGCCAAGAGGGGGTCACATAGTCGTGGTCAAGTCAAGAACTTATAATTTAATTTTGATAACAATAGTCCTGTAACTAGATAACAAGTCCTGGAACCAGCTCAGGGGGTCATGACCCCCATGACCCCCCCCCTGGATCCGCCCTTGCTATATTAGGTACATAGCAAGATTGTGGGTGTATATGTGGAAAGTGGAATCAATATAGCGATGGATTGCTAGCCTGATTCCTCAGATTTTCGCCCATCTCGATAGACTTTTACCATCTGCGCGGGAAGAAAGCAACTCGTACATTCTTTGTTCTTTGCTCCCAGATCAGCATGGAAGAACACACATCCTACTACAGTACATTACTCCCGAGTGAAATAAAGAATGCCTCAGACAGTAACTTGTCGCACGAGCCAAAGGCGAGGACGATAAACATGCGACCTGAGGCTTTCTTTACCGCCCGAGGTGTGTACACAACTACGTCTTCCCCTGAACCAGGAAAAGGAAATGTCCGCTAGTATTGCTAGTTACGGCCCGGGACGGCGTAAAATATTGAATACTAGCTGACCCGGCGAACTTTGTTCCGCCTTAAATTTGAAAAATTCCAGTGGTTTGGGCTGTGCTATCCCGCGGGAACTATGCAATTTTCCGGGATAAAAACTATCTTATGTCCTTTCCCGGGACTCAAACTATCTGTCTACCAAATTTCAACTAAATCGGGCCAGCGGTTTAAGCGTGAAAAGGTAACAGACAGACAGACAGAGTTACTTTCGCATTTATAATATTAGTAAGGATTGATTGCCAGTCAGTGAACTACGCGGCGGCCGTGCTGCTGGTGCCGGAGCAGCGCGCGGAGTACGACCGCCGGCGGCGCGAGCACCAGCTGCAGGACATGACCCCGGAGCAGATGTTCAACTCCTTCTTCAACCCCGAATGTAAGCTAATCTACTTATACTAATAACGGGGTTGATGTCATCAGTGCTGCACTGCAGGCACAGTATATATATAAGCTAAAGCAGTAAGGAACCTACGAACAAGGCGGTTGAAACGAAACACGCACACAGGCGCGCGCTTTACACGGCCCCTAAGGGGACCTCGTCCACTCCGCTCAGGCTCAGGTCCCCTTAGGGGCCGTGTAAAGCGCGCGCCTGTGTGCGTGTTTCGTTTCAACCGACTTGTTCGTAGGTTCCTTACTGCTTTAGCTTATATATATACTGTGCTGCAGGTGTCTAACGCCTCAGCCAGTGGCGTAACTATAGCGTGGCAGGGGTGGCAAAATGCCAGGGGCCCCTAGCTCTACGGGGTAGAACTGGCTTGGTTTAGAGCACAGAAGGGACGCTGATGCGCTTTTTTTATATGGAGGAAGGAGCCCCATCCGACGAATTTGCCGGGGGCCATCATATCAAAGTATGTTTTATTTATAGGCTACTTACGTAATATTTCTTAACTATTCCTGCATCTTCTAGCCAACGGAGCCAACCCCCTCCCCTGCCCGTACCTACGCCCTTGTCAATAATGTACGGGATACGTACAACAACTCTGATCTGATGATTGATGCTTGATATAAACATTTTTTTTTTTTTTTTTTATATGAATAGGAAGACAAACGAGCAAGTGGGTCACCTGATGGTAAGTGATCACCACTGCCCATAGACACCCGCAACCCCGGAGGGATTGCAGATGCGTTGCCAACCTAGAGGACTAAGACGAAATGCCTCTTGTGCCCGTAATTTCCCCGGCTGTCTTACTCTCCACACCGGAACACAGCAGTGCAAGCACTGCTACTTAGCGGCAGGATTAGCGAGTAAGATGGTGGTAGCGATCCGGACGGACCATGCACAAGGCCCTACCACCCGCAAAACTTAACTATTCCTGCATCTTCTAGCCAACGGAGCCAACCCCCTCCCCTGCCCGTACCTACGCCCTTGTCAATAGCGCGTTGGTTCCAGGTCTGCCGACGCTCGAGCAGATGATGCCGTGGCTGGTGGGCGCCGCGGGCGTGGCCTTGCTCAGCGCCGGCGCGTACGCGCTCTGCTCCTCGCTCAAGGAGGTGCGTACCCGCAGGCTATACTTCATTTATTTTAGGATGAGAAACCACAACAACATTAAATTGCGTCTGGTCAACTATTTCTTACCTAGCAAATAGTACAGTGCAATAGTCTGGGAGCCGCAAAATAAAATTGTTTTAATGCCACTTTATTTTCGTGTCGTTTACAATTACTCTAGTACAAATTGCAAAGAGAGAACACTTCACGAGCCGCAATTTAATGTTGTTGTGGTTTCTCATCCTAAATTAAATGAAGTATAGGGTTGCGGCAAACCGGCGAGCATGTGTGAAGAGATGAATGTGGATGAAGCGAAAGAGATGTCAGGAGCGTAGCAAGTGGAACAGAGTAGTCTCTGCCTATTGTGGTAAGGCGTGACGGTATGTATGTATACGTACATAAATCACGTCTTTATCTCTTACGGGGTGGACAGAGCCTAAGGTAACAATACCTAAAGACCACGTTTAGCATTATTGTGGGTGTATGGAAAGGGGAATCAAAATAGTGATGAACCTATTCCAACCAACCATTCCATTCCGTCATTTATACGCCTACAATCATTCTAAACGTGGTCTTGTTACCTCAGGCTCTGTCTACCCCGTAAGGTATATAGACGTGATTTATGTGTGAGTGAGTTATTATATAAATAAGCTTTTAATGGAAGCCATGAGAATTCCCCATTAACACAGGCTCGGGTGTTCTCCACAGAAATCCGAGCAATCGTCGGCAAGCGGAGGCAAAGGGAAATGCAACAAGCGACAAGTAGAGAAATAAAGGAGACAAGTTCACCATGGACAAATGAGTTGATAAACATCAAACGCCAATATGTACAATTCAGACTTTTATGATTTGAATCAACCCTTCGAATGCTGGAATAAATAAAAACCTGCATTCTAAACACATTGCTTTCGTATACCTATTTCAGATATTTTATTGAATCAGGCGTTAATACGGAGATCCATTTTTATAAACAAAAAATGTTTACCTTGCTACTCCGCTACTCACGTGCAAGATAACCAAGCCTGTGTGAAATATATATGTTTTTCATGCAATCCCACTACTGCCACATAGAACACATATAAATCCCACAAACTTAATTATCCCTTACACCACACAAACACTGACGCGTCGTCAGACGTTGGTTTGCATGTGTAACAGTTGTGCTCATAACTTTGATAATGATCCCGTAGAGGGATCGAAACGCGCGAAAGTTTGTGGGATTTGTGTTTTATGTAGTAGCAAGTTAAATATTTGTTCACCTATTTCAGAGGTTAAGAAATAAATACAAAAAGTTTTTTATCTTGTACCGCATACGGCACTGGGCATGCGAAAAGTTAAGAAAATAATAATAATAATAGAGATAAGAAAAACATACAAATCATAAAAAAATCTAAATGGCACAAACTGGAGTTTGATGTTTATCAACTCTAATAATGAGTATCACTACATATTATAAGACAATCGCTTTCTGCTTAAAAAGTGCGCCTATGTAAACCCTATAAAGATTTATAATCATTTGCCTGAGTATATAAAATCTTTATATGGTAATAAATTTAAAAATAAACTTAAATATTTTTTACTTTGCCCGTGCTTTTATAATTTAAATGAATACTGTACGAATTATTAAGGGGCCATTCAAGTATTACATAAGCAGATTTTTTACAATTATTTACCCCCCCCCCCCCTGCCCCATGTCAGCAAAAGTAAGCAAACCTCTTACACAACCCCCCCTCCCATGCTTACGTAATCATTGGTACCTATGTGCATTTTTCTTTTAATGGATTGTTTTTTATTGATTCGTGAGCAGCAGCTCGAATCGAAACTGCTGACGTAATCACCATATCGACCCTCCCACCCACCATGTCATCAAAAATAAGCAAAGCAAAGACCCCCCGCCCCCCTCGAGCGCTTACGTAATACTTGAACGCCCCCTAAAATATAGATGTAAATAATTTATAATAATAAATAGGAACCTAAATATTGTACGTCCGAAATGGTACGCGGTTTTATACAATAAACGTTTCTTATTTCTTATTACAAAGTCATTCCGGAGTTGCTCACGTCAAACGTATGAGAAAAGTACTTTATTATTATTATAAAGTAAAGTAAAATTTATTTTCCAAAATAGTAACGAAATATACAGTAATAGAAAGTTCAATGACTCCACACTAGGCACAGCCTGTATCGTGGCAGCCAAGAAATATCAAAATATAAGACGATAAATAAGATGAATGAATGATGAATTATAAGATGAATGTTTAAAATGCAAGGAATTAGACTACATGATGAGAGAATCTATGTTATAAGGGATTGTTTGACTAAGTCTCATCAGATTCTGGTAAGTAGTTCAGTAGAAAAGAGTTATTAAAAACGGCTTGGGAAAATTGGTTTTTTTAATCACACATATATAAATTAAGGGAAAATTATCTTTTAGTGCCAAATTTAAAGATATGTTTGGTTATATTGTTAGAAATATTAAATAAGCTACCTAAGAATGAATTAAAACTAAAGTAGTAGCTTTCCTCAGATACGTTATTTAAAAAATCTTAAAGATTGAAGCAAACTGTATTCATGAAATATAAAAGACGTAAAATTAAGATATATTATCATAATTCTAAAGCAATTTAGGCTATAGAAATTTTTAATCTTAGATGTAGATGAAGGGCCGATTTTTCAACCCTCGGATAAACACTTAACTGCCAGATACCCATAGAGTTGTTCGTCAAATAGGTCCTACCTGACGATTGAAAAATCGACCCTAAAAGTAGTGAAAGTAAAACTTTGTATTTGTCTAAAGAATAATTAACAGCATCAAAGTTAATGCTTAATTTTCTAGCTATACGCAGTCTCAAGAGTGTATTACCTATGGCACTACTACGTGGCACTACAGACCAAAATAAATATCATAAATGGGAGGTAGGTCTAGGTTATGTTAGATCTTGAACAGGCTCGAAGGGCCAAAAATACCCAAAAGTAGGAGCTCCGCGTTAAACTTGTTTTTGAAATAGAAATATTTGGACAGTAGTGCCACGGGAAATAAAGGATCTCAGGGGAATGTTTTTGAAAATGAAAATGAAAATCTATTTTTGCAAATTGGTCGCCAAGGCCTCTTTTACATATCTTTTTGAAACTACCAGCGCATTCGGTACGACTATCATTGCCAAGAAGGCGCCGCAAGAAACTTGGCAGAGTCATTTTTTCAAAATTAAATATCAGTAAGAATGCTTAAATTCTACTTAAATTAAATACATTTATAAAGGGGATGTATAAGGTCCCCGAGCCTTAAATTATATTAATCTATAGTAGAGATGTATAAAGTCTACTAGTCAAAACAAAAAAAAAAAAAGTTCAGTGGAGAGGTGTAAAACGCCTCCACTGTCAAATAAATTAATTGGAGACGTCTCCAAGAGAAAAAAAAAAGAAATATTTCATGTCGAGTAAGTAACCAATAAGCTTTTGGATTCCGAAGGCAAGCTTACGTCTGCCGCCCCCAATGTTGGCTCTCACGCACTCATGCCCTTATAGTTACAGGGTGGCGTACGTAGGGTCCGAAGGGGAAGGCGGTAGCGGATCCACCCCTTTCGGAGTTTATCATTTCTGAAGTACAACTATAAATTTACGTACAAACTTTATTCTGTCTTCGGACTCATTTTTATCAATATTCCTTAAGAACATTATACAATTAGTAACAAATTAAGGTTCAATTCTTATTTGTCCAGCAAAGATTCCCGGGTTATTACCAGAGATCGGACAAATTTGCGTCATTGCTCGCAATAATGTGGACATGACTCAAATAATTAATCATTTAATTAATTTCTCGAAATAAAATTTGAACTCCGGGAGATAAAAATTTACACATGCATAAAATTATTAGCAAAATGCTAATTAAAGTGGCAGTTGTCGTTCTCGTAATTTTTTTTATATAATAAAGAAATCACGATCCTGCTAGATATGATTATTATTTCTGACAAAAAAGTTTTCTAGTTCTATAGGTATAAAACCTCCGTGGATATACTTATTCTTAATATATGTATTTTGACATATTTGATTAATTTTGGAGTCTTGTCCGCATTATTGCGAGCAATGACGCAAATTTGTCCGATCTCTGGTTATTACAAAGTAGGTCCAACAGCATTAGACTAATCACGCAGCCATTATTATAACTTAATTTTAAATAGGAATATGTTGAACTTATTTTTAGGCACTGCAGTTTTACTTAAGACAGTTGTAAGAATCATTAGTCATTTCTTTTTGGAGGCCATTGATCGCTTAGATAATTTTAAATGGTCAGGTACAGTGGCGGACTAACAGGGGGGCGGAAAGGGCGGCCCGCCCCGGGCCCCCGGTCTTTGGGGGGCACCAAATGCCAACGTGTTCTCCTGATCAAATCCTAAACAAGACTTTAAAAATGTGCTTAGTAGGTAGTTAGTACATATTTTTTTAAGCTGGGGGGCCTCATTTAGTTTTGTCGCCCCGGGCCTCTGACGGGCTTAGTCCGGCACTGCAGGTAGGTACATATCATATTAGGTTGGGAACGTTAGAAAATGAAAGAAATTATATTTTTTGTCACAAAGCCCGCCGAAACCAGTGAAAAGTGAATGTTATTGGACCTCGCGCGACACGAGCGCCTCTAGCGGCAAATTCACACGCTAGTCCCCATTTTCGGTGACCAGTGAAGTATTTTGGAATGTAAACAGAATTGTCACATGTCACCGATAATTGTCTCAGTGAAACGGGCTGGTGAGGCAAAGCTCAAAATCGAAATTATATTTTTATACAAGCGCCCATTTTTACTTTAATGTATGTTACTCAAATAGAATAAGTATTTTATAACAGCCAATAAAATAATGAATTTATATTTAAAATCGTTTTATTAATAACAATAGTTGACGTAAATTATTGTCTAGTTTACATAATATCGATAGAAATAAAATAAAATACCACAGTAATCCAACCTTACACGTCGACATCCAATCATTTTACTGAAAATCATTACGTCGCGACGGGCGGTAAGAATCAATTCACCGCCCGCTGCGCTATAATACTTACCTACCGACGAATAAATAAATCTTAAACTGTTGCAGTTTTTTTTTAATTCTCTATTTTATTTATAAACAAGTTAATTTATTCGATTATTTAAATAATATAGAACCCAAATTAAACGTTTAGTTACTTTAAAACAGGCCTTACTAGCTGAGATAGCGCTAACTAAACAAAAAGCTTTTCAATTTTACAAAATTTAAACCGTGAACCCTAACGCTTTATTGGAGCGTACTACGTACTTATTTCAAAAAATAAGCCTAGTTTCCATACTGCTCTATTTATTTACTGTGCACATGTGGTTAATTCAAAACTGATAACCAGAAGCGGTCAAAAGGGTTCAAACTACCCAGTGGCGTAACTATAACGTCTGGGGCCCGCGGCAAATTCGTCAGATGGGGCTCCTTCCTCAATATAAAGAAGTGCATCAGCTTCCCTTCTGTGCTCTAAACCAAGCCAGTTGGCCCCGTAGAGCTAGGGGCCCCTGGCATTTTGCCACCCCTGCCGCCCTATAGTTACGCCACTGAAACCGCAAGCACCTACTGAAATATCCTGGATCCTGGTCAGTGGCGTAGCTACCTAGGGCAGTGCCCCGGGGCCCTCAAGCTCAGAGGGCCCTCGAATCCTTACCAGAAAATCTCGATCGAACTATTATTATTAAAGCGTAACCAGTTTAGATAGTAGTGGGACCCCATTTTTTTATTTGCACCAGGGCCCTTGGTTACCTAGCTACGCCACTGATCCTGGTACAATTTTAAGACACCTTAAGTATATTTCGGTCAATGAACGCCAAGTCACGTGTCGTGGCTCGCTAGAACAGCAGGTCCTCGGGGGCCAAGCGCGTGCGCCGCCCCGGGAGCTCCCACACGCGCACCGCGCCGCGCGAGTCCCCCCCCGCCAGGCGCGTCGAGCTGCAAGTGACACGACCAATCTCAAGTAGAAAGAAAGAAAGAAGACATTTATTCCTTTTTGCAAGACACAAATATAAGACAATTTTATAGAAAGTAAATAAGAAAAAAAAAACAGACATGAAAGAGTGTGTGTCTTAGCAAAAGTGAAACGTTCGCTGGCTCAGCATTACGCTGCAGCACTGATTTTCAGCCAGAACCGTCTGTGAGCCACGAAACGATACACAGATAAAATAAAAATATACTACACTAGCAGTTGCCCGCACCTTCGTCTGCATAGAATTCGTTTATCGCTATCCCGCGGGAATTACGCAATTTTCCGGGATAAAAAGTAGCCTATGTGTTATTCCCGACTATAATCTATCTATGTTTCTGGCGTGAAAGAGTAACAAACATACTCACAAACTTTCACATTTATAATATTAGTAGGATAATCCATAAACTTTTACGTAAGCCAAGCATTAAATAGATAGAACCCGACTTATGCATAACTAAAAAAATACATAAATTAATTAAATAGCTTAAGTACAATAAACAAAAAATAAAAAAGAGGGAAAACTAAATTGTTCAAAAACAACAGACTGGCATAACAAAGTCCAAAGTGCTAGAGTACAGGACATACGGAATACTAAACACGACACGCAGGGAACACGCACTCTTGCGTTAAAGAAAGAATGTATAACTCACGAATATAAGTGACGGCCTCCCCCCCCCCCCTGCCTCACCTGCTGTGCGTGGCGGCCAGGCACACGGCCTCCCCCCGCAGCCCAGCGGCCAGGCAGCGCCCGCGCGCCGCGTCGCACACGGCCACGTCCGCCCCGCGCGCGCCCACGGCCACGCCGCCGGCCGAGTGCGGCAGCCACGCCACGCACGTAGCCGGCACGTCCAGGCAGATTATCTGAACACAAAAACAATAAGCATTGAATCAAAGCATACCGGAAGACGAAACGTTGGAAGACCTCCCGCAAGATGGACGGACGATCTGGTTAAGATAAGGACGACTTAAGCTGTGGATAGCACAAAGAAGATTGTCGTAGAGATCTCTGGGGAAGACCTATCCAGCAGTGGACGAAAAACGAGAAGCGTCTAACATGTTCTAATCTATAAGTAAAACTAACAATGGTCTCCAGCGAAAATTGTGACGGCATAACCCTTCAATACCTGCGGTGACCTACCTACCTGCGGCTACCTAACGGCGACATGTGACAATTCTGTTCACATTACAAACTCGACGAGAGGCTACGCCGGTTAGCTTCATACTTAATGCGCATTGCATTTCGAATTGTCGTGGGGGGGGTGCCACGATAGAGAGATCTCTTTCCAGGCAGATGTTATGCCTGGGGACCGAAGTCCGAAGGGAGAGAGTTGTGAGAGTTGTATTTATGCAGCCGCATTGAGAAACTTCGTTAGCGGCATGTAGAACAATGTGACAGCTGTCATTACGACTGACGTTTAGCTAACTCGTGCGTCGTAGTAGTTATGTAGAGGCCAACTAGGTGGCGCTAGGGTAGCTTTGTCAAATGTCGCCGACAATTGTCGAGTTCCTGAAATAGGAGCCACGAGATTCTGTACCAACAAACGAACGTCTTACCTTCAACGGACCAAGCTGATTGACATGATACAGCCGCAACTCTGAGTCCATAGACACAGAAGCGAAGACCCCTGGCTTCTGATAGCTGAACACCACGCTCAGAACGCACGTCTTATGCCCTTCTAGGACCTCGTACACCGGGTCCACCATCACCTTCTCCAGGACCTGTTCCTGAGGCTTAATCCTGCACAGGAACAGCTTCCCGCATTTAGTCCCAACGACGAAGATGTCATCCGGAGTCTTTTCATCCCACGAGCGCAGCGGATACGTCTTGATAAAATCAAAGCAGCTGATGTCAGGCGCGGCCATTTTTGTCGACCCATTTATATTATAGCACACAATACTCTCAAATATCTTGAGATTGGTGTTAACTTGCCAAACGTTGATAGTTCCGTCGCTACCGGAAGACATTAACACTTGGTCAGAAGCACCACGTCGTTTCCCAGTTGTCAATATCTGCATGGTTAAATACGTATTTGTGAGCGTGGAATCCGCCCACATGAGGAAAGATACCCGTTTAGAGCCGTGGCACCCAGAAGGAGATGTTAGCTGGAGGTTCTCTTCGACGGAACTAGATAGAGTCCTTAAACTACACAGCACGACCTCGCCTGACGTAGTCCCGTAAGCGAATAAAGCCGCCACATTAGGATGGTATCTCACCACAGTCACGCAGTTTTTCTGAGTAATGTCTAAAGAATGGACGAATCTGTCATCAGCTGAACGTTTCGTCGTGTAGATTCGGATCAAGCCGTCGTGTTGGCACCAGTTCTCATGCTGAGCCTTCCCGATAGAGACGGCTAGCGAGTTCCCAGCGCTGCTGAAAGACAAATCGAGGACTGTGGAAGTCTGGTGGTCGCCAGAACCAAAGCCTGGTGTGTCTGTGTTCACTTGGATCTCTTGGAATAGTTTGGCGGTGATCATTTCTTCTTCTTCGGAGTCTGAAGAGTTGAAAGAGAGCTCTTTGTCCTTCTGGTCTAACTGCTCTAGCATTGTTGGTACCACCTTTCTATAGACGAAATTAAACACATTTTAGAACTACATACCTACATACGTAAATCACGTCTTTATCCCTTATGGGGTAGATAAAGCCTAAGGTAACAAGACCTAAAGACCACGCTTAGCGTATAGATGAAAGGAGGAATCAAAAGAGTGATGGGTTGCTAGCCGCACTTTTGCCCATTCCCTCGATGGGCTTTTACCATCTGCGCGGGAAGAGAAGCAACTGCGGTACATTCTGTTTTCCCTTTGCTCCTAGCCCAGCATGGAAGGAAACTACTTTGAATTCTACTGTTAATCTACTAACGTCTGAATTTGAGACTGGAAAAAATTCTGGGTGTTGTGACCTTTCAACTCAACTAGACTCTAGTCCCCTTATTCATAAACGCTCTATAGGCTTCTGCTAACTTAGCAATCGTTTGTCCTTATCTGTGTAAGGTAAATGTCAAAGTGACAGACAAGGACAAACGATTGCTAAGTTAGCAGAAGCCTATAGAGAGTTTATGAATAAGGGGGTAGATCACTAAGGCAACGAAAAATTTCTATCACGTATATCGGATGGAGACTAACCTGAGGAACTCGTTCAACCCTGGAGGCGGGTATTCCCGCAATATATCCTCCTGTGCGTTCAGAGCTTCCGGAGTGGCCGTGCAGCCAACATCTGTGGACATATTGGCTTGGCACCCGGTCCCGGTCTCGCCGAACTCCGTGGTCTGCGTGGAGCATGACTTCTCCGGTCTCTTGCTGGCTTTCACAGAGTCAAAACCCACTGCTTCGCTGTCGTAAGCGCTTAACTTCGACATGTTGGATCGCTGAATGTTTTGAGCGAGTTTTATTTTGTTTTCGTTGCCATGGCGACGGAGTTTGGCGTTTCGTGCTGCCAGTGACAAAATTGAAAAGGTTGTATGTTTCGTAAAAAAAATTAAAGAGCGATAAATGGAGTGGTGACAACGTTTACATCATAACAAAAATGGACGCTGGGGACTACTGTCTGTTGTTCTCTGCAACTAATTCGCAAGACAATAATTATACGACCTTTTAAGCAACGTGTTTTCGTGGGGAGAGACTCCTTAGCTTCCCATTAAAGTTTTTAAAACAAAAATGTTTGACAGTTAAATTATCGGTCAGCATCTCAGATCAATTACTAAAGCCTAGATACCGCCCTAATATCAAAACAATGTTACATATAGCTTGACCGTTTACTCATACGACGTTTGATAATGGGAGAAAAGGTAGTCTATATATTTCTTAGGTACTCAAAACTACAAGGTTGTACACTGTTCCTCCACTGTTCAAAATCCATAGAGATGTAGCAAAAAGTTTTATCGAAAGATTATTATCGATATTTTGAGATTGTGTATGGTCTTCTGGTGTGGATGGATTTTCGGTATGGAGCATAACGCGGTAAAAAGGCGATGCCTCCTTATGACTATTTAAATGATCGCGGGGTTCTAGTCAGAATAATGTATGGCTAGGGTGGTAGCAGAATACCCCGTACCCCGGCTTTAAATGAAATTTCGAGAAATCCCTGGATATCAAACAGCGGTTTCAAATAAATAATTTAATCGTTCAGAGATTTGTTTTCAAGTCAGTAAAAAGTATCTGTAATTGAATAGACTGTAAGAGAGAAGGTTGTTATTGTATATTGTACCACCGTCTACCCATTTTCTTACCTTGGTATTTGTACACCCTATACGAGTTTAAAACGTAGATTCTTGATGTGGTGTCGCCAGTGCCGATAAAGCTGTGACCGCCACCGACAAAGCGTCGCTGTCCACTAAGATAATGGATAGACTTTATTTAGCATAAAATAAATTGCTTTGGTATTTAGAGGATATTCAGAGGCTCAGACTTACGCTCAAAACTGCAATTAGTATGGCCTTAATCTGAGGTTTGCCCTTCAATTTTTAAATTCGGCATGGAATAAAAAAACAAAAATCTGGACATGTTCACATAATATATTTAATTTACATTTTCAGTTAAAATCAATAACATCTTAGCATTACCTGCACATCGAAATGTTTTTTAAATGGCATTATTTACATTATTATCCTATTTACTTTTAGATCAGTCATATCGTACAAAAAAAGACGCTTAAATTACAATAATTGCGGTAAACTTGCATTTTTGATATGTTGTTTGGGTACACCTAGATAAGTAATATTCCAGATTTGCAGTTAGTGATACTGTACAGTTTTAAGAATACGTCTTTTTGAAACCTTCTTCACTCTGTCCAAATCTTGTTCCAGCTGACTGACCCGCTTCCTTAATTCTGGAGAACATGTAGAACTTGTCGTGGGGTATTCAATCTCAACCTCCATCGGCGCAGGAATTATACTGAAAAAAAAAAACTACTGATGACTATCATGTATTTACACATAATTAGGGCCGCCGTCCGGGTTTCACGGGATTTGTCCTAGCTTGGAGAGCATCGTTATATTATATCATTACGTACACCGATAAGTAAGCCTACTAGGTAGACTCCTGAATTAAAAAAAAAAACATTATTTAAACTAGCGAGCACCTTTTTTAAATTAAAGTAAAATGGGAATACAATACCCTCTCCAAGCCTTGAATCAGATGTTAAAATATGTGTCGTGCTTGTGGTAGCTTGGCATTCATCGACTTCCATAGCGACGGTTGGAATCTAAAAACAGCAAAATGAATAAACGCGGTTCAATCAAAATAGCTTTAAGCATTCATTTGAATATAATAATAACACATCTTGATAATAGTCTGTTCCTGCACCTGTCCGATCCTGGAATTAGTTAAAATATGTCTCGTGTTTGTGGTGGCTTGTTTCCCTTGAGGAATAATTTGGCACCACTTAATTTTTAATTTTATTGTTCGTCCATAGGAAATCTGTAATTGTTATTATTACGTCATTATTTATATAAATAATTTAGTCCACAATACAAAGTTTAGGAAAGTAATTCGATATCGATGAAACTGGCAATGAACAGGAACATCACTATCACCCATACCTCATAACCTCTAAGCTATTACAAATTACCTAATTATCTCGAAGATTCATCGCCCTTATTGAGTCCAAAATGTTTATTTGTTACAATAATCAAAGTTTTAGGTTTATAAATTTTAATTCAGCTCAAATTGGTTAGCATATAATATTGAAAACACGTAAAAATGTACTCACCGATGGAAGCTTATATATTCCCGTTCATTTTCTTTGCGAGACGAATGAGATTTACATCCCAAAACAATACAAGCCATTTATACGACCCTTAGGCACACAATACCACTTTCACCTTATTTTAAAACTTTACTGTTAGGTAGAGGTTTATGAAAATCAATCACTGGTCGACTTGCAAATATTTACCTGTCATAACCATTTCAAATACAACTTAATACAGATGACCTGCTGTTCTCAACGGGAAATATGATTTTAAACACTTTTTAAATTAGTAGCGTAAAACTAGACCAAAGAGACCACTTGACATTTCAGGTGTGTACGGCCTGTACAGGCAGACTAGATAATGCTACATTTATCTCTTTCCAGCTTGTTGATTTCTTCATGTGAATTAAGAGATGTACATATTGATGTCACTAGTTAAATTTTAACGCGGTATCTAGGCTTTAGTAATTGATCTGAGGTCAGCATGACGCAGTTTTTCTTAATATGTACTTAACTGTAGCATTTATTTTCTTAAAAGTAAACTTTATGTCAAGAGCTTAAGTTTTATATTACAATAGCAAATAATATGCCATCTTACTAATAAAATTATAAGTTTGCAGACTACTTAAATAGTATACTCAACTGGGAATTTATATGATTTACGTAAATTTGAATAAACTTTACAAATTTACGAAATGAGCAATGAACAGTGTCGATTATGTCTCGCAAAAGACAATTTGAGTCCGATTTTCAAGGATTCGGATCACAGTGTGGAGTACGGCCGAGTGTTGACGCTTACAACCGGTTTAAAAGTAAGTTGTATTCTCTTTATAGGTACTATAAACTTAAGGCAATATACTCTATTTTTGTAATTATCAGTCAGGATTTATTTCAGGCTGGCCTGTTACTGTATCGTAATTATTTTGATTAATAATTATAATAAGAGAGTTGCAAAATACTTTCTATAAAGTTTAGTTTGCTTTGTTGTAAGTTTTTTTAGTTTAAACTATTTTATTTGGTTCAAGATTCAAGATACAAGCTAAGCCTAGTTTTCTGACTTTCGAACCTCTGTTTTTCTTTCCGTGCACTGACAAAATATTGTCTGCAATTTTAGTGTTACTTTTCTTTGAATATGTAACAAAGAAACTTATTGCTTTCTTTGAAATCCATTCACAGTTTCTTAATTTTTAAAGTATTGCTCATTTGTAGCAAACTATAGCTTCAATTAAATCAAACTGTATTGCAGTTTGCCAATATAGTATTAATGTATGAATACATTGTTATTTTTAATTAATAATAATAAAAAAAATCTTTATGTCTTATTCTTATGGGGTAGACAGAGCCTAAGGTAACAAAACCCAAAGGCCAAACTTAGCATGATAGCTTTAAATCTGTCAACAGTTTTGTATGGAAATGTTTAGTTGCTCTTTCATCGGTTTTCTTTTATAAGTGTGAGTTCTAATTTCATTTTTTTTAAATCTCTAAAGACTAAAATCCTATTTATACTCCATTCCAGATAACATTACATGATGGACTACCACAACACATCTGCACAGTATGCACAGAGCTTGTCAACTTGGCTCTATCCCTTAGAAACCAGAGTCAAAACTCTGAAAAAATACTAAAACAGGCCAGTTATAAAGTCATAGACACAACTACAAACTTTTCAGACAATGATACTTCAGAAATTTCAGAAGAAGCAGCTGGTTTGACATGGCCAGTCATAAAAATTAAGGATAGTGAATCAAATGTTTTGAATTTGGAATGCCAGACAGATTTAAAAAGTAATTTGAAGTTGAAGAAGAAATTGAAAAAGGAAAAAAATAAAACCCAGTTAGATAACCAGCCAGTGTCTGATGTTCTGTCAGAATTAAAAAATGAAAAAGCTTTGGCTGCTGGTAGTCAGCCACAGACATCAAAGAAAGCCAAAAGGGCAATGTACATGGAACTGGTGGATGGAGTTTTTGACCCCAACGGGCCTGTGAAGTGCAAGGTTTGCAAGAAAACTGTCAGCAAGTGGGCTTGCTTTGTGAGCCATGCCAAGCTACATTTAGGGTTCAAATTTGTTTGTGAAGTAAGTATGATAAGTGATCTAAGACATACTATGACCATTATATGTACATGAATCTGTGGAAAAGAAAGAAGAAAGACAGAAGACATTTATTCCTTTTTGCAAGACACACAACTATAAGAGAATATACACAATTTTATAGAAAAAAACACACATGAAAAATATGGTTGCTGGCTCAGCATTACGCTGAGGTGTTTGGCACCCGCAGCACTGATTTTCAGCCAGAACTGTCCGAAGGAGTTTCTGTTAAAATTATTTTTTAGAACAAACTTATTTGCTGATTGTTGGGTATACCAAGTCAATAGGACCAACTGTTGGAGAATTCTGTACCGCGGAGACAGTCTTGACCGCGCCACCAGAATTCTACTAGCATATTATTATACTGTCATCTGACTTACACAAGTATGCAAAATTTCAGCTCAATTGGTTGAAGATTGCTTCAAAATTGAGTCGCAAGATTCCACCCGGACTAACATACATACATATGTTGCAAGTTAAATAAAGCTTGTAATAATAAAAATGGTAAAGCCTTGTATGTATGTATGTATAACTCTTTTATTGTACATAAAACACAAGAAAAAGATGAATACAGGACAACACACATGCATATCATCATGCATGCATTGTTTCGCTTATAGTACTGCGGCAAGAGTTTCATATCGTCGACGCAGCTGAAGCGGCACTGCCGCTCGTGGCACGGCATGCCGCGGCAGCTGCAGTGCCGCCAGTGCAGCTATCTCGCTCTCGACGCCGCGCAGCTGCTGGTGAGTAAGCGAGACGCATCACAACACTAACAAAATAACAGTGTCAATATTTTGTTTTCTTTTTTATTTCTTTATTATTGGGATCATGTTAACAGCCCACAGCATATAGACTACAAGCCCATGGAAAAAAAAATATGTGAAATGAACCAGCGTGAATGAAGCTTAGAAGGCTGTTACTATATCATAAAATAACTGAGCGCTATGCCGTCATTTCTGAGCGGTACAGATTATTGAAAAAAAAAAAATTGCACTAACTTCCGGCACCATCACTTTAAAGCGGCACTAGGTTTTTCGACATTTAATCACCTATAAGCTATAAAAACGCCGTAAATTAATATTCCTCACTTGTACCTGAGAAATTCCATAAATGTACCGCTCAGAAATGATGGCATAGCGCTCAGAGTTATATTATGATATAGTAACAGCCTTCTAAGCTTCATTCACGCTGGTTCATTTCACATGTTTCTTTTTCCATGGGCTTGTAGTCAAATATATTAATATTTGTTTCCAAGAGCCAACATTGGGGGCGGCAGACGTAAGCTTGCCTTCGGAATCCAAAAGCGTATCGGTTACATACTTGCCATGAAATGTATTTTTTTTTTTTTTTTTCTAAACGTGGCCTGTAGCTCTTGTTACCTTAGGCTCTATCTACCCCGTAAGGGATAAAAACGTGATTTATGTATGTATGTTACCTTCCATGCTGGTCTGGGAGCAAAGAAAAAACTTAGAATGTACCAGTTGCTTCTCTACCCGCGCAGATGGTAAAAGCCCATCGAGGGAATGGGCGAAAATATCCTAGGAATCATGTTATAGGCGATGAGGCTAGCAACCCATCACTAATTTGATTCCATTTTCCACCTATACGCCCACAATCTTGCTAAATGTGGCCTGTAGGTACCTGTTAGGTACCTTCGGCTCTGTCTACCCCGTAAGGGATAAAACCGTGATTTGTGCATGTATGTTGTTTTTTCCTCTCCGCCCTCGTGGCGGCGGGCAGCTGCACGGGCGGCGCGCGCACAGCGGCGAGCGGCCGTACCAGTGCGACGCGTGCGCCGCGCGCTACCACAGCCGCCGCTGCCTGCTGCAGCATCTGGAGACGCACCGCACCACCAGGGAAGTGCAGGTGCGAGAGGGAGACACTTCATTCTTAATTGGCATTGTTCATTTTTTTTAAGCTGTGCTTTCAACACCTTTATTTGATAAAATGGACTATTTCAAGCAACTAATTTGAATATTATGCTTTTACGTGGCTTTGTTAATTAATAATAAATATTTTTTCGCTGTTTGATAATTCGTGAATTTAGACAGAATCCCAATCGCCTTCGTTCGGCTGGCTATAAAAAAAAACGGCTTTGTCTATGGTTTTGTCGATTTGACAGTGACACGTGACAGTTGCCATAGCAAAACTTTTTTTTTCATTTTTGTGGCAAACATTCGATGCTGGATTCTGTCTAAAAACCTTCGGTCAAACAAAGGTTCAAAGTACTTTTACAAAAATATCTGCAATCATAAAGTATTTTTGAAATCGGACAAGATAAATCGGATAAATGATGGTTTTCCTCGAAATGGTTTTCGAATTGGAGCATACTAAAAAAAATGAACAATGCCAATTTGACGACCCTATAGCCTAGTGGTTAGAGACCCTGACTATGAAGCTAGAGGTCCTGGGTTCGAATCCCGGTAGGGCCAGACAGTTGTATAATGAATACGAATGTTTCTGCTCGAGTCATGGATGTTGTATGTATTTATCTAGATTATATAAGTATGTTTATCCGTTGCCTGGTACCCATAGCACAAGCTTTGCTTAGCTTGGGGCTGGGTCAATTGGTGTAGTTTGTCCCAAGATATTTATTATTTATTTATTATTATAATTTAAAGATTTGGTTATAAAAAGACGGCTGTAAGTTAATTAGGAACTATCATTTAGTTTATTTTTAATAAGAGTTATTATGCGTTATTGGGTTCTTGTCCAATACTGGTGCCGTCACCCTGGACAGGGATCGGAACCGGTTTTGAAATACCGGTTAGTATTGATCAGAAAACCGGTACTCGGATCAGAAAATCGATGCTCTTTCTCTTTCCTGCATGCGTTAGCTACAGAGAATGTTTGAAGAGAGATGACAAGAGATTTTAACCCAAGTTAACCGGTTAGGGGTTGGGGGTGTCTATGGGCTGTGGTGATCACATACCATCAGGTGACCCACTTGCTCGTTTGTCTTCCTATTCATATAAAAAAAAAATATATATATATATATAGTTTCGCTCAAAAAACCGGAATTGGTGCGAAAACCGGTTTCTTAATTAACCGGTTAAAAACCCTTAACACATTCGTCGTTGACCCAAACCGGTTAATTCCAAAAACCGGTTCGATCCCTGCTGAAGTGAACTCTGTTACTGAGCGTGTCTGTGTGTTTGTTGGGACAGTGTCAGGAGTGCGGCACGCAGGTGAAGTCGCGGCGGCACCTCGCGCGGCACCGCTACAGCGCGCACCGCCGCGCGCCCCGCTGACCTGTTTGCAACAGCGTCTCATGTCTGGCCCGCTCCTTAGAAATTTACAATGCGGTGGCCCTAATCAGCGTTTTGTTCCGTACCCAGACGGTAAAAACAGGATTAAGTTAATAGAAAGTTTACTGGAGGTCCTTAGAGGTTGGACCTTGCACTTTTTCAACCAAGCAAGCCACTTCGCCCAGGGGTACCTATAGGTAAACTGAGTCGATTCTGACCTGGAGCCACGAGGAGCCATCGTGTAGGGGGGCGCGGGAGGGGGGGGAAGTGTGGCTCCGCCGCGCTCCACTCTAAGCTCAATATCTTCGTTAATAAAGTAACTGCATCGTGTTTGGTATCATTTTCGGATAATTTAAGGATGCTGAATTCATTTTTGATATGATAATTATACCTTCTCATATAAAAAAAACGAGATTTTTGAAAAAATATGAAAATATGGGTTCTCATTTTTTTCAAAAACCTTGTATAATACAAAAACTGCTAGTTAAAACTCTATGAAAAAAATAAGTATGGATAGCCTGTTTATTCAAGATTATAAAAATATATACTTTATTGGTATTATGGTATACAAAATGCTTTTAAAAAAATATTTATCGCCGCGCGGCAGACAGATTTGCTAGAGGCACTTTTCGTTCTGAGCTTGTTATTTGCAAAAGTTAGGCAAATACATCAACTTATATCTAATTATTAGAAAAATTTAAGACGCTGGCTTTATTTCTAGTAAATAAATAGTAATTTTTCATACAAAAAAATTTTTTTTTGCAAAAAATAAATTAAACTCGTCTATATTTTTTGACTAAATCCTTATGAAATACAAAACTTAACGGTGTATACACTTAAAAAAAATACTATCAAATAGCCTACTCATTCACAAGTTCAAAAATATATACTTTAATGTTATTATTATCAACCAAAAACTTATAAGAAAATATTTATTGCCGCGCGACAAACATGTGCAGGAGTACTTTGCGCTCTGAACTTGATAATTGCATACATTGAAAATGAAAATAATACTTTAGAAAGGGTAAAAAGGATTTCTTTGAATAAATACGTCAATTTGGCCAAAAAATATCGGTAAATAAATAACCATTCAGTTCAGTAATGTACTTCATACCTTAATTGATAATTAAGCAAATAGTAGGCAGTAACAAATGCCAAATTAAAAAGAACATATTTATTTTATTGCATTTGAAATCTCAGAAATTTCCTCCGCAGCCACAGAGTTCCGTGCATTAAGTAGTTCTTGCGTGGGTGTTAAATTTTTGTCCATACACGACCACCCTTATACAATGCCTGTTTTAGATGTTGAAGTAATGCGTCTTTAGTTGGGGTCATGTTCTCCAGCTGCCTAGTTTTTTTGTAAAGAGAAACTTCTACACTCATTTACGGATTCACACGTCCCAGACCTAAAATCGTAAAGCGAAAATTAAATTAAGTATCTATATAAATACAAATGGAACTTGCAACTTTAAAGTCAGAAACTATTCTTCATAATTTACACTTACTTGTCGTATATAAAGACTAAAAAGGTATCTAAAACGGACTGTGCTCTCTCTAGTTCGCCTTGTATACCTTGTATCGTAGTCCTGCTGTCGCATCTGGATTATAGGTACACTCCAAGCATCGAAGGCACTCTTTTTTTCCTTTTCCTCCGAAAAACAAAACAGTGTCACACCCAGTAAATGCATGAAACAGAGACAATACTTGCGCCCTTTGTGCCCCTGAAAACAAACTAGAAAAGCATTTACGTATAATACCTACTGTAATCAAGACGATATCCTATAGTTCATATACGATAGAACTTTTATGCGCTTACCCAATGAATTTGCAATAGCATGACATGAAAGGAACTGGTGATTTTTTCCAGTTCCAATATGCACCCATAATTCGGCTAATTGTGGCAATTGTGACACACATGCTAGTCACCAGGCCGAATTTACCGACGGCAAACACTTCTTTGTGACAGTTGGATGTGACAGTCCTCACCAACAGCAAATACGACCACGATTTGTTGCCATGTAACCACGAAGAAGCTGACACTCGCATGATGGTTCATGTTGCTGATACTGTAGCTCAGAGATATACTTAGATAATTATACGTACGGTTGATACCGATGTTGTTGTGCTTGCCGTAGCATGTGGTGACACTGGTGTACATCCAGATGCGACAGCAGGACTACGATACAAGGTATACAAGGCGATCTAGAGAGAGCACAGTCCATTTTAGATACCTTTTTAGTCTTTATATACGACAACAAGTAAGTCTAAATTATGAAGAATATTTTCTGGCTTTAAAGTTGCAAGTTCCATTTGTATTTATATAGATACTTAATTTAATTTTCCCTTTACAATTTTAGGTCTGGGACGTATGAATCCGTAAATTAGTGTAGAAAGTTTCTCTTTACAAAAAAAGATAGGCAGTTGGAGAACATGCCCCGAACTAAAGACGCATTACTTCAACACTTTAAACGGGCAGTGTATCAGGGTGGTCATGTATGGAGCTAAATTTCAACACCCATGCCAGAACTACCAAGTCCTGCTGACTTGGGTTGGACTAGAGCAGCCTATTCGGATAACTTTGCTGGCTGCAGCAACGGCTTGTTTAGAATGAATTAAATGCAGATGCAAGCAGAAGTGTGCAGGAAGGTGCATCTGCTTATAACTCAAATTCAAATGCACGGAACTCTGTGGCTGCGGAGGAAATTGCTGAGGTTTTAAATGCAATAAAATAACTATGTTCTTTTTAATTTGGCATTTGTTACTACCTACTATTTGCTTATTATGATTTCTTTAGTAATCAAATTCCATTTTTTTATAAGGTATGAAGTACATTACTGAACTGAATGTTTATTTATTTACCGATATTTTTTTGCCAAATTGACGTATTTATTCAAAGAAATCCTTTTTACCCTTTCTAAAGTATTATTTTCATTTTCAATGTATGCAATTATCAAGTTCAGAGCGCAAAGTACTGCTGCACATGTTTGTCGCGCGGCAATAAATATTTTCTTATAAGTTTTTGGTTGATAATAATAACATTAAAGTATATATTTTTGAACTTGTGAATGAGTAGGCTATTTGATAGTATTTTTTTTAAGTGTATACACCGTTAAGTTTTGTATTTCATAAGGATTTAGTCAAAAAATATAGACGAGTTTAATTTATTTTTTGCAAAAAAAAATTTTTTTGTATGAAAAATTACTATTTATTTACTAGAAATAAAGCCAGCGTCTTAAAATTTTCTAATAATTAGATATAAGTTGATGTATTTGCCTAACTTTTGCAAATAACAAGCTCAGAACGAAAAGTGCCTCTAGCAAATCTGTCTGCCGCGCGGCGATAAATATTTTTTAAAAGCATTTTGTATACCATAATACCAATAAAGTATATATTTTTATAATCCTGAATAAACAGGCTATCCATACTTATTTTTTTCATAGAGTTTTAACTAGCAGTTTTTGTATTATACAAGGTTTTTGAAAAAAATGAGAATCCATATTTTCATATTTTTTCAAATATCTCGTTTTTTTTATATGCGAAGGTATAATTATCATATCAAAAATGAATTCAACATCCTTAAATTATCCGAAAATGATACCAAACACGATGCAGTTACTTTATTAACGAAGATATTGAGCTTAGAGTGGAGCGCGGCGGAGCCACACTTCCCCCCCCTCCCGCGCCCCCCTGCACGATGGCTCCTCGTGGCTCCAGGTCAGAATCGACTCAGTTTACCTATAGGTACCCCTGGGCGAAGTGGCTTCCTTGGTTGAAAAAGTGCAAGGTTTGGCCCAAAATCGGCTCTAAGAACCTCCAGTATAAGGAGGCCTGGAATGGTGCAAAAATCAAATAAAAAATAAATGTTTGTAGTGTGCACGCACACACCTCTGTCCAACTACTACATATATAACAATGCAAAGCCTAATAAACCGCAGTTCGTGAACCGCACTTGAGCCTCTCATTTTGCTCCGAACTCCCGTCCCTACATAGCGATCCTGGCAGGGTCGCCATGTGAGGATGGGCGTTGGGAGACAACTAATGCAGACGAGTTTTGAGTTAATACTGTCCTTTATTACATACTAGCGACCCGCCCCGGCTTCGCACGGTATATTATGCATGTATTATACATGTAAACCTTCCTCTTGAATCACTCTATCTATTAAAAAAACTCGCATCAAAATCCGTTGTGTAGTTTTGAAGATATAAGCATACATATGGATTTGGGGACAGAAAAAGCGACTTTGTTTTATACTATGTAGTGATTTAGCTTACGCTTATATAGTGCTACATACTGGGAGAGTGTGAGTGTGGCACAGCTCACACTACAGTTGCAAATTGGCCGCCAAGGGCTCTTTTACATGTCTTTTTGAAACTACCAGCGCATTCGGAAAGACCATCATTGCCAAGAAGAACGCCGCAAGAAACTTGGCAGAAAGTCATTTTATCAAAATAAAATACAGTAGGAATACTTAAATCCTACTAATTACTAATATTATAAATGTGAAAGTTTGTGAGTATATTTGGGTGTTTGTTACTCTTTCACGCCAGAACGGCTGGACAGATCTGGATGAAATTTGGAACATAGATAGATTATAGTCTGGAATAACACATAGGCTATACTTTTTTCCCGCTAAATAGCGATAGCGATAAACGAATTCTATGCAGACGAAGTTGCGGGCAACAGCTAGTACTTTAAATTTTATTGAATCAGGCGTTACTTTGCAGAGGTCCATTTCAATGAATGAATGAGAATTTTTTGAACATTACTTACGCTTATTTTAAAAATAAATCAAACAAATTAATATTGTTGTTTCACTCATTTATTAAGTAATAATGTGTATCGAGATGTCATTTTCTGTTTTAAATACTTAAAGAGGAACGAAGACAAACCAACATAGATATAAATCATACTTTCATGCATGATTTCTTCCATGCTGGTCTGGGAGTAAAAAACATAGAATGTACCAGTTCCCGCGCAGATGGTAAAAGCGCATCCAGGGAATGGGCGCAATTCACTATTTTGATTCCACTTTCCACCTACGCCCACATTCTTGCTAACCGTGGCCTGTAGGTGTTACCTTAGGCTCTGTCTACCCCGTAAGGGATAAAGTGATTCGTGTTTGTTTGTAAATAACGCCCCCAAGTTGTTATAAATTTTAAATGTCATTATGGCATACAAGACATTATTTTATGGCATATGCTATTATGGCAAACGATAGAAAAGCTGTGAAAGACTGCAGCAGTGAATATGTTATGCTAACACTATGACAATATGTATGGTTATACTTGTATTCTGTTAATAAATCCACCACGCTTACTTTTAATTAAATTAATTACGTGTTTCACCCACTCTGTTAAGTACCAGTTACCTTAAGTGTTTCTTCCATGCTGGTCTGGGACACGAATATTCGCATCCGCATCCGCACATGCGGAACATCCGCATTAATTTCGACATCCGCATCTGCATCCCCATCCGCATAAATTGATGCGGAGCTGAAGCGGATGCGGATGTGTAGCAGGTCGCGACATGAAAGAAACGGGAGGGCCCGGCGAGTGGCGCGTGTCGACCGCGCGTGTGATTGACCAATAGGAAAGCGGTAATTTTGTTTCGGACTTCGGTGAATCGGTGACGGTGACGGCTCGCTACTCTTTTGTTGTGACAACTGACAACATCTGACTCGCGCTACTGTGTTTTTTTAACTCTACCAACCCAACACTTAAGTTTTTTATACAGATCCGCGTCCGCGGATGTGAGCCTCTTAAAATCCGCATCCGCATCCGCGGATGTGGAAAAAAGTGGATCCGCAACATCCCTGCTCTGGGAGTAAAGAAAAAACATAGAATTTACCAGTTGCTTCTCTTCCCGCGCTGATGGTAAAAGGCCGAGGGAATGGGCGAAACTCGTAGGCGATTTCCCTTTCTATCTATACGCCCTTAATCATGCTAAACGTGGGAAAGAGGCGTGACGGTATGTATGTATGTATGTATGTATGTATCGTAATTTATGACTCGCTTTTTCCCGCGGCTTCGCTCGCGTTAAGAAGTATAGTATGCATGCAGTCTCAGCCCGATCGGTTTAAAATTAACAAAGTTTCATACAAACTTTCATCCCCTATTTTATCCTTTTGGGGGGTAGAATTGATCAAAACCCTTTCTTAGCGGATGCCTACGTCATAACATCTACCTGCGAGCCAAATTTCAGCCCGATCCGTCCAGTGGTTTAGGCTGTGCGTTGATAGATCACTATGTCAGTCAGTCAGTCACCTTTGAGTTATATATATATTTAGATTCCGTCTCTATTTATTACTACGAAATAGACAGAGACGTCATAGAAAACTGACACTTAAGATAAATCGAACTTAACAGAGAGTTGTGAAACAGCCTCTAAGTAGATATAGGTACATACTTACTATTAGTGATTCAATATACCTTTGTTTTTTTAACCCCTTCAACCCTTTATTTACATTAAAAATACGAAAATACTTTCAAATAGAAAACGAAGTGATGAACATTAATTTTATGAAATCTATATATATTTTTTTATATATTTTATATCGTCGTAATGAGAATATAAATATATTTTGATACATGGCTTCTATAAGGCATTTTACATAATTATCTCTTACAAATATAGTTTTAACATGATCGCCAATTTTAACAATATTATAGTTTATTAAAGCTACTAATAATATTGATTATTTATAAAATTAAGTGTTCTTTTTTCGAGCCCAAAACGTTTGAATGAAAGTAGGTATAGAACACTCTGAACCCGCCTTCAGCTAATGCGATTATTTTAAAACACGAAAACAGGCGTATTTAACAATGAACATTATCCGAACATTCGAATACACAACTCGATATTCGAATAATAAAATGGATCGAGTATTCCCAACATTCGAATATACGAATGGCAAGCCTCTCGGAATTTACTAAGTTTACGAAGGTATATTTATATTTGCAATTTGCTTACGACCTCGCTTTTCAAATTTAAACTTTACTTAAAATATTTGAGTAAGCTAAAATCGACATCGAGGGAATGGACAAAAATGTTAGGAATCATGTTATAGATAGGCGATGTAGCAACCCATCACTATTCTGATTCCCCTTTCCACCTATACGCCCACAAACATGCTAAACGTGGCCAAGGTCTTGTTACCTTAGGCTCTGTCTACCTCGTAAGGGATACAGACGTGATTTGTGTACCTATGTATTGCCGGACGCGATCGGCTGTCGCCGCATCTGTTCGTATATTCTTGATATTCTTGTGTGGGTGTTATTTTGAAGCTTTTAATTTAAGCCTTATCATAAAAAAACATACATAGATAAATCACGTCTTTATCCCTTAAGGGGTAGAAAGAGCCAAAGATAACCTGAAGGCCACGTTTAGCATGATTGTGGGTGATAGGTGGTAAGGGGAAATAGTGATCGGCTATAACATGTTTCTTAAGATTTTCCCTCATTTCCTCGATTTACAATCAATGAAAGAAAAAAAACTACTTAACGTTTTAGTAATTATGGCAAAATACCTAGTCAAGGGTCATATGTACGTTACCTAGACGTCAAAAACATCTATACATCTTTATGCGACAAACAATAAGGTGAAATATATTTGATGCCCTCGACTTACAGAACTTTTATAGGACAAAATACAGACAGTGGCGTAACTATAGGGTGGCAGGGGTGGCAAAATGCCAGGGGCCCCTAGCTCTACGAGGCCCCGAACTGACTTGGTTTAGAGCACAGAAGGGGCGCTGATGCACTTCTTTATATTGAGGAAGGAGCCCCATCTGACGGATTTGCCGCAGGCGCCAGACGTTATAGTTACGCCACAGACAGACCCATATTCAAAACCGAGTTTAAAACATAACTTAATATATCTTTTTTAAGAGTACTTGGACACGATTATTTTATAATAAGTAATTCTGAAGCGATGTCTCTTAACGTTAAACGTGAATGGCTGCTTACTCCATCCAGTCGTCTCCGCCACCGAAGTCGACCACGGACACCTGAAACCATGTTTCAAAACATAGGTACATACACATACATACATACCGTCACGCCTTCCCACAGGGGTAAGCAGAGACTACTTTGTTCCACTAGCTACGATCCTGACAAACTCTGTCGCTTCATCAATCTCTTTATACACGCTCGCCGGTTTCAGGTACTGACCTGTGGGCTTATTGTCTAACGCTCGCAATCGCCTTCGTGTTCATTTTGACAGTTCTTGTATGAATGTGACAGCTAGCTGATTCCGATGCCAACTGTCAGCCCATACATGAACTGTCAGAATGAACACGATGGCGATTGCGAGCGAGCTAGGTAATAAGCCTACTGACCTTCCCCAATTTCTATTTGTCTAGGCCTTCCCCTCCCAACGCACCCATTCACAATCCCCATATAGATCTGTTTAGTTGAAAATATACTGGACGAAAATCACTCTATAGGGTAAGTGTACCAGTAAATGAAACCTTAGGGCAATATTCATTTTTTATAAATAAATATTCGAATAAGGGGATTGCTAAATGTTTACCATCGATGTTTATTCTCTTCAAGTTATAACCGCATGCGTCCCTATTCACGCGAAAATTGTCGGTGAC
The DNA here is from genome assembly GCA_932294345.1 of Pandemis cinnamomeana. Classification (NCBI taxonomy): domain Eukaryota; kingdom Metazoa; phylum Arthropoda; class Insecta; order Lepidoptera; family Tortricidae; genus Pandemis; species Pandemis cinnamomeana. Next base: position 7,947,048 of record OW028728.1, read on the forward strand.
AAGTGACAATTTTAAATGCACCGCGTAGACCAGTGATTCCCAAAGTGGTCCACGGAAGACTCGACGGGGTCTACGTTGGGGGTGACCAAAAATGGGGGTCCACAATCGTAAGCGGGGGTGCGTGAAAATTAATTTGGTCGATAACGGAGAACTAAAATTTAACTGAAAATTTGTTTAGTCGACAATATTTTCAAATAATTAACCCTATCAAGCAATCAATTCTAACCTATTTTTCGAAATAGAGCTAGAGCTAATCTTCACTTTTTATGAGATTTAGAAATTGGTAGTAATGTAGCTGCAGGGGGTTCACCGGATCCAGCAAAATTTTGATAGTGGTCTATGGAACAAAAGAGGAACCTCCGGCGTAGACAATACAAAGCCAACCGAGTGTACTCTTGTCGAGTTTGTGATGTGAACAAGTGACAGCATCATGTCCCCATGGCTCACCTCCTCCCTGGGCGGGCTGTCGCTGCTGAAGCCGCCGCCCAGCGCGTAGCCCGCCAGCCCGCCCGCCGCCAGCGCGCCCACGCCGAGCCCCACGGCCGCGCCCGTGCCTAGCCCTTGCCTCTGCTGCGCAGGCGCCCCGTACGACTGCTCGTACATCTGCAGGGCAATACAATACAAGAACACCACATATAACAACCAAAACAGAAAAACATACACATACACAAATCACGTCTTTATCCCTTACGGCAGTGGCGTAACTATAACGTCTGGGGCCCGTGGCGAATTCTTCAGATGGGGCTCCTTCCTCAATGCAAAGAAGTGCATCAGCGTCTCTTCTGTGCTCTAAACCAACTCAGTTCGGGGCCCCTGGCATTTTGCCACCCCTGCCAGCCTATAGTTACGCCACTGCCTTACGGGTTAGACAGAGCCTAAGGTCACGGGTACCTACAGGCCACACTTAGCAAGGTTGTGGGCGTACAGGTGGAAAAATGGAATCAAAACAGTGATGGGTCGCTAGCCTCATCGGCTATAACATGATTCCTATTATTTTTGCCCATTCCCTCGACGGGCTTTTACCATCAGCGCGGGTAGAGAAGCAACTGGTAGGTACATTCTATGTTTTTTCTTTGCCCCCAGACCAGCATGTAAAACCGTATTTACAAACTATTCATTTCACGAACCTGTCATTCCTTTAAAATACTCTGTATAAATAATTCGAAAAACATTTTATGAAACAAATAACAACCATTTTCGTGGAAACACACTTTTTTATTCCTTTAAGCTATTTCTGTTTCTAATCGCTAGAAAATCCAAAAATTTTTGCCCTTTTTTGACACTTCGCTATCCGACGAGTCGGCAACTCCGCCCTTCCCTTTTGCTGGTTTGACTTTACCATCGCTTTCGCTATCAGATGATTCCGAATCTTCAAACACTTTTCCGAATTTATCGGAATCCTTCTTCTCTTTGCGTTTCTTTTTGTTTTCGTCGCTTTCGGACGAAGACTCCGCTAGATAATTGGTAATTTTAGTGCCTCTTTTAACTTGTTTATCGCTGTCAGATGACGATTTAGGTGTGTCCATGAGACTTTGCATTTTAGAAACAAAACCACGTTTTTCACGTTTACCATTACCACCATCATCTGAGGTGTCAGTGTTCGATTTATTTTTGAGACTGTTAAAAAATCTAGTTGATTTCTTATTGCTAGCCTTTCTACTTTTCTCACCGTCTTTCAAATCATCCGAAGACTCAGAATATTGCAGTGTTTTCTCATTAATGCCTCCGGTTTTATCAGATTTCTTAGTTATAAAATGAAACGTATTCCTGACGTTATCTGAAGATTCAGAATCTCGCATTGCTGGATCTTTATCGTTTTTCTTACGATTAGATTTGCTTTTTTTGGGATTTTTTCTACTGTTTTCATCATCTGAAGATTCCGAGTCTTTCAGTAGTTTCTCGTTGATGCTGTTGTCTTTTGTAAGATCTTTTTTAGTAGTTGATGAAAATTTATTAAATTTTTTTTTGGATTTCGTGTCATTATCCGAGGACTCCGAATCTTGCAAAGTTTTTTCATCTACACTATTGTCCTTTTTACCAGCAGATTTGTTGTCTTTTTTGCTTTTATCATCACCTTGCAAATTATCTGAAGATTCCGAATCTTTCAATACATTCTTGTTGATGCTATTTTCTTTTGTAAGATTTTTTTTACTAGTTGATGTCAATTTACTAAAATTTTTTTTAGATATCGCATCAATTTCCGAGGAATCGGAATCTTGCAAAGTTTTTTCACCTACTCTCATGTCCTTTTTACCAGCAGATTTGAGGTCCTTTTTGCTTTTTCTATCATCTTTCAAATTACCTGAAGATTCCGAGTCTTGCAATAGTTTCTCGTTGGTGCTATTGTTATTCGTAAGATCTTTTTTACTAGTTGATATCAATTTATTAAAATATTTTTTAAATTTGGAGTCCTTTTTTGAGAACTCCGAATCTTGTAAAGTTTTTTCTTCTACACTCTTGTCCTTTTTACCAGCAGATTTGACTTTTTTTCTTTTTTTATCATCTTTCAAATCATCTGAAGATTCCGAGTCTTTCAATAGTTTTCCGGTGATGCTATTGTCTTTTGTAAGATCTTTTTTAGTAGTTGATGACAATTTATTAAAATCTTTTTTGGATTTCGTGTCATTTTCCGAGGACTCCGAATCTTGCAAAGTTTTTTCATCTACACTATTGTCCTTTTTTCCAGCAGATTTGATGTCTTTTTTGCTTTTATCATCACCTTGCAAATTATCTGAAGATTCCGAATCTTTCAATACATTCTTGTTGATGCTATTTTCTTTTGTAAGATTTTTTTTACTAGTTGATGTCAATTTACTAAAATATTTTTTTGATTTCGCATCATTTTCCGAGAACTCGGAATCTTGCAAAGTTTTTTCACCTTCACTCTTGTTCTTTTTACCAGCAGATTTGAGGTCCTTTTTGCTTTTTTTATCATCTTTTAAATTACCTGAAGATTCCGAGTCTTGCAATAGTTTCTCGTTGGTGCTATTGTTTTTCGTAAGATCTTTTTTACTAGTTGATATCAATTTATTAAAGTATTCTTTAAATTTGGACTCCTTTTTTGAGAACTCCGAATCTTGTAAAGTTTTTTCATCTTCACTCTTGTCCTTTGTACCAGCAGATTTGAGGTCTTTTTTGCTTTTTTTATCATCTCTCAAATTATCTGAAGATTCCGAGTCTTTCAATAGTTTTTCGAGTATGCTATTGTCTTTTGTAAGATCTATTTGACTAGTTGATATCAAATCATCAGAGTAATCGTTACATTTAGAGTCCTTTTCCATGGACTTAGAATTTTGAAAAGTTTTTTGATTTTCACCAGCAGATTTGACGTTTCTTTTTCTTTTTGTATCATCTTTCAAATCATCTGTAGATTCCGAGTCATTCAATAGTTTCTCGTTGATGCTATTGCCTTTTGTAATATCTTTTTTCTTAGTTGATATCAATTCATTAGAACACTCCTTTTCTGAGGACTCAGAATCTTGTAACGCCTTTTTATTGACAATGTCCTTTTTACTAGCAGATTTAACGTCTTTTCTTCTTTTTTGACTTGTGTTTGAAGATTCAGAGTCTTTTAGCGGGATTATTGTTAATCCTTTGTCAGTTGCAGCAGCACCTTTATGTTTTTTGTGTTTGCTTTTGGAATCTGTGTCTAATTCGCTTGACGAAGTATCAATTAGCAGCTTTTGAGTTTTAATTTTGTTACTATTAGATTTATCGCCTCTGCTCTTCTTTGAACATATTGAACACACCGAATCCTTAAGCATGCCAATAAAACTTAATATTTTATTTAAGTTACTGACTTTTGTATCTACTTTTTTCGTATTTTTACTATTTTCATTGCTATCAGTATCAGCCGACTCTAGCGAGTTGCTTGCTTCAGCGGTACCTTTCTTAACCACCGATTTGGCCATTTTCTTATTTGATCTGTCACTATTAACAGTTGATACGCTGGTTTTAGAATGTTTACCCAGTTTTTCACTTGTCGATGATTCAGAATCATTCAGAAGCTTGCATGGTAAACCGGGGTCATCAACGGCACCTTTATTTCTCCATCTAGAGTAAAAAGGAGGCAAATTTGTTTTCATCGATTCAGAACTCAAGACAGGATTGGAATTAGTATTCAAAGCAGCTCTTTTCTTTTTACGCGCTTTAGCTACATTGTCGGCACTTTTCGTTTTAGCTCTTATCGTGGCTCTGCTGCTAGCTTGAACGCCCTTCGTCTCAAAATTTACATTTTTCTTATCATTATCATTGAAAAGCGAAACAAAGTAACTGCTCGTAGCATTTTCTTTGGCATTCTTTCCTTTACTTTTAAGTGCATTCGTCTTCTTCTTCTTCTTAGGTTTCTCGCTGCTAGCACCAGAGGATTCTGAGTCAGCTAGCATACCTACACTCATTTCTTCGTCACTGCTACTACTTACTGACATTTTGATCATGTACCCCTCACTGGATGATGAGCTAGAATCTTTCAGTGGACTATTGATACTTGTACTCGCAGCTTCCGTGTTACTGGTTTCTTTTTTCTTCGATTTGAAACCAAACCACCGTTGGAATATGTTACTCGGCATTTTGCTGCAATTGCTTTAATGGTCTACATCGCGCATGTTTTTGGAAGTGTCTAAAGGGCTAGAGCGTCTATGTTATGTTTCGGAACAGCTTCTTGAATCGCTGCTGTACTTACCACAGCCTGGTTACCTGTGGACAACAAAATGTGGGTTTAGTAAGTCAGAAATTTAATACCGGTACCGGTTAATTTACCTGCTAGGGCAGGAGTTCCCAACCAGTGGGGCGCGCCCCCCTTGGGGGGCGTAGGGTAATCCAACGGGGGGCGCGACGCTCTTAGGTATTTATTAAAATTTATTAATAAAGTGCAAGCACAATGTTCTCGCTAATCATTAATAGTATGTTGTAGATCGTTTGTTTCATTTCCATCGTACTTGAGTTGGGACAAGGGGGGCGTAGTATTTTAGCATAAACTTGAGGGAGGCGCATAGGGTAATAGGTTGGGAACCCCTGTGCTAGGGAATGGAATTCGCTCCCATCGTCTGTATTTCCGGACAGATACAACCTAGGGCTCTTCAAGGCTAGAGTGAGGCTATTACTGAACCAGTGAGTTACACCTTTGGCCTCATCTGCACCTTCCACCAAGTGAGAGGTCAATCACTGGTCAGTTCGTAGTAAAAAAAAAGCCGGTTAAGAGGCATTCTTCAAAGCCGTGGTAGCCAGGGCCGTCTTAAACTAGGCTGGGGCCCTTGGCAACATAAGAATTTGGAGCCCTTTTGGAAAGTAAAAAAAGCGAATTATAATAACATTTTTTTTACTAAGTACATACACATACATACATACACAAATCACGTCTTTATCCCTTACGGGGTAGACAGAGCCTAAGGTAACAAGACCTACAGGCTACGTTTAGCAAGACACTGAGGGCGTAGAGGTGGAAAGTGGAATCAAAATAGTGATCCGCCGCATCGCCTATAACACAATTCCTATGATTTTCGTCCATTCCCTCGATGGGTTTTTACCATTTGCGCGGGAAGAGAAGCAACTGGTACATTCTATATTTTTTCTTTGCTCCCAGACCAGCATGGTAGAAATTTTCGGTCCTTCGGGGCCCCTCATGCTCAGGGGGCCCCGAAGGACCGACAATTTCTATAATGGTTGGGCACGGGCCCCGTGTGCCCTTATGGTGAAGACGGTATTGGTGGTAGTCTAGGTGGTTTGACCTGTGCCCTCTCAAGCATAGGGCGCGGATTCGATTCCTGGGTTCGCACCTCTGACACCTGACTTTTTCGGAATTCATGTGCGAAATTACATTTGCCATGAGCTTTTCGGTGATGGAAAACATCGTGAGGAAACCTGTACACATCTGATAGCAATTTAATGTTATGTGTGAAGTTCCCAACGCACTGGGCCGAAACCCCTACATACCAAATTTCATGAAAATCGTTGGAGCCGTTTCCGAGATTCATATATATATAAACAAACCCCGTTGGCGGAAGAAGACAGGGTCGTCCCACTGAGTCCTGGGAGAGATCCATCACGGCGGAACTCAAGGCCGGGATGACCGGGGCAGACGCCAAAGAGAGGGCTCAGAATAGAGAAGTCTGGAGACTGTCGAGGCCTTGCTCCATGAGGCGTTAACCTTTTCGCCGCCACGTCAAATACAAGAGACGTCACCCATACGCCAGACGTCTTTATTGCGATGCCTTAAGTTGAACCTAAACCCAATTGAACGAAGGCTGGCAATTGAACTATAGGGTAGCAGGGGTCGCAAAATGCCACGGCCCCTAGCGCTACGGGGCCTCGAACTTGGTTAAGAGCACAGAAGGGACGCTGATGCACTTCTTTACGTCTTACATCTGAAGAATTTGCCACGGCCCCCAGACGTTATAGTTATGCCACTGATTTCAAGGTAGGTACTTGCAGTGGCGGATTTACCCTAAGGCCTGGTAGGCCCGGGCCTAGGGCGGCTAGATTTAGGGGCGGCCCCAATCGTGTCAAAAAGAAGTTGGCCATAAAGTAATTTCATTATGTAGTCTATATGGTGGATGCTGAGAAAGGGGCGGCTGATGGCTTGGGGCCTAGGGCGGCCGAGACTGCAAATCCGCCACGGGTACTTGGGCACTTTTATATTGTGCAGAATTAGAAGAAAATGCAAGTTAAATACCCTTCGGTGCCTTCTGATATACTTGACGCCACGCCACTACAATCTAGTATTTTGCAATTATCATATTTAGGTAATCATTTTGTTTACCTTTAAATAGGCCCATGTTTCTGTCGGCAAACAACATACATACTGTATGTTATGTTATGTGTATTATATCACCTTTTATTTATCTTAAACGCCATGCTTTTAAGTGTTATGGTTTAGTAAATACAGCCATAGTTGTGCCGAGTTTACGATGTGGTTCAGTTATTGTTTAGGTCTGTAAGATGTTTGACAGTCCGTTGTCACTGGTATCACAGAGTGCGTCAAGAGCTTGTATAAACAAGTTCTTCTTATTTGTGGCGTATCAAGTCGTTATAGCCCTTTATAGACTACAAGCCCATGGAAAAAGAACATGTGAAATGAACCAGCGTGAATGAAGCTTAGAAGGCTGTTACTGTATCATAAAATAACTCTGAGCGCTATGCCGTCATTTCTGAGCGGTACATTTATGGAATTTCACGTGACGAATAGGAAAAAAGATTCCTAATAAAATTTGGGACACATTTTTTCTTGTATGAGAATCGAGAGGGTAAGAGCGTTTTCCAAAAAAGGTCCACATGTGCATTTTTTCCAGAATTTAAATATTTTGGGTTTTTCTTACTCAGAATCGTTTACCCTATCGATTCTCATACAATAAAAAATGACCCAGATTTTACTATGGTTTTTTTCCTGTTCGTCACGTTCTACATATACATACCTATATGAAAAAAAGTGACGAACTGGAATGGAAATTTTGGGACACATTTTTTCTTGTATAAGGATCGATAGGGTAAACGACACTGAGTAAGAAAAAGCCAAAACTTTCAACTGCATCTTTTGATTGCGTAAACTTAGAAGGTTGATTTTTTTCACAGCTCCAACTCCAAGGGACCGCAGACCTCAGTATCCCACTAATATTAACCTTTTCGCCGCCACGTCAGATACAAGAGACGTCACCCATACGCCAGACTTCTTCATTGCGATACCTTAAGTTGAACCTAAACCCAATTAATAAAGGTTGCTTTTGCATTGCAGTAATGGACGTATATATGTGTCGTTGGCGTCGAAAAAGGTTAATGCGAAAGTTTGAGATGGATGGATGTCACGATGTGAGTGTTTGTTCCTTCTTCACGCTGAAACTGGACGGATTTGGATAAAATTTGGAATGGAGATAGCTGGTACCGTAGATTGACACATAGGCTATTTTTTATCCCGGAAAATTGTATAGTTGCCGCTGGATAGCGATAAATATGTTAAAGGCCGTAGCTGGCTAGTCGCAGCGTTAATAATTATTGCAGAATATACTATCAACATCAGTTAAGTCTAATTCTAGGCGGACGAAGTCGCGGGCAGAAGGTAGTCTTGTATAAATTTCTTATCCTCTACGCGTTTCTGAAAAAAGGGCCTTAACAGACAGACAGACAAGGAAGTGATTTTAAAGGGTTCCTTTTTTCTTTAGAGCTACGGAATACGGAATAGGACGGGAGTAAATAAAAAAAGGCGCATTTTTAATTTTTTATTAACCACCATAATAATGTAATAACTACAAACATTACTTTTCCTTAAAAAGCAAATAAATGACATAAAAAATGCGTTATTTACATACCTAATTTACATATTACATGTAGGAAATTTAAAACATAATCCAAATCATAAACATTTCTGATTTAAAGTCAAAAATATATAAAAGAGATTGTTTGCCAATGCAAAAAAAATGGTAGCACCACACTTCACGATGTTTTTGACGTTTTGGCAGCGTACATATATTTATCGTTTATAGGTACTCTAAATACAACATCACTATCACTACATAGTATAAAATAAAGTCGCTTTCTCTGTCCCTATGTCCCTATGTATGCTTATATCTTCAAAACTACACAACGAATTTTGATGTGGTTTTATTAATAGATAGAGTGATTCAAGAGGAAGGTTTTTATGTATAATTCTACGCAGACGAAGTCGCGGGCAGAAGCTAGTTGTCTATAATTTTATTATTTTACGTCGCCCCGCACGAAAGCGAGCAAGATAGATTGCTCGTCCTTTTCTAACTGCTGGTTATAGAAAGAGACAGCTACTCTATCGCTTGCGAGGCGGCTTTTGTGCGCTCTCGTTCTAGCCATGGAGGGCCGTAAGTAGCAATTTACTTCCACTTCCTGGCCACGTAAGACATAAAATTGCGTACACACTTCGGGCGGTGATACAGAAAGCCTTTAGTGCAGGGATGGCGAACCAATGGCACGCGTGCCACTGTTGGCACGCTTCAAAACAATTTGGGCACGCCAATAACAAAAAAAGGTTTATTTTTGTCCATTAAATCACCAACTTAAGATTCTTTTATTATGAAATAGGGCGGAAAACGGGCAATATGGTCATATGATGGTAAAATAACAACACACTCTAGACAACAGGGTCTTTGATGACAGGTCAGAGCCAAATATTACTTTATTTGTGAAAAAATGGCACGTCCACCAAAAAAGGTTCGCCACCCCTGCACTAGTGTAAGTTTTCGCATAAAAACGTCTCGAACGCGTTCACGTAAACGTCTCAATTACTATGGAATAATTGGCAGCGCTATTGCGGATCTAAACGGCAACAAACAGTTCTTATAGTTTGACATTTTAAGGCAAACGCGTTCGAGACGTATTTTGTGAGCGAAAACCTACACTAAGCATACAGATCGCATGTTTATCGCCCTCGCCTCACATGCGATCTGAGACATTCTTTATTTCACTACCCTCGGGGTGTAATCTACTATTTGAACATTACATTACACACTACTGAAATCAGCTCTCAAAGAATTTGAGAATCGTTTTGCCGTCACACTTTCGAACAGCTGTTGTCTTGACTATAGACGATTGATGAACGAAACATAACGTTGAGTTAAATAAAAAGTTGTAAGAAATGCAGTACCACCATTGAATATCATTAGCATTAAGAGAAAGTTTTTTATTGTGCTTACAACTAAAAACTAGCTAGAAAAAAAAACAAATAAAAAAGTCGAAGTCCTATGTCTGGTGAGCCTTGCACCTCCTTTTTTTTAAATGCCAACATTATAAATTTTTCAACAGTTTCACAATATTACTCTTATATCATTTAAAAATGCAACTTAGTGTGATGTTCATAAAAAAATACTCTTAAATTAACATAGACATTTTTTTTCATAGACACAATAAGATCTAACAGTTTTTTGAGAAACATTATTAAATCGCTTAAAACGCTTTGAGTGCAAAGAATCGCAGATTTACTAAAAATAGTTATTTAATTCAGAAAAATGCTCTGCATATTTTTCGATTTCTTCTTTCCATTTTTTTTGTATATTCACAAGGCACCTGAAAAACATACGTACAAATTAAATAAGCAACAACACATAATATAAACTATGTCTTAAAAATAACGAGGGATATGACTATGTCTGTATATTTGTTTCTTCTTCACGCTGAAACGACTGAACGGATTTGAATCAAATTTGGAACGGATATAACTGATTAAAACATAGGCTACTCTTTATCCTGAAAAATTTCAGAGTTCCCACGGATAGCGATAAACATATTTCAACAGGTCGGTTTACTCTGACTAAACACACCTGTAAATATATATACATATATTTTTTTAATGTGATTGATATATATTACAGTGCTTGCGCAAAGGCAATCGATTAGGAATCGATTGGAAGCAGTTAACGCAAAATAAAAATTAATGATTTCATAATTTTGTTTTATTATTTATTTATTTTTCTCTTCGACATTGGAGACATCTCCAATAAATTTATTTGACGGTGGAGGCGTTTTACACCTCCACTGAACTTATTTTTTTTGTTATACTTTGTTTTACTTTGACTAATAGAGACTTTATACATCTCTACTATAGATTAATATAATTTAAGGCTTGGGGACCTTCTACATCCCTTTTATAAATGTATTTAATTTAAGTAATTAATTTTCTTTTTCAATGATTTCGTTATTATAACTAATTTTTAAGGTCAGCCCGGTTTACGGTGCCAAATTGTTGCCACGCTCAAGCATTTCACTTCAAAAGTGTGGCTATTACTAGGAACACGCAATAAGTAACTTCATAGCTTAAGAGCTAAGAAAATGTATAAAATAAAAACAAAATTATACATAACATCTGCGTGACCGGGGATCGAACCCGGGACCTCTAGCTTCATAGTCAGGGTTAGCCACTAAGCTATCCGGCCGTCACAATAGTAATTAAAAAAAGTTAAAATAAAATCTACACTACCTAGAATCGAGATAGCACCAATCGCTTTACGGAAGACCTCAATAGAAACCTGTGCCAAAAGAAAACATAAAATTAACACAAAACAACAAATATGATAATTAAAGAAAAATAATAAATAATCACCAAAGCAAGCACCCTGTGCTATACCGACGCAGCACCGACGGACCACGGACCTGAGCGTTTTCCAATAAAAAAGTCCACGTTTTTTTATTTTTTTATTATTAAGAAAAAATGTGTCCCATAATTTCCATTCCAGTTCGTCACTTTTTTAAATATAGCTACGTATAGAACGTGACGAACAGGAAAATAAATTCCATACTGAATACTGGGACACACTTTTTCGTGTACGAAAATCGATAGGACAAATGATTCTGAGTAAAAAAAAACCGAAAAATTTAAATTCTGAAAAAAAAAAATCATGTGTGCTTTTTTTTGGAAAACGCTCGCCTACGTTAAAATACGATGTTTAGTAAAGGAGCGACCACACAGCCGCGCATGCGCAGTGACGTGTCGCATGTAGTCGTTACTTTATACATTTTGTTGCGCAAAGAGGGTGTTCAATTATTGCGTAAGCGCTTGAGGGGGGCGGGGGGGGGGGGGTCTTTATTTTGCTTATTTATCATTTTGTAATGTTTTTGACACACCTATACTATGGCAATAGTTTTTTTTTTATGACATGTGGGGGGGGGGGGTCGATATGGTGATTATGTCAGCAGTTTCGATTCGAACTCTCATTATAATTATCCTCTTATACCAATTCAAAATTTACATTACTCATGTTTTATAAATAGCATGCAAATTTTAAAAACACAAGCCATTTTCTGCCAATTAATTCAGTTCACACCGTTACCACTTAAAACATATGTCAAAATGCATACTTAAATCACGTCCCAACCCTTACGGGGTAGACAGAGCCTAAGGTGGACCTAAAGACCACGTTTAGCATGATTGTGGTGGATGGAAAGGGGAATCAAAACAGTGATCGGTTGCTAGCCACATCGCCTGTGCATGATCACTAAGATTTTCGCCCAATCCGATGGGCTTTTACCATCTGCGCGGGAAGAGTACTGGTACATTCTATGTTTTTTCTTTGCTCCCAGACCAGCATGGAAGGAATATTTATTTCATATATTATATTTTAAAATATTATGGAATAAAACAGCTATACATACAATAAAACAGCAAGGAAAAATCCTTACAGATACATACATACATATATCACGTATTTATCCCTTCCGGGGTAGACAGAGCCTAAGGTGGCAAAACCTTAAGGCCTTACACATAATAAAGATATTGAAAAATATTAGGGGCGGATTTAATATTTTTTTCGAAATTTTACGTCTGCCTGTTTCTTGAAAACTACTAAATGGATTATAACACCATTTTCACATAAGCTACTAATATTATAAATGTGAAAGTTTGTGAGTATGTTTGGATGTTTGTTACTCTTTCACGCCAGAACGGCTGGACAGATCAGGATGAAATTTGGAACATGTATAGATTATAGTCGGGAATAACACATAGGCTACTTTTTATCCCGGAAAATTGCGTAATTGCCGCGGGATAGCGATAAACTAATTCTATGCAGACGAAGTTACGGGCAACAGCTAGTCACATATAATCTTAGCCTGTAGCAACATATAAGCTGTGTTTCATCAAAATAGGACGCCAGGAAAAAATATAGTCATCAAAAGTAAAAAAAATGCATCGTTGCTAGTGTTTTAATAAATGCACGAACACAATAATACATACAAAGGACATACACAAATTACGTACAATATTAATATATCTCTATACTTACCTTAAGCAGTATTAGTACAAACACTTCACTCGCGAAGTTAAAAAAGAAACATGCTTATCACAAAAACCGAAACAGAACAATAAATAACCTAAACTAAAAATTTCATTTTTGATATAAACTTTTTTTGCTGACTACTTTTTGTTGACTGTACTTGCATTGTCATTCGTCTTCAATACACTTTCGAAAATACCTAAACATTTTCATAAATACCTGTACACTTTCATAAATAGTCGTACACTTTCGTAAATACCTGTATACTTTCATAAATAGTCGTACACTTTCGTAAATACCTGTACACTTTCATAATTAGTCGTACACTGTCATAAATACCGGTACACTTTCATCAATACCTGTACACTTTCATAAATAGTCGTACACTTTTATAAATACCTGTACACTTTCAAAATACTCGTACACTTTCAAAAATACTCGTACCCTTTCAAAAATACCTGTACACTTTCATAAATAGTCTTACACTTTCATAAATACCTGTACACTTTCATAAATACCTGTACACTTTCATAAATACCTGTACACTTTCATAAATAGTCGTACACCTTCAAAAATACCTGTACACTTTCATAAATAGTCGTACACCTTCAAAAATACCTGTACACTTTCAAAACACTCGTACACTTTCAAAAATACCTGTATACTTTTAAAAATACTCGTACACTTTCAAAAATACTCTTACACTTTCAAAAATACTCTTACACTTTCAAAAATACTCGTACACTTTCACAAATACTTTTAATGGTACTGAATGACATGTCAAAACTTGCGTTGATTCGAATACACTGCCCCCCCCCCCCCCCCCCCCTACCCTTGTCAGCAAAAGTAAGCAAACCTCTTACCCCCCCCCCCCATGCTTACGTAATCATTGGTACCTATATGCATTTTTCTTTTAATGGATTCTGATTTGCGATAATTTCACGAAGGAGATCACTTTTCGGGGTGCGAGTCGGGCTACCTCCGCGTGTGGTCAAGAGCTGCGGTTCGTTTTTGGATCCGTCCGAGGGGAAGAGCAGTGCTTAGTCCGGTACACCCTGGGCATTGGTTAATGATTTTCTGGCAGTTTCTGGGGGATATCATTAACTTGGCTCAGAGCCCGACAGGGAGAGGGGGGGGGGGGTCTTTGACTATTACCGTCGGTACAACGTTGCCGACATTTTGTCACAAGATTTTTTAGTTATATTTTTGTTACTTTGACATTGGCGAAGTTGTCGTCGCTATAACGACTTGATACGCCACAAATAAGAAGAGATCCCTTTTCATCAGGTAAATGAAAGAAATTATAATTTGTGTCACGAAGCCCGCCAGAACCAGCGAAAAGTGTTATTGGACCTCACGCGACACTAGCGCCTCTAGCGGCAAATTCACGCGACAGCCCTCATTAATGGAAGTATAGTCGTTGAACCTTCTTTGCTGATATGTGACGTTAGCGTCGATAAGGTTAAAACTCAGTCAGTGGCGTAACTATAACGTCTGGGGCCCGCGGCAAATTAGTCAGATGGGGCTCCTTCCTCAATATAAAGAAGTGCATCAGCGTCCCTTCTGTGCTCTAAACCAAGCCAGTTCTACCCCGTAGAGCTAGGGGCCCCTGGCATTTTGCCACCCCTGCCACCCTATAGTTACGCCACTGAACACAGTACGGATTAGTAATATTAGTACCATACCCAATATAAATCTACAAAATAATAACATAAGAGAAAACTGGAACGGCGACGAAGCCACGGGCAACAGCTTGTATTGATAACACACTTTTAATTTTGATCCAATGGTAAAGGCTATTCTTAATTTAAATAGTTCTATCTCATGCAAGCAAAGCCGTGTGTACAAACTATACTAAACGCAGTCGCAGCAGTCCGGATCATAAGTCACGCCTCTTTCCCAATAGGGGTAGGCAGAGCATTTTGTTCCACTTGCTAATAAATGCGCACGCGCAAAACAGGACTTGCGATAAAATGCGCGTGAGTCATCACTGCACAAATGTAATGATAAATGTACGGGGTAGACAGAGCCTAGGGTAACAAGATCTATAGGCCACGTTTAGCATGATTAAGGACGTATTAATAGAAAGGGAAATCAAAATAGTTTGATTGCATATTGTATCCTCCCATGGATACGTTGTTTATTTTTGACTCTTGTTGCATGATTAATCTCTTTTTCATTTTCTTTTTTTTGTGTATAATCTGTTATATTGCTAAGCGAGTGTTATCCACTGCGCTTTTTATATGTAGATCGCCGAAGTCGGAGACACTCAAACTCAGTCCCCCAAGGCACAGGTTTTTACCTAGTTTGGGGGTCGGAATTGTGACTTCTCGGTACATTTCGATAGTCCCTAAGTACTGTACTTGCTTCTGTTTTGATTGTACAATAAATCATTTTTATTATTATTACTAGCTGACCCGGCGAACTTTGTTCCGCCTTAAATTTGAAAAATTCCAGTGGTTTGGGCTGTACTACCCCGCGGGAACTATGCAATTTTCCGGGATAAAAACTATCCTATGTCCTTTCCCGGGACTCAAACTATCTGTATACCAAATTTCAACTAAATCGGCCCAGCGGTTTAAGCGTGAAAAGGTAACAGAGAGACAAACAGAGTTACTTTCGCATTTATAATATTAGTAAGGATTATTACATAGTGATGGGTTCCTAGCATCGCCTATAACATAATTCCAAAGACGTTTGCCCATTCCCTCGATGGACTTTTACCATCTGCTTGGAAGCGAAGTGTTATTGTTATGCTGGTCTGGAAGCAAACGAAAACCAGTACCAGCCTCTCTTCCCGCGCAGATGGTAAAAGCCCATCGAGGGAATGGGCTAGTCTTCGGAATCATGTTATAGGCGATGCTAACAACCCATCCACCCAACCATTTGCGGGTGGTAGGGCCTTGTGCAAGGTCCGTCCGGATCGCTACCACCATCTTACTCGCTAATCCTGCCGCTAAGTAGATAGTGCTTGCACCGCTGTGTTCCGGTGTGGAGAGTAATACAGCCGGGGAAACTACGGGCACAAGAGGCATTTCATCTTAATCCTCTAGGTTGGCAACGCATCTGCAATCCCTCCGGGGTTGCTGGTGTCTATGGGCAGTGGTGATCACTTACTATCAGGTGATCTTGCACGTTTGCCTTCCTATTCATATTAAAAAAAAAACACTATTTTGATACCCCTTTCCGCCTATACGGCCACATGCTAAACATGGCCTTTAGGTTTTCACCTTAGGCTCTGTCTACCCCGTAAGGGACGTATGTAATAATAAATGTCAGCGACGACGCCCGCAACGCCGGCTTCCGCGAGATTTGCGTTTAGTTTAGTGAAGCCAGTTCAGATAGGTACTCACCCTGTGGAGGCCCGCCGTAGGCCGGGGCCCCGTACGCCGGCGGCGCCCCGTACGCTCCGTACGCGGGAGGCTCCGACTGAAAAAAAATAAAAACGTTTAGAAAAAAATGGTGGATAAAAAATCTCCTTTGACTCAAGTAAAATGAGCTACGTTTTTTTTTACATTAGAAAAAAAGTGAACAATATTGGCGCATCTTTTTATACTTTAAAAAAAAACTATACTATTTTGAGGGCCTGTTTCATAGCTCTCTGTTAAGTTCCAGTTATCTTAGATTCCGTCTCTATTTATTACTACGAAACAGACAGAGACGTTGAATTGTTACTTGGATTCAAGGACAGGTAAAAATTGTTTACCTACTGCCTAATTTGAAAAAGAAAACGACTTACAAATCTTACACAGAATGTCCCAAATATTATACACTGCGTCCCAACTATAATACAGGGATTCCTAAATATTATACAGAATGTCCTAAATATTATACAGAGCGTCCTAAATATTATACAAGGCGTACCAACTATAATACAGGGATTCCTAAATATTATACAGAATGTCCCAAATATTATACAGAGCGTCCTAAATATTATACAGTGCGTACCAACTATAATACAGGGATTTCTAAATATTATACAGAATGTCCCAAATATTATACAGAGCGTCCCAAACATTATACAGTGCGTCCCAAACTTTACATATGATATCTTAAACCTCACACACAAGTGTCCTAAGCCTGACACAGATGTCCCAAATATTATACAGAGCGCACCAAATATTATACAGGCCGTCCCAAACATTAAACAGGACGTCTTAAATATTATAAAATAAAAAACTCTTTATTGCCAAAGTACAGTTGTGACAGGCAAAAAACAATACAATTAGGACTATCTACACTCTGACAATGGGCACCGGTCTCAGCAAATGCTGGTTTAAGTTTCCAGCGCTGGTTTTCAGCCCGGTCAGGTATACAGGCTGTCCTAAATGTTATACAGGCTGTCCTAAATGTTACTGTGCTCACCATGTACATCTGCTGCGGCGGCTGCGCGCCCTCGAAGGCGATGACCTGCAGCAGCACGTCCCCGTCGACCGTGAGGTGGCTGATGCGCTGGTAGGGCAGCCGGTGCGGGAACTCGCAGAAGTGCACGCCGTTCAGCGCCACCTGCCGGCAACGCACGATACTATAGACCAGGGGTGGCCAACTTGATCAGACCCAAGATCTCCTGTTTACTAACGAAACCCTGTGCGATCTACCAATTACATACTTCATGAAACAGTTGGTGATTACGTTGCGTAGTCTGGTCCACATATTTATATTTTTTGCCTTGCCCACGATCGACTGGACTAACAGTCGCGATCGACCTGTTGGCCACCCCTGCTATAGACCAACCCCAGTGGCGTAGCTAGGTAACCAAGGGCCCTGGTGCAAATAAAAAAATGGCGCCCCACTACTATCTAAACTGGTTACGTTTTAATAATAATAGTTCGATCGAGATTTACTGGTAAGGATTCGAGGGCCCGGGGCACTGCCAGGCCTAGTCCCTAGGTAGCTACGCCACTGGACCGACCGCTTAAATGAGTCGCCCTAGGAGTCGGGTTACCTCCGCGTATGGTCAGGCACTGCGGTTCGTTTTTGGATTTGGAGGGGAAAAGCAGTGCTTGGTGCACCGCTTGTACACAGTACACAAATCACGTCTTTATCGCTTACGGGGTAGACAGAGCCTAAGGGGCCATTCAAGTATTACGTAAGCAGATTTTTTACTATTATTTACCCACCCCTTCCCCTTGTCAGCAAAAGTAAGCGAACCTCTTATTCCGCTTACGTAAGGTTGCCATCCGTCCGGGTTTCCCCGGATTTGTCCTAGTTTAGAGGGCATCCGGGGAGCGTCCGGGGAAGGTTTCATTTGTAGACCGGGTTTTAAAATATAAATAAATAAAAAAAAATTGAGCCGCCCGCGAGACACGCACTATGCTCGCACACCACGATCAACCGACGAACCAAGTATATTCACCGTTCCCCCACCCCTCCCGTCACGATCTTGTTGACATGTCCGGCTTTCGGACTCTAAAATCCGGGGTTTTCACGCGTCTTGTCCTGTTTTCCAAATTTTAGAGATGGCAACCCTACGCTTACGTAATCATTGGTACCTATATGCATTACTCTTTTAATGGATTCTGTTTTTTATTGATTCCTGAGCAGCAATTCGAATCGAAACTGCCGACGTAATCACCATATCGACCCCCCCACCCACCATGTCATCAAAAATAAGCAAAGCAAAGACCCCCCCCCCCCCGCCCCCCTCAAGCGCTTACGTAATACTTGAACGCCCCCTAAGGTAACAAATCCTACAGGCCACGTTTAGCGAGACTGTGAGCGTATAGGAAAGTGGAATCAAAATAGTGATTGGTTGCTAGCCGCATCGCCTATAACATGATTCCTATGATTTTCGCCCATTCCCTCGATGGGCTTTTACCATCTGCCTGGACCGCTTCCATCTGCACTGTTTGGGCATCGGTTATTGATTCCCCGGCAGATTCTGAGGGATATCGTTATCCGTTGGCTAAGAGGGGGAGGGGTCTTTAGACCGCGTTCTACCGTACAACGTTGCCGACATTTTTGTCACAAGATTTTTGAATTCTCTATTTATTACCTGCACACATCTGCGAAGAAATACAATGGTGTGTGTTAAGTTCCCAATCCGCACTGGGCGCGCGTGGGAACTATAGCCCAAACCCTCCAATACACGGAGGAGGCCTATGCCATGAGGCACGCCGAATTACGCGACAATTTAATAATAATAATAAAAAAAAACAACTACAACATACTTACTGAAATTGTAGCAAATTCGGAATAAAAAGGCTATATTATTATTATTACTAGCTGTTGCCCGCAACTTTGTCTGCATAGAATTCGTTTATCGCTATCCCGCAGGAATTACGCAATTTTCCGGGATAAAAAGTAGCCTATGTGTTATTCCAGACTATAATCTATCTACGATTCAAATTTCATCCAGATCTGTTCCGCCGTTCTGGCGTGAAAGAGTAACAAACATCCAAACATTCTCACAAACTCACATTTATAATATTAGTAGGATTATTTATTTATTACTATGACATTGGCGAAATCATCGCATCGATCGATGGGCCCGCTATATATCTTATGGCGACTGTATGTATGTACCAACCTTGATGGAGTGCGGCTCGCAGAGCAGCAACGCCTCGAAGTTGTCCCCCTGCCGCAGCGGCATGCCGCCCGAGGTCTCCTCCACTCCCCAGGCCATGGCGGTGAGGTGGTTCCTCACCACGCACTGCTCCACGAACCGGAAGTTGAGGTGCAGCGCCATGTCGTCCCGGGGGTCCGTGTTGGGACCGCACTGGAGGTTGATCGCGAACCTACCATACAATAACTCTTTATTGAACACCACATATAACAACCAAAACAGAAAAAAGGTATAGCGTGTGGTAGGGCCTTGTGCAAGGTCCGTCCGGATCGCTACCACCATCTTACTCGCTAATCCTGCCGCTAAGTAGCAGTGCTTGCACTGCTGTGTTCCGGTGTGGAGAGTAAGACAGCCGGAGAAATTACGGGCACAAGAGGCATTTCATCTTAGTCCTCTAGTTTGGCAACGCATTGCAATCCCACCGGGGTTGTGGGTGTCTATGGGCAGTGGTGATCACTTACCATCAGGTGACCCACTTGCTCGTTTGCCTTATTATTCATATAAAAAAAAAAAAAAAAAAAACAGAATATTACAAGGTAACAATAGGCGGCCTTATCGCTACAGAGCGATCTTCCAGGCAACCATAATGGACTCGAGAACAGAACAGATCTGAGCAGGTGGTGCAATTTAGAACAACAATACAACATACAATATTTATATCTTACTTCCATGCTGTTTTGGGAGCAAAGAAAAAACATAGAATGTACCAGTTGCTTCTCTACCCGCACAGATGGTAAAAGACCATCGAGGGAATGGGCGAAACTTATAGGAATCATGTTATAGGCGATGAGGCTAGCAAACCATCACTATTTTGATTCCATTTTCCACCTATACACCCTAATTGTAGCCTGTAGGTACCTGTTACCTTAGGCTCTGTCTACCCGGGATAAAGACGTGATTTGTGTATGTATGTATGTAGAGGACGGAAAGGGGACGATATGATGGACGATTGACTTAGAGCTGAGACGTAGAGGCAGGGGAATCAAAGCAGTGATGGGTTGCTAGCCACATCGCCTGTAACATGATCCCTAAGACTTTCGCCCAATCCCTCGATGGGCTTTTACCATCAGTGCGGGAAGAGAAGCAACTGGTAAATTCTGTTTTTTCTTTACTCCCAGAGCAGCATGGCTGATTCTTATTGGTCAAATTGTTAAATAGCATCAAAATTAGTAATTTAGAATGTTCAAGGTCAAATTTCGTAACTAACTATGACAATAATAAAACAAATGATGATGACAGACGTAACGTTCGTAACGTAACGTAACGTTCGGCAAACGTAAGCTTGCTTCGGAATCCAAAAGCTTATCGGTTACTTACTTGACACAAAATGTATATTAAATAAAAAATCGTTTTTTTTTCTCTTTAACATTGGAGATATTTCCAATTAATTTATTTGACTTAAATTATTTTTATTATTTTTTTCTCTTTCTCTCTTCTCATACTTAGTTTTAAATTGACTAGTAGAGACTTTATACATCTCTACTGTAGACTAATATAATTTAAGGCTCGGGGACCTTATACATCCCTTTTATAAATGTATTTAATTTAAGTAGTATTTAAGTATTATAGTAGCTTAATGTAGCTTAACTATGTTGCTGAAACCTTTTAGATATCCTACCTCTGACCTTTACAATGAGTGTGGTCTGCTAAGTATGCGCAAACTGTATATTGCATCTACGATTCTTAAACTACATAAAACACTACCCTATAAACCACCAACCCGAATACGAAGGAGAATGGCAAAAGTTGCTCCTCTACACCCTAGCAATTCCCTTTTTGCCAGGAGACAATTTTACGTACAGTCGGCACACTTATATAATAAAATAAACAATGAAATAAACTTCTATAGTTTAAGACATGATAAATGTAAGGAGGCACTCAATGCATGGCTAAGTAAAATTAATTACATTGAAACTGAAGACCTGCTAATTATGGGCTCCTAGATCCTAGATATAAGATAGTAAATAATAATTATTAATTATATTAAATAAAGAGACATAAAGCTGTCAGAAACCCCGTACCTCACAAACACACAAACACGCACACTCACACACTCACACACACACACACACACACACACACACACACACACACATACACACACACACACACACGCACACACACACGTTTTGCATGTTAGTAACTAATAAGCTTGTTTTTAAGCTAGTATAATTTCATTTATAAACTTTTATTTTCTAAACTGTGGATCTATTGTTAAAATGTGCTATATTTGGAAGAGCGAGACTTCTCAATACAGGTACATATATACCTACTGAGAAGCCTCAACCTTGGCTTGTTTGTAACCACTTTGTTGAAACGAATAAATGAATTTTGAATTTTTGAATTTGAATTTTATTTTGAATAAATGACTTTCTGCCAAGTTTCTTGCGGCGCATTCTTGGCAATGATGGTCTTTCCGAATGCGCTGGTAGTTTCAAAAAAGACATGTAAAAGAGCCCTTGGCGGCCAATTTGCAACTGTAGTATGAGCTGTGCCACACTCACACTCTCCCAGTATGTAGCACTATATAAGCGTAAGTTAAACGTGTAATAAAGGACACTATTAACTCAAAACTCGTCTACATTAGTTGTCTCCCAACGCCCATCCTCACATGGCGACCCTGCCATTTTTACAAAAAAAAATATTTTTTTGATGCTTACCTCTGCGCGCCAGGCGGCACGTTGCCCTGGAACCGCATCATGCGCCCCGGGAACATCCCCCCGGGGATCGGGTGCACACAGGGTATCATCTGGAAACACAACACACATTAAAGAAACTACAGGGCATGTACAGAGTCTAGAGCAAGGTTTCTTCTCCATGGACCCCTTAAAATAAATAAATAAAAATAGCCTGTATTCACTGATGGTTCTGACAGAGGGTAGGCATATTGACATCAAAACCCGTATTGGTAATTTGGTAAGAAGCGTCTCGGGCACATTTACGTATGCTTACAAGCACTGCTTATATGCCTGTAAGGGATGAACGCGTCTGTCTCTGGGGTACCAATATGGACCCCTTAGGGGCTTGTAACATGTGTGCCAGGAGTCCACAAGAACTAATACATACATACATACATAAATCGCGTCTTTACACCTTGCGGGGTAGACAGAGCCTAATGTAACAAAACCTAAAGGCCATGTTTAGCATGATTAAGGGTGTATAGGTGGAAAGGGAAATCAAAATATTGATGGGCTGCTAGCCGCATTGCCTATAACATGATTCCTGACCCACCTGCTATGGGTGGTGTAGGGGTATAGCACACGTCACGGAATGACGAGGATCCGGGTTGGACCCCCGGCCATAGCTTTACTTTTTGGATTTTTCTATGTGTTCTAATTTTCACAGACATTTAGAAATTTTATTAGATTGTGCATTGGCAAAATTGTAGCCAAGAGCTAGTTATCATATAAAAGAAAGAGAAAGAAACACCCTAATTTAATGAGAACAGTATGCTGTACCTGTTGTTCATATTGTTTACATTTTCAATTATTTATCTTCTGATAACACTATCTGGCAGAACAACATTTTACGATAATAAACAAATAATAAAATTTATCTGCATTATGTAGTGAATTATGAATATGTGGACATCCATGCTGATCTGGGAGCGAAGGAAAAACATAGAATATACCAGATGCTTCTCTTGCCGCACTGGTAAAAGCCCATCGAGGGAAGGCGAAAGTGAAAATCATAGGAATCATGTTATAGGCGAAGCGTGTAGCAACCCATCACTATTCTGATTCCATTTTCCACCCATACACTCACAATCTTACTAAACGTGGCCTGTAGGTCTTTACCTTAGGTTCTGTCTACCCCATGTACCCCTAAGGGTAAGGACATGATTTGTGTATGTGTGTGTATGTATCCAGGTCATAAATCCTTATATTTCAATTTTCACAGATAGCCTTGTGATTAGTAAGTAAGTAAGTAAATGCTTTATTGTGCTTTGTTTTTTAGTAACCCTGACTATGAAGCTAGAGAGCCCGGGTTCGAATCCCAGTAGGGGCAGGCATTTAGTCTGACAGATATGAATGTTTACACCCATATTATGGATGTTATGTGTATTTACATATTCTAGAATGTTTACTGATTATCCATTACTAAAATAAATAAACCAGTTTTGATATCTTTTTAATATCACCTCAAATCAGTAGAGTGAAATTACAAACAAGTGTTGTCTATTTCTAAAAATAGCACATGAAAGTCTAGATTTTTTCAAGTGTTGGTATCAAATTATAAATACTAAATATCTAAAATAAAACTCTCCTGAGGAATGTCATTACAGATTGTGCCACAGAGCAGACAATTAAGACTTTATTTATAGCTATTAAGTAATACACATTTGCAGCTGTGGCCAAGCAAATAAGCTAAACAATTACCACTGCTATAATATTCCATTTTTAAGGAAACCGTGACCAAATATAGTGTAGTAGTAGATATTTGCTTTATCAGATGTGCCGCGACGGGAAAACCAAACAAAGATGACTTAATAATGCGGAAAAAATGCCTTTTCGCCATATAAAGGAAAAACCCGGCCTTCGAACGACGTTGGCCACGTAAAATCGCAATATCATTACGAAATAGCAACTCCCATAGCACAATTAAACGTTTTCACGGCTTGTGTTGCAGCCAATTGTCTGTTATACGGCGCAATGCCCTTGAAAACGCCGAAAGACGCGCCTATGCGACACAATCTAGCTTTTCTAAGCTGAACAAACAAAAATTGGATCAACTTACTGGATTGTAAATCGGTGGAGCTGCCATGTTTTTTTGTATTTTTATCGGTGATTGAACAGCAGAACTTCTCAAGCACAACCTCAAGACGCTTGTTTAGGAATTATACCTAAAATTAAGCACTGGAAACGCCTAGAGCGCAAATAAATTTCAATCCGATTTCAATTGAAGTATGGTATGCGTCATAGCACGTCATATGACAGCGATCGGTTCTATATTATTTATGTCGGTTACGCAAGACGGTTAGCAACCAATGGGAATAGCTTAAGTTACTGATCGAGGTCTGCTATTGGCCGTTCAAACTGGTTTTGACAGATAAAAAATATGAGTTCCGTTTCACTGAAATTAACGGTTTGACAGGTCTTTATCAATTTATGTTCAACGATAAGTCCGGTGATATAATTTTGATTTATATTTTTTAAATACTAAAAATAAGTAAAAATTTATTACATTTGATGTTTTTACTTGTTTGAATAGCAGATAGCATTTAAATTTGGTAGATCTTTGTAAGCTATTAATTTTTCTTTATTGCGTAAGATGGAACGTTTTAGAGTTTTTTTTCTAGGCGTGAATTTAAGTGTGGCGACGATAACGACCCACACAATCTTGGAATAATCTTATATTGTAATTGATTAAAGTTGGTTCGTTTCTAACACTGGGAATAATTTTGCCCTTTTTCGGTATTTTTCCATTTGATATCCTATTCGAGCAATTCGTATACATGCCAAATGCTACTGTGACCTCATAAACTGTCACAAAAATAAAAGGTTAGCAATATTTTAAGTGTATTTTTTTACATAAATCGATCTGCTAGGAAATAAATTATATTAAAAAACATTGCATAATATTCTAAATTATTTAAATTTGTTATATGGTAACTCCACCTCTTGCGGAGTAGCCGAACTATACACAGACCTGACTTACAGCGCCATCTGTTGCTAAACAAGTAAACTACGTTGTTCTTCACCCTTCAGTACAAATGAACTGAAAAATACAAACTCGGTAACGTGAACCGTTTGTTTTTATCTCAAATGATCCTTAAATAAAGAAATGAAACAGAAATTTTTTTTGGCACTTTATTAAACATCAACAACATCCATATCGTTGGGATTTGGCTCCATCTGCAATGGCGGTACAGCACCCTAAAACAAAAACAAAACGCTTAGCCTACTAGTCATTAAAAAAAAACATAGTTAGTCTTTAATTAAAACAAAAGTTAATACATTTCTACTACAAGAACTAGATTCTAATACAAGAAAAAGTGTGTCCCAGATTTAACTATGAAATTTATATTCCTGTTCGTCACGTTCCATACTAATAAAAAAGTGACGAACTGGAATGGAAAATTTGAGACAATTTTTTCTTGTATAAAGATCGATATGGCCAACAATCCTGAGTAAGAAAAACCCAAAATAGTTAAATTCTGGAAAAAATTGATTTCTTTTTTGGAAAACACTAACTTCTCTTTTTTTTTTTTTATATGAATAGGAAGGCAAACGAGCAAGTGGGTCGCCTGATGGTAAGTGATCACCACTGCCCATAGACACCCGCAACCCCGGAGGGATTGCAGATGCGTTGCCAACCTAGAGGACTAAGATGAAATGCCTCTTGTGCCCGTAATTTCCCCGGCTGTCTTACCCTCCACACCGGAACACAGCAGTGCAGGCACTGCTACTTAGCGGCAGGATTAGCGAGTAAGATGGTGGTAGCGATTCGGACGGACCTTGCACAAGGCCCTACCACCCGCACTCACCTTGTACTGGTGCACGGACCGCATGTGCTTGACCGCGTAGTGCCGGCACGCGTATGCGCGCGCGCAGAGCGGGCAGCGGTGCAGCGCGGCGCCGTGCACGGCCAGCCGGTGCGCGTGCAGGCTGTTGCCCGCCTTGAACACCGCGCAGCACAGCCCGCACTGCACACAGCCCGATTAATAATAATAATATAATACCTTGGGACAATTGGCATTGTTCATTTTTTTTAAGCTGTGCCTTTAACACCTTTATTTGATAAAATGGACTATTTCAAGCAACTAATTTGAATATTATGCTTTTACGTAGCTTTGTTAATTAATAATAAATATGTTTTCGCTGTTTGATAATTCGTGAATTTAGACAGAATCCCAATCGCCATCGTTCGGCTGGCTATAAAAAAAACGGCTTTGTCTATGGTTTTGTCGATTTGACAGTGACACGTGACAGTTGCCATAGCTAAACTTTTTTTTTCATTTTTGTGGCAAACATTCGATGCTGGATTCTGTCTAAAAACCGGGTCGTTCGGTCAAACAAAGGTTCAAAGTACTTTTACAAAAATATAAATCGGATAAATGATGGTTTTCCTCGAAATGGTTTTCGAATTGGAGCATACTAAAAAAAATTAACAATGCCAATTGACCTAGCCCCAAACTAAGCAAAGCTTGTGATATGGGCACTAGACAACGGATAAACATACTTATATAGATAGATACATACTTAAATACGTATTAAACATCCAAGACTCGAGAACAAACATTCGTATTTTCATACAAATATCGAACCCGGGACCTCAAGCTTCATAGTCAGGTTCTCTAACCACTGGGCCATCCGGTCGTCAAATTAATGCGATTAATAGCGAGTTCATGGACGATTAATGCGATTAATTCAAAATTTATTTTTGCGAATTGGCCGCCAAGGGCTCTTTTACATGTCTTTTTTGAAACTACCAGAGCATTCGAAAAGTCGATCCGAAAGCCAAAAAAAATGCGCCGCAAGAAACTTGGCAGACATTTTCCAAAATAAAATACATAGCTACCACAATACTTAAATTCTACTTAAATTAAATACATTTATAAAAGGGAAAGCTTTCAATTATATTTAAGTTTAAGAAGAAGAAGGATTGGTGCATTGTATTGTACCTTGATCCGTTTCTCCGTGCGGTGCGACTGCTTGTGCTGTGCGAGCAGGTACGCCGCGTGGAACTTGGCGCCGCACTGCTCGCACACGAACGGCTTCTCGCCGCGGTGCCGCCGCTCGTGGTTCTGCAACGTTTACATCACTGTCGTCACCAACGTCATCACTGTCATCGTTAGCAACGCCAACACGGTCATCATCACCAACGTCATCACTGTCATTGTCAGCATCATCAATGTCACAGTCGTCACTACTAGCATTGCTATCGGTATCATCACCGACGTCATCACTGCCATCGTCAGCATCATCAATGTCACAGTCGTCACTGCTAGCATTGCTATCGTCATCACCACCGACGTCATCATTGTCATCGTCATTATAATCATTATCACTGTTGTCACCATCGCCATCATTGTCATCATAATTAAATTACTATCACCATCATGATGCTTTTTTTCGCTATTGTAATCGTCATCATCATCATTACTACCGTCACCATTGCTATCGTTTATCACCACTGCTACAGTCATCGCCATTATAGTCATTGTCATCGTTGTTATTACTATCATCATCATCATAATCATCACCACTGCCACCACCGTCTGTCAGTCTGTGCCCTCACCGTGAGCGCCGTGCTGCTGGCGCTGGTGAACTCGCAGTACGAGCACTTGAACTTCTCGTAGCCGTGCTTGGCGCGCAGGTGCTCGCTCAGACGCAGCCGGTTGCCGAACTTCCTGCCGCAATGCTGCAAGACAATATACAACAACACATTATTTAAAAATAAACCCGCCACTAGCAACTTGTGTATGGCTCTCTTGTTGCATCCCCTTGTGGCACTCTCCCACATTGTTGCACACATCCCCCGTGGCACCTTCTCCCTTGTGGTACCTCTTGTTGCACCATCCCCGCTTGTGGAACCCTCCCCTTTGTAACACATTTCCCTCTAGTGGCACTCTCCCCCCTTGTTGGACCCTCCTCCTTGTAGCACCATTCCCTCTTGTTGCACCCCCTTTTGTCACCATCCCCCCTTGTGGAACCCTCCCCTTTCTGGCACATTTCCCTTTAGCGGCACACTCCCCTTTGTGACACTCTCCCCTTTTGTTGCACCCCCTTGAGGAACCCTCCCCTTTGTGGCGCCCTCTCCCTTGTGCCCCCCTCCCCCCGTACCTCGCACACGGGCCGCAGCCCCCTGTGCGTGACGGCCACGTGGCTGCGCAGGCTGGCGCGCTGCATCGTCTCGTGCCGCCCCCCCCCCCTCGTGCCCCCCCCCCCCCCCCCGTACCTCGCACACGGGCCGCAGCCCCCTGTGCGTGACGGCCACGTGGCTGCGCAGGCTGGCGCGCTGCATCGTCTCGTGGCGCCCCCCCCTTGTGCCCCCCTCCCCCGTACCTCGCACACGGGCCGCAGCCCCCTGTGCGTGACGGCCACGTGGCTGCGCAGGCTGGCGCGCTGCATCGTCTCGTGGCGCCCCCCCCCTTGTGCCCCCCCTCCCCCGTACCTCGCACACGGGCCGCAGCCCCCTGTGCGTGACGGCCACGTGGCTGCGCAGGCTGGCGCGCTGCATCGTCTCGTGGCGCCCCCCCCTTGTGCCCCCCTCCCCCGTACCTCGCACACGGGCCGCAGCCCCCTGTGCGTGACGGCCACGTGGCTGCGCAGGCTGGCGCGCTGCATCGTCTCGTGGCGCCCCCCCCCCCCCCCCCGTACCTCGCACACGGGCCGCAGCCCCCTGTGCGTGACGGCCACGTGGCTGCGCAGGCTGGCGCGCTGCATCGTCTCGTGGCGCCCCCCCCCCCCCCCCCCCCCCCGTACCTCGCACACGGGCCGCAGCCCCCTGTGCGTGACGGCCACGTGGCTGCGCAGGCTGGCGCGCTGCATGGTCTTGTGGCACACCTCGCACTGCGTCAGCTCGCGACCCTGAAAACGAAATACAAACACAAATATTACTATGTTTCTTACGTCTTTCAGCTACGAATAATAATAAGTCAAGAAGCGTAATTCCCTAACGGTTGCCGCTTCGATTGTCATTCCACTTACGCACACAAACTAACAGCAATGCACACGTAACACTCTCACTCCGATAGACAATACTTGCACGCGATTAGTCCGCGCGTCGTGATCGTGTCCGCCCACTTGCGGTAAGGGAAGGGTGCGTGGATCGCATGCGTCCAGAGTCGTCAAGTATGGTGTCCTAAAATATTTATTTACTTACATATGAAAGGTGAGTCCTCTATTTTTCATATCTGAATGGCTTCCACACCACTTCACACAACACGATGGCATATTTTTCTAATGTATTAGCGCAAATATACAATGATAACGTCACGATAACGGCTCGAGCGTCCCGGCCGGACTAATTCGCCGCGCGGTACATATTTTAAGCCGTACCCCCTGCGGGGTTAGTTACGCTTCTATAATCATATTTCTTTCAGTGTTAAAATTTGTTTGAATTTGAATTGAATTTGTTCAAAATTATGTTTGTAACCATACCGCTTCCGACACCTTCCTCTTCCTCTTCTTGGCGGGGCAGGTCACCACATGCTCCGCCAACTGCTGCTTGCCGTCGTATTCCGTTTTACAGTACTGAAACACACACATACATACATAGTAAAAACTCTGTAACTGGCGTCACTGAAAATCAGCGTCACGACAATATCCTGGATATTATCGTGACATTTGGGTGGTTAGAATAATTATCCATAAGTAATATTCTGTGTGTATCTGTATCAGTCAATAAAGTTTTCTTATTCTTATTCTTATTATAAAAAGCCAAAAGCTTATCGGTTACTTACTTGACATGAAATGTATATTTCATAATTTTGATTTTATTGTCTCTTCGAAATTGGAGATATCGAATTACTAAACGACACTGAAAATTAGAACACAGAAAAACCCGAAAAGTAAAGCTATGGCCGGGCAGTGTCGTTTAGATATTAGTATCTGTTTGTTACCTAAATAATTTTTTTTTAAATGAGTTCGGATTCAGGGGCCATTCAAATATTACGTAAGCAGGTTTTTTATAATTATTTACTTTATATTGAGGAAGGAAGGAATGATTCTTATTCTTAAGAACAATAACTGGCACCATTACCGGCCACAACACGCTAAATAGGCACTTAAGCATAATAGGTATAAAAAAACTATCCCTCCTGCCCACA
Organism: Pandemis cinnamomeana; assembly: GCA_932294345.1. Lineage (NCBI taxonomy): Eukaryota > Metazoa > Arthropoda > Insecta > Lepidoptera > Tortricidae > Pandemis > Pandemis cinnamomeana. The sequence continues at coordinate 7,977,109 of OW028728.1, forward strand.
CTGTGGGAAAGAGACAAACAAACATGTCCTCACCGAAGATAAAATCAATCAAATGTGTAACATACAAGGGCGGATCCAGCTTTGGCGCCAGGAGGGGGTCACATAGTCGTGGTCAAGTCAAGAACTTATAATTGGCATTGTTCATTTTTTTTAGTATGCTCCAATTCGAAAACCATTTCGAGGAAAACCATCAATTATCCGATTTATCTTCTCCGATTTCAAAAATACTTTATGATTACAGATATTTTTGTAAAAGTACTTTTAACCTTTGTTTGACATAACGAGCCGGTTTTTAGACAGAATCCAGCATTGAATGTTTGCCACAAAAATGGAAAAAAAAGTTTTACTATGGGAACTGTCACCTGTCACGACAAAACCATAGACAAAGCCGTTTTTTTTTAAATGGCTGAACGAAGGCGATTGGGATTCTGTCTAAATTCACGAACTATCAAACAGCGAAAAAAAAAATATTATTAACTAACAAAGCTACGTAAAAGCATGATATTCAAATTAGTTGCTTGAAATAGTCCATTTTATCAAATAAAGGTGTTAAAAGCACAGCTTAAAAAAAATGAACAATGCCAATTTAATTTTGATAACAAGTCCTGGAACTAGATAACAAGTCCTGGAACCAGCTCAGGGGGGGGTCATGACCCCCATGACCCCCCCCCCTGGATCCGCCCTTGGTAACATACTAACCCCGCAACGCAACGGCTTACTCCCATGCATCATGCTTATATGCCTGTTCATCTTGTCCCTCATCACGTGCGAGTCGCAGAGCTCACACTTGACCCGCCTCTCGTCGGCCCCGGGGTGGCTCTTGGCCATGTGGGAGTCCATGCTGCGCACCGCCAAGTCCTTCTGGCACAGGGGGCAGGACATGCGGGTAGATTTACCAGTTTCAGTCTCATTCCGCTTTCGGCGAGTCCGTTTTGTGTAGGCCTCTTGTAAGCCTGCAAGGGAATCGTTCATTTGAGCTTGGTAGGTAGGTAGGGTAAATTGCACTAACTTAGGCACTATAGCAATAAGTAAAAATTTCATGAACTTTATGTACAACTAGCTTCTGCCCGCGACTTCGTCTGCGTAGAATTATACATAAAAACCTTCCTCTAGAATCACTCTGTCTATTAAAAAAAACCGCATCAAAATTCGTTGTGTAGTTTTGAAGATATAAGCACACATAGGGACATAGGGACAGAGAAAGCGACTTTATTTTATACTATGTAGTGATAGTGATGTAGTGATTAAAGAGTTATAGATAAATACACAAATCACGTCTTTATCCCTTACGGGGTAGACAGAGCCTAAGGTGGCAAGACCTAGGCCACGATTAGCAAGATTGTGGGCGTATAGATGGCGAAAAATGGAATCACAAGTGATGGGTTGCTAGCCGCATCGCCTATAACATGATACCTATGATTTTTGGCCCATTCCCTCGATGTACACATACACACATACATATAGGTATGAAAAAAAAAATGCTCAAAGAAAAAGAAAATTACTATTAATTATTATTATTTGGGACCATGCTGATCTGGGAGCAAAGGAAATACATAGAATGTACCAGTTGCTTCTCGTCCCGCGCTGGTAAAAGCCCATCGAGGGAATGGGCGAAAATAGGAATGATTTCCTTTTTCTACCTATACGCCCACAATCTTGCTAAACATGGCCTGTAGGTCTTGTTACCTTAGGCTCTGTCTACACCCCGTAAGGGATAAAGACGTGATTTGTGTGTGTGTGTCAAAATACTCAGCAAATTCGGGTGGTAGGGCCTTGTGCAAGGTCTAATCCTGCCGCTAAGTAGCAGTGCTTGCACTGTTGTGTTCCGGTGTGGAGAGTAAGACAGCTAGGGAAATTACAGGCACAAGAGGCATTTCATCTTAGTCCTCTAGGTTGGCAACGCATCTGCAATCCCTCCGGGGTTGCGGGTGTCTATGGGCAGTGGTGATCACTTACCATCAGGTGACCCACCTGCTCGTTTGCTTTCCTATTTATATAAAAAAAATATTACCAGATAATTTATCACCATCTCCGTTCTCACTTTTAATTACTTTGCCCTCTATTTTCACATCTTCCTCGAGTTTCAACTCCAGCATCTCATCCTTAATTGTAAAGTTATCATCATCATCCAACCCATCATCTGAAGTGTCTGCTACATCTCTGGCTTGCAAGAGCCTGGCTTCGGAGTCCTTGCACTGCTTCCTGAACTTAAGCGCGGTGTTCAAGAAGCTGATGCATTGGGTACACATTTGCTGCGGTAAACCATCGTTTATGTCCACCTGGAAAAGATATGTACAGTGGCGTAACTATAGGGTGGCAGGGGTGTCAAAATGCCAGGGGCCCCTAGCTCTACGGGGCCCCGAACTGGCTTGGTTTAGAAGGGACGCTGATGCACTTCTTTATATTGAGGAAGGGCCCCATTTGACGAATTTGCCGCGGGCCCCAGACTTTATAGTTACGCCACTGGTTATGTACAATAATAAGGGGCCGTCTATTAATCACGTGAAGCTCCGGAAGGGGGGGAGGGGTTCGGCAAAAATCACGAAATGTCACAAGGGGGTGTAGTAAGATATCATGTGTATTTATTTATTCGTCAAACGCGCGATTTTTAAACCGAAAAGCGGCGTGTAGTGTGACCTTGACTCTGTCTAGACATTTCTATCATAGGTACTATAAAATGAATCAAGCAATTTTTATTTCTTGATTTTTTTGTTTACTTTTATGGTTTTACCTTTAGAAATTTAATTTCTAAATGTCTGTGAAAATTACACATAGAAAAATCCGAAAAGTAAAGCTATGGCCGGGAATCGAACCCGGATCCTCGTCATTCCGTGACGCGTGCTATACCCCTACACCACCCGTAGCAGGCGGGTAGTCTCCGAATTTTTCTACCTATTACTAACTGTCACATGACCTTTGTTACTATGCGTCATGTGTTTGAATGATGTGTCTGTACGAAACAATTACAAACTCCCGTGGAACATCTACTGCTCACCAGGGACGAGAGAAGGCGCTGTTTTTCAAAAAACACAGCGTAAAAGTGTTAAAAAACATCACATGATTAATGGATGACCCCTAAATAAATATCTTGGGACAAGTTACACCAATTGACCCAGCCCCAAACTAAGCAAAGCTTGTACTATGGGTACCAGGCAACGGATAAACATACTTACATAATGTAGGTGAATACATACAATACCTGACTCGGGCAAAAACATTTGTATTCATCATACAACTGTCTGCCCCTACCGGGATTCGAACCCAGGTCCTCTAGCTTCATAGTCAGGGTCACTAACCACTGCTATCCAGTCGTCAAATGTTATGTTAACATAATACCATCAGCCCACAGCAACCGGAAAACTTTCACAGCTGAATAAAGGCCTGGCCATTTTTTATCCAACAAAAAACATATATATATCTTATTATATAAAAAAAAGGATTGTTAACATCATGTTTATTTTCATCATCAACAGTGTTGCCGTTTGGTTCCGTTTCTTCCGTTTTTCGGAACTTTTGACACCCCCCGCGGAACTTGGGAGGAACTTTGTATTTTTAAGGTCCCGGCATAAAGATACGTGGTAAAAAAAACTTTAACTACACACTAAAAAATACAGACTAATTTTCTGTTATTAACACAAATATTATTCCTAATTCCTATGATGAGGTAAAAAAAAAAAAGCTTGTTCCCCAAGATTTAAATGAAAAAGGAACTTTTCTACCAAAAATTGAACTTTTTAGGGATGGCAATGTAATTTTCAAGGGAAGTGACCTGGCAACAATGATCATCAATGTTATCATCATATCAGCCCCATGACGTCCACTGTTGGACATAGGCCTGCCCCTTAGACCTCCAGTTGGAAGCGGCTTGCATCCACCGTGAACCCGCAACTTTAAAATATTGGTTACTAGCGACCCGCCCCGGCTTCGCACGGTATATTATGCATGTATTATACGTATAAACCTTCCTCTTGAATCACTCTATCTATTAAAAAAAACCGCATCAAAATCCGTTGCGTGGTTTTGAAGATATAAGCATACATAGCGACATAGGGACACAGGGACAGAGAAACCGACTTTATTTTATACTATGTAGTGATAGTGATGATATGAACTTCTAATTAAAATGTAATTGCCATCAGTTACTGAGCAATAAAAAATGGTTCCTGTTTACTAATTTAAGCTCACTGTGTAGAGGTAACAAATAAATATGAATATTTATTACTGCAAAATTATTGGTTTGAAGATTTGGCGAAGTAATTCAGACCTTGCCGTTAAATGAATCCCTACTAATATTATAAATGCGAAAGTAACTCTGTCTGTCTGTCTGTCTGTCTGTTTGTTACCTTTTCACGCTTAAACCGCTGGGCCAATTTAGTTGAAATTTGGTATACAGATAGTTTGAGTCCCGGGAAAGGACATAGGATAGTTTTTATCCCGGAAAAGTGCATAGTTCCCGCGGGATAGCACAGCCCAAACCACTGGAATTTTTCAAATTTAAGGCGGAACAAAGTTCGCCGGGTCAGCTAGTTAGTTACATATTTTACTCACCTTTATGCCAGTTGTAACGAAAATAGCAGTAGAATAGCGCTTGTGATCCACTGATCTCGCAAAAATAGGATTCAGATAATCAGTGGTCAAGCAAGTACGACAAACCGCAGTAAAATTCATTTTTAGAGCCAAATCATCAAAATTAATGTGTAAATTAAAGCAGTCTAGGATCTACATTATAATGCTACTTAAATATAAACAAGGAATTGTTAACTAAACTAATGAAAAAATGTTTAAGGATTCCGCGGCTGCAAACACCCAATAACAAAGAATGACATAAACCTGACAGTGACAGTGACCATGACCACGGATGGTGATGTTGTTGTTTTTTGAATTCATCCCATTTGGGATAGGCAAAAGTCAAAGACCATACAGCCAAGTCATCTTTTGTATTTTTCAAATTCCAGATTCATCAAGGCCTAGGCCAATTCTTTAGTGTATTTTTTTTTATCTCACCCGTTAAAACAAGGCTAAATAAAGGATCTAGTGACAGTTGACAGTTTACACGACAGCTAACGGTTCTTGCCATGCATTTTGGCTTTGGCGAAAATGTTTTAAAGCCTTCTTTCATTGAGTTTACTTAATTTAAATATTATATTATTATTGTAAATGTGTATAATGCACTCTTTGTGTTAATAATTACTAATCATGTCACCGACTTGAAGTGCATTATTAAAATGCTATTCTAGCATTACGCCCAATTTTTGTTAACTGGCAACCCTAAAATTATAAGATTAAAAAAACCTGTAATTGCGTTTAGTTATCAAAATTTGTCTAATTTAAAAAAATATTATTGTAACATCTAAAATTTCATGTCGGTCGGTCAATAGTTTTAGAGGTACAGTAATAGAAGACATATTTGAGCGAGCTTCATTTTGCAACAGTTGCCCCCATAAATGGTAAATATCTGGACACATCCAAGATGAGAGCATCCATCCCAGCCGGAGCCACAAAAGTCATTGGCGTTATTACGCACGTGTCAATAAATCTTTCCAATCACAAAATTTATGATGCCATCTCCAGCACTAAAAATGTGGTGTAAATGCAACATCAAATTTAAAGACTTCACTGACTTAAGATGTCCACGGCCTTACAAAAGCTACTATGAAGAGTAATATAATAATGAAGACCTGGATGTATGGTGCAAAACCTTCGGATATTACATTGCGGAATGAATTTTAAAAACAACAAAAATCATGTAGTCGAACTGTCACTGTCAAGTCTAATCGTTAAAAATCGTTAAAATTGCTTGCAAATAGAGCTTGCCATGGTAACATAAGTCGAATTCAGCGCTGTGTATTGAAATCAGTAAAAAAGCCGTTCAAGACAGTATTTGTTGCAAATACCGCCGGCACGTGAAACGTAAACATATTCGTAACATGGAGTCGTCCGCCGGCCGCCGTCGCGCTTCCGACGCGGAACAGTCGGCGTGGTCACATAGCATAACGGTAGAGGTAGAGTGCGGGCCTGTGAAGGAGGAGCCCGAGTGGGACGAGCGCGGCGCGAGCGAGGCGGCCGTGGAAGACTTGTACGGGGACCACGAGGTCAAAGACGAATTAGTAGTTGGACCTGAGGTGGTGCAAGAGCAGGACATCGCTTTTTCAATGCAAAGTAAACTACCTGATTACTTAGCTTATGCAATATGCAAATAATATAAATAATTGTTTCCATAGATAAAGATAGTGGGGTTAACTGTTCCTCAAAGTTCCACTTTCAAAACTGCCTGTGCCTCGAATGGTGGGCAGGGCACTTGATTAGAGGATAACAGAAATGGAGTTAAATAATCACCCACAGCCACAAGAAAATAATTGCTTGATCATTCAGAGTCGTAACCTAAAATACTTTAGTAACTTGTAGTTTGTTGACCAGTTAGTTTTCACTAAAAGTACACGAAAGTTAGTGAATTAACATTTTTTCTAATAAAATTATAATGCGGTTACATGTAAAACATTCTTTGGCAGAGGCCCTGATCAAAACGGAGGAGGATTTAATCAAGCCAAAGTCAGAAGACTGTGCCAACGCTGCGTCCGAGTGCACACACATCTGCCCCAAAGATGAACCTCAATGCAGCAAGAGCACTGAGCAGCAGCACGGGCTCAGAACTTGGGAAGTTACGATCGAGGGATTGCCAGTGGGAGACCTGCGCAGTTGCAATGGTGAGTGTTTTTTTTTTTTTTTTTTTTTTTTTTTTATTTTTTTTTATTGACCTAGTCCCAAAGTAAGCGCTAGCAAGGCTTGTGTTATGGGTACTAGACAACGATATACATACTTATATAGAGAAATACATACTTATATAGATAGAAACATCCATGACTCGGAAACAAATATTCGTGCTCATCACACAAATATATGCACCTACCAGGATTCGAACCCGGGACGCTTGCTTCGCAGGCAGGGTCACTACCAACTAGGCCAACCGCGTCGTCGAAAACGTGTTATGGACTGACTACATGCGAGCTATCCCCAGGGTGCTGTGGCGCGGAGAGCAGCAGAGCTAGAGATGTTCTAGCAAATTGCCAGCCCTACTTGTGTGTCAGCATTGTGGAAGGTGTTAGAGTACAGTAAATAAATAATACATACATAGTATAAAATAAAGTCGCTTTCTCTGTCCCCATGATAGATAGATAGATAGATTAGATGTCCCTATGTATCCTTATATCTTCAAAACTACGCAACGGATTTTGATGCGGTTTTTTTTAATAGATAGAGTGATTCAAGAGGAAGGTTTTTATGTATAATTCCATGCAGACTAAGTCGCGGGCAGAAGCTAGTATGTGTAATAAAATTGTAACCGGTTGATGTCTGTACATAGGAGATATAAAAAAAAAAGTTAAGGGGGCTCTATAAGCGCCATAAAAGCCAATAGATAAATAAATATCTTGGGAAAAATTAAAACCAATTGATCTAGTCCCTAACTAAGCAAAGCTTGTAATATGGATACCAGACAATGGATAAAAATACTTGTATAGATAAAATTTTGGGCCGACAACGCACTGGCATCGCGTAAAGTGCTGCGGGTGTCTATGGACAGTGGTGATCATTTACCAGCAGGTGACCCACTAGTTCGTTTGTCTGGCCTCTCTAACATAAAAAAAAATATATATATATATATATATATATATATATATATATATTAAATACAAGACTCGAAAAGAAACATTCGTATTTGTCATACAAATATCTGCCCCAAACGGGGATTGAACCTGTATGATAGAAGTATGGAAAGTGTATCACTGAAAAATAGGATATGGAATAGTGTGATAAGGGAACACGCTTTTATGAAAGAAGATATAGTGACTAGGATAGATAAAAGTATGCTTAGTTGGTTTGGTCACGTAGAGCGGATGGATGAAAGTAGACTAACTAAACAGATTTATATGGAGTGTGAATGGGTGCTTTGGGAGGGGAAGGCCTAGACGGACGTTCTGTGACCGAATTGGGGATGTTTTGGAAAAAGGTCAGGTCAAGAGTACCCGAAACCGACGAGCATGTACGAAGAGATTGATGGATGTGGATGAAGCGAAAGGTATGTCAGGATCATAGCAAGTGGAACAAAGTAGTCTACTACCCTTGTTGGAAAGAGCCATGATACTATGTATGTATGAATTAATGTTGAAAGCCAGTTTTTGATAAATTTATACTCGGTTACAGATGTGCTGAGCAGAGCAAAGAAGGATGCCTGCATGACGGAGCCTGCAGACGAGGCCGGGCCTGCAGCAGAGAGTACATGCACCCATTCTACTTTAACGACCTGCGAACATATGCAGACAGGACAGAAACCACACGGTTGCGACACATGTCGGGAGCAGCTTACACAACGAGGCCACTTGACTAGACGCACACAAACACACACGGCTGAGAAGCTGTACTATTGCGATATATGTTCCAAAAGTTTTACAGATAAATCAAATTTGACTAGGCACATACAAATTCACACAGGCCAGAAACCGTACGGTTGCGATGTGTGTAACAAACGCTTTACAGAACGAGGTAACTTAACTAAGCATGCACGAATACACACAGGTGACAAACCGTACAGTTGTGATGTATGCAACAAACGGTTTACGAAACGATTTAACTTGGCTAGGCACATACGTATGCACACAGGTCAGAAACCTTACAGTTGCGATATATGTAACAAACGATTTACAGAACGAAGTAACTTAAATGTACATATAAGAACACACACAGGCGACGAATCGTACAGTTGCGAAATATGTAACAAACGGTTTACACAACAAGATGACTTGACTTCGCATATACGAATACACACACGTAAGAAACGGTACAGTTGCAATGTATGTAACAAACGGTTTACAGAACGCATTAACTTGACTGAGCATGTACGAATACACACAGGTGAGAAACCGTACAGTTGCGATATATGCCACAAACGGTTTACACAGCGAGGCAACTTGAATTCACACATACGAACACACACAGGTGAGAAACCGTACAATTGCAATATATGTAACAAACGGTTTACAGAACGACGTAACTTGACTTCACACATAATAACACACACGTGAACCGTACAGTTGGGATATATGTATAACAAACGGTTTTCACAACAAGGCAACTTGACTTCATATACGCATGCACACAGGTGAGAAACTGTACAAGTGCGATATATGTAACAAACGGTTTAAGCATAGATAAATCAACATTGATATCGCATTCTATGATGACACACAACCACAGTAAATAAATAGAGCAGTATGGAAACTAGGCTTATTTTTTTAAATACTTACGCTCCAATAGAGCGTTAGGGTTGTCGATTTAATTTTTGTAAAATTGAAACGCTTTTTGTTTAGTTAGCGCTATCTCAGCTAGTAAGGCTTATTTTAAAGTAACTAGCTACACTTAATTAAGAGTATTAGGGTTGGCACCCTTAATTTCCGTAAGAAAAGAACGTACATACATACATACTTTAACAGTTTACGATGATTGGTCGGTAAGTATTATATATTACTTACTGAAAAATACTTTCGTCTCAAATGCCTAAAATGCGTTCAGAAACCGTAGGAACGGAGGATGACGAGCATTATTGCACCCTTACAAAAATCTATACTGTAATAACATTACAGTACAAAAATCTGTACTTTAATGTTATTTACAATACAGATTTTACTTACTACCACAGACAAGAAAACACCCATAGTATAATACATACATAAATAAGTAACGTCTATGTCCCTTTCGGGGTAGACAGATACTAGTATAATTAGTTGTAATAATGCTGGTCATTTCCCTACTTGCAAGCCAGTTTGGGGCCCCGTAGAGCTAGGGGCCCATGGCATTTTGCCACTCCTGCCACCCCTATGCCACTGCGTAAGGTTCATATTGACACACGACCGTGTTTCTGTCGTATACTGACATTTTTGTATTTAGTGTTATGGCGTTGTGAAAGCTAAAATAAATTGTGATGATCATTTGAAACTTGCTTTTTGTTTGTGACCTCCATTCCACTCCCCGTCTTTTTTGTTTTCAGTATTAGTTAATCTTAGTGAAGTGCAGCGCTGTCGAGTTTTAAATCTCGCGAGCTCGAACTTGAAGACTAATTAATAATAACGCATATTTTTTGAGGATCAAAAAGGCCTTCGGCGCATCTATTACTAACCAAGACTTTTATTAGATAAACTAGCTGTTGCCCGCGACTTCGTCCGCGTGTGTTTTTGTGATACTTACGGCTTTTCTCGATATCAAAATTATTATTATTATGACTATTAACTTCGTCACATGAACCACTGAGTGTGTACGAAACTATGACGCGGAATCTTGTAAAAAATACAGGTGTAAATTAACCACTCATCACATTTATTTATATCTTATTTTACAAATAGTTTTATTTATAGTTTTGTTTACATATAGTTTCTTTATTCAAAAAAAACTATGCAGAGTTTTAGTTAGCTAATCACTATTAATTTCGCCAAACTATGACGCTTATTGGCGAATACTGCGCTCACTTTAACGATATTTGTATCCTGATTAATTTAAAAAATTAAATCTATTTTAACCAAATAATACATAAATTTTTACCTGTTTTTACCTTACGACTAACAATTCATTTACTAATCCGTTTTAATTAATATTTTGCGACTCAATTTTTTCTAGCGGAAGCTTTTTTAATTTCTTTTCTTGGTTTAAGTAGGTAGTTCCAGATTATTAACACTTATTATCTTCCTACAAATTAATTACCTACAGGGGCCTTACCATGACGTCTTAATACGATTCAGTTTAGGTTGGCGCGCTGTCAGATTCATACTAAAAGCAAAAGCACCAACTTTTCACAATGAAATTCTGACATGTTCGTAGCGCAGGCGTAAACGCGCCTTTTGATTTTGCTTTTTTTAGGCAAAAGTACTAAGAGCATGTCAGCCAAGCGTTTCACGCCGCCCTCATAATAATATCAGGTTTTCAAATAAGAGTGCGTTCAAAAACCGAACGCGTTGTGAATAATGGCGCAATAAATAAAAACAAAGTAACGGTATTGCATATTGAACTTTAGGTGTTAGGTAAAGAACACAATTTAGGACGCCAATTTAGGTTGATTTAGGTTTGACAAAAATGTCTTCGTTGAAAAAATACCTGTACAGCATGTAATTATTTTATTAATGTTTTTTCACAATTGACACACTTTTCCGGCTATATGTCTTATGTACATTAGTATCTATCTATTTTCTTCCTAGTATTATTTTGTTTGTAAGTATTACCAACTACTTATACCGAGGAAAGCTGATTTTCTTGAGTTCCGCTATTTTGTGCGTAATCACCTCAAAAATCAAATTTCAAGAAAACTGAGAAATAATATTTACCTGTATTAAATTGGAAATATTATGTAGCAACTTTAAAAGGTTACACTTCATTGGTTTTTATTGTATAGGTGTATGAAGTTAATTAATTTTAAACACAAAACCCTCTTTTTTGCGTCTCTGGATGAGATTAAAAAAAAATGCTAAAACAGGTATTTCTTTATTTTTATTACTAAGCATTTATTCCGAGTTTCATGATTCTAGAACAATCTAATTTTCTTTTTTCATACAAACTAACCCCCCTTTCCACCCCCTTTTTCCAAAATTTTACAAAATTTCTGTGGCCTAAATCCTATTCTGAATTTATAGAAATCGATTTGTGAACATTTCATCAATATCCGTTCAGTAGTTTTTACGTGATGCTCAGTCAAACAAACAAACAAACAAAAATTTTAAAAATGGTTTTAATATGTTCAGTTACCGATTTTAAGTCACCCTGGTCGGTTTTTTTTTTTAAATCTTCAATGTACAGATTTTTTGGTCTCAACGATTTTATTATATGTATAGATACAATATACATCATGCGTGGCTGAATGGGCTTTAACTCCTTTAACTTTCATAAAGATAAAAAAGCAATCAGCTGACTGTGCTGCTGCCACTGTCATTCTTTCGTTGTCAGTTGTGTTGTCATTGTCAAACTGTCATTGACAGCTGATGTGATGTGATGAAGCAACCGAGCTGATTTGCTCTGCCGTCCCGGCGTTCCCGTGTTTATTTGTATTTGTACAGCATTACGTTAGTTTCTTGCATATTGTCGACCTATTCATTGTTAAATAACGCGTTCAAACGTAAATCCATGAAAATTGTTTCGTCCACAATATGAGCAAGACAGAATTCTGTAGAACGTGTTTTGACTCAACCAACTTATTGCCAATTTTCAATGAGGACAGTGACTGTGAAAAATTGACACATGATCTATTTATTGTTACGGGATTGAAGGTAACTAACGATAATAGAGATATTGAGAGCGGTAGTACACACTGGGCTACTAGACCGACCGCTTAGTCCTCGCCCGCGCGGCACAGGGGCGGGGGTAGGACGACAGAGGGGACAGAGAGGTGCGGGCGCAGGGCGGGTACCAGTAGCGTAACTATAGGGTGGCAGGGGTGGCAAAATGCCAGGGGCCCCTATCTCTACGGGGCCCCGGACTGGCTTGGTTTAGAGCACAGAAGGGACGCAGATGCACTTCTTTATATTGGGGAAGGGCCCCATCTGACGAATTTCCCACGGGCCCCAGACGTTATAGTTACGCCACTGGCAGGTACAAATTAACGCACGTAGAAAGAGCTGGCGATACCTGCGCATGAGCGAAATACGGGCAAGTGCGAGCGAGCGGCGGGACGCGACTATACCCGATGCGCAAACGTATCCCCCTCTCTACTAGCCACTCAGAGCACTTTCTACTTGCGCCTGTCGCCCGCACCTCTGCCTCCTTTATCGTTCCACCCCACCCCGCACCGCGCGGGCGAGGACTCATTTTAGCGGTCTATCTATAACTGCCAAGATCTTCGTCGTATGGTGATAAGGAGCTACAATTGTCACTCTGACGCGACATGGAATGGTTTTGTTTTATTTATTTATTTTGCTACTTTTCACAATTATGAATAAAATTTAACTAAAGTTTGTTTAAATTTAGTTTATTTTCCAGTAGGAATTCACTCGACACAAAAAGGGTCCGGGTTGTAGTACTTGTATTCCAACAAAAATCTAAAAATCTAACTTTTAATTTTGCAAATTGGCCGCCAAGGGCTCTTTTACATGTCTTTTTGAAACTACCATCGCATTCGGAAAGACCGCCATTGCCAAGAAGAATGCGCCGCAAGAAACTTTTGAGAACACGATATGAGAGCCTCAGAACTGGGACAATCTGGAGAAACCTGGGCAGATGGCAGCCCTAATTCTATTGTATTATTTCTAACAGTGGCGTAACTATAGGGTGGCAGGGGTGGCAAAATGCCAGGGGCCCCTAGCTCTACGGGGCCACGAACTGGCTTGGTTTAGAGCACAGAAGTGACGCTGATGCACTTCTTTATATTGAGGAAGGAGCCCTGACGAATTTGCCACGGGCCCCAAACGTTATAGTTACGCCACTGATTTCTAATGAACCTGGTCCTAAGATTTACACAAATAATAACAAGATGAAGGGCTCTTTTACGTGTCTTTTTTTAAACTACCAGCGCATTCGGAATAGCCATTGCCAAGATGAATGCGCCGCAAAATAAAATACATTTACTACAATGCTAAATTAAACTGAACTAAAACATTTATAAAAGGGATGTATAAGGTCCCCAAGTTAAGAAGAGAAAGCCTTAATTTCCGACAATAATTCTACGTACTGTACAATCATCATAAAATGTATCTGATGCTGATCAGTCATTTTTCTTTTCAACTTCAGATCGAAAAAGATGATGCCCTGTCTCAACTGATATGCTCTGAGTGCGACAATTTTATTAAAAATAGCCTAAACTTTAGAGAAACATGTGACGAAACCAACACAAAGCTGCTCAAGCTACTTGATGAAAGATCAGATAAAGTAGACGACAATTTCGTAGAGCACGAATGTAACTTTGATGAATTCATAGCAAAAGCGAATGACTTTATATTTACTAATGAACAAAAGAAAAAACAAACGAAGGCTGACTTGACTTTTATAAAAATGGATAATATAGGTGAAGACGTAAAGACACCAATGCAGTGCCAGCATTGTTCCAAAACATTTACCAACAAATGGACTTATAGACAGCACGAGAAGACACATAATGCTGTAAAAGCCATATGTCAGGTAAGCATAGATTAGATACACCAGTGGCGTAACTATAGGGTGGCAGGGGTGGCAACCCTAGCTCTACGGGGCCCCGAACTGGCTTGGTTTAGAGCACAGAAGGGAAGCTGATGCACTTCTTTATATTGAGGAAGGAGCCCCATCTGACGAATTTGCCGCGGGCCCCAGACGTTATAGTTACGCCGCTGTCCACACCTTAAAAGACCTGGACACGTACCGCAGCAGACCGGGAGCAGTGGTAGCGTTGGGGAGAGGCCTTTGCTCAGCAGTGGGACACAATAGGCTCATAATAATAATAATCCCGAAAAGCTTACTTTCTAAAAAAAATCTGAAAAACCATAGTTGCCCGAAAGGGGTGTACGGTGTACTTGCATAAATAACGTCTTTACCCTGGTGGAATCTTGTGACTCAATTTTGGTGCAGATATTTTCAATTGGGCAGCTGAAATTTTGTATACTTCAAGTCGGATGACAATACAATAATCGGGTAGTGGAGTTCTGGGGGCCCAGCCAGGACCGTCGCAGGAGGGAACTCTTCAACGGTTGGTCCGATTGACTTGAAATTCGGTACACATATGTAGGACGGATAACAATGCAAGAACAGTCAGCAAAAAAGCTTTCTATTACAAATTGAATTTTTGACAGTAACTTATTTAACTTGTACCCAATAACCAATAATGTTATGTGTGTATTTTTTATGTTATTTACTTAACTATGTATTATATTTATGTTAGTATTGTTGTTTTTATTATCCCTGCGTTACTCCTGTCTATCTGTTTCCGCCACCTACTTAAACTGTCTCGGACCTATTTCTTTCTTTTATTGGTTGTCCGGTACAGGGTGTCTGGTAAGACCGCTTATTGTCTACCTTGTTATTTGTTTCTGTATTGTTTTGCACTGGTGTTTAATAAAGAGTATTTGTATTGTATTGTATTGTAACCGAGTCCAAACCACTGCAGTACTGCGGCAAGGCGCTGAAGAATGAGAAGGCGCTGTTGGTGCACTACAAGGCCATGCACGGCCACGAGAAGACCGACAAGTGCCGCTTCTGCGACTACCGGGGCTCCCGGAGAGAGATGGTCAAGGTACTGTTAGGCTACGTTTTATAGATTTCTAAACGACACTGAAAATTAAAACGCAGAAAAATCCGAAAAGTAAAGCTATGGCTTGAATCGAACCCGGGTCCTCGTCATTCCGTGAAGCGTGCATCCCTACACCACCCATAGCAGGTGGGCAAGCCTTCGAATTTTTCTATATGTTACTAGATGTCACGTGACCTTGTTACTATGCGAATTTTTGTTGGTTGGTCCGATTGAACTAAAATTCGGTACACATATGTATGTAGGACGGATGACAATGCAAGTACAGTCGCCAAACAGAAACTTATTATGTAAACAGATCTCTTCCACGCTGTTTTGTTTGGGAGTAAAGAAATCACATAGAATGAACCAGTTGCTTCCCTTCCCACGTAGATGGTAAAAGCCCATCGATAGTAAATAAATCTTAGGAATCATGTTATAGGCAAAGCAACCCACTATGTCGTGGCCTTGGTCTTGTTACATTGGGCTCTGTCTACCCCGTAAAGGATAAAGACGTGATTAATGTATTTATGTGTACAGATACACGAGCGCACGCACACAGGCGAGAAACCGTATGTGTGCGCAGACTGCGGCGCCGGCTTCCACCGCAAGAGCAGCTATCTCACTCACATGCCGCTGCATCTGCCTGAAAAAACTGTGAAGGTACCTACCCTCGCCACAGTTTTATTTTGAAAGCACAAACAAAACTCCTGACGCGTCCGATATAAACGCGTTCAGTAGGCTTATTTATTACCTAACTCGCTCGCAATCGCCATTGTGTTCTTCACTTCTTCTTTTTTTAATATGGCCCCATCGATCGATGCGATGATTTCGCCAATGTCAAAGTAATAAATACAGTACCTATTCAAAAATCTTGTGACAAAAATGTCGGCAACGGCTCTTGGCCAACGGTCAATGAGACCGCCAGAAAATCATTACTAGATGCCCAGGATGCACCGGACCAAGCACTGCTCTTCCCCTCGGACAAATCCAAAAACGAACCGCAGCTCTTGATCACACGCGGAGGTAACCCGACTCGCACCCCGCCATCGTGTTCGTTTTGACAGTTATTGTATGAATGTGACAGCTAGCTGATTCCGATGCCAATTGTCAGTCCATACGTGAACTGTCAAAATGAACACGATGGCGATTGCGAGCGAGTTAGGTAAGCCTATTGTTGACATGAAATAGTTTGTTTTTTGTGTATGTAGTCAAATTGTTAATGGTTTTGTTTGCTGGCAGTGTGACGCGTGCCCCGCCATGTTCAAGTCCTTAACTTTGATGCACATCCACAAGAGCAACGCGCACCGCCGCCGCCAGAAGCCCGTAAATAATATATGGATTAAATGAAACCACTTTTTTATTACCATTGCATCATCATAAAGCAAACTGTGGCTAATAAATTCACTTTATTCTCACCTGTGTGATTTTTTATGTGGTAAGGTAGATAATGCTTTGTTCTAAATTTCTTCCTGCATACATACATCACAACTACAATTTCTCTTTTGTGTGCGTTTTCTTATCTATCAAAAGTTGATTTTCGTGCAAACTCTGTTACAGACACCGCAGGAGTAGTGTTTCCCTTCTGAGTGAATTAGTTTATGCATAGCTAAATAGGAACTATGTGTAAACCGTTTCTCACAAACATCACAAGAAAATTGGTTTTCACCCGTGTGGAATAGTTTGTGATCAGTTAAGCTACGAGAGTATTTAAATGTTTTGTTACAAATATCACAGGAATAAGGTTTCTCGACTGAGTGAACTCTGTCATGGACGGCCAGCTTTGATGGTGCATTAATTAAAACACTTACAACATAAGTCACACTTGTATAATGGGGACTATCGTTTCTTTGCTCACCAGTTGGCGCCACTGTTGACTAAGGTCCAGAGGTATAGCTGTCAAAGGCGACTTTATAAGATCGGCGCCGAAACAAAGTTTTATAGAAATAAGAAATCCAAATCCATATTTGCGATAATTTCACGAAGGAAATCACTTTTCAACAGGTAAAAGAATGACATTATAATTTACGTCACGATGCCCACCAAAACTAGTGAAAAGTGGATCTCACGCGACACTGAGGCCCCATTTTTTCGTTTGCACCAGGTCCCTTGGTTACCTAGACACGCCACTGGATTCCTCATTTATGTGTGTTTTCTTGTGTATATCAAAATTTGATTTTCGTGCAAACTGTTTGTTGCACACATCACAAGAAAATGAGTCCGCACCCGTGTGAATTCTTATATGCCTAGTTAGATAACGCTTTGTTATAAATTTCTTCTTGCAAATATCACAACTGTACAATTTCTCGCTCGTGTGCGTTTTCTTGTGCATATCAAAATTTGATTTCAATGCAAACTGTTTATTGCAGACACCGCAGGAGTAAGGTCTCTCACCTGTGTGTATTCGTTTGTGTCTGGCTAAATAGGAGCTCCGTGCGAACTGTTTCTTACACACATTGCAAGAAAATTGTTTCTCACCCGTGTGCAGTAGTTTATGATCAGTTAAACTACGAGAGTATTTAAATGTTTTGTTACAAATATCACAGGAATAAGGTTTCTCGACTGAGTGAACTCTGTCATGGACGGCCAGCTTTGACGGTGCATTAAAGCATTTACTACAGAAGTTACACTTGTATAGTGGTTTCTTACTAACACCGTGTATGTGTTGGTACGGTTGCTTGTTGTTCATGTCGGAGCAAGGTTCCTCCCCGGATTGGGCGTGGGCACCTGCTGGCTGCTTCCTACAAGGTTCTCCGTCTCTTTTCTGTGCACCTGCAAGATAATATATATGTCGGCGAGGTGGCGCTTCGAGCGTGCGAGACGTCAACTGTCAACTGTCAACTGTGGCTGTCACCTGTTTGCATCTATGGCGCCTTGCGAAACGTCAAGTTATGACATTGACAGCTGTCATTACTTGGGATTGGTCTGTGCTTGGTTTAAAGAGGCATTCTAACTTGAGCGGCCAGATTGAACGGACACAAGCGCAGAACTCTCCACGTCTCGCAATCCGTTTACATCGCATTAGTGTTACCATATTTCTTGTGAATTACTAAGTAAATTGATTAAAGGGGTAGTTTGTGATCGATCTGCGAGTTTATTTCAAAGAAACCACCCACACTACCCAAGATGGCGGACGATGATGAACCAAGCTCTCCGCCGATCCCGCTCGTCCGCTCCGTCATCAGAAGTGGGATCTGCTCGCCATCTCCCACTTGGGAACAACGACGACATGTGGCGCAATCTGTTGGAGCAACAAAATCGGAACTTTTTGGCGATCATCGAGGCTATGAAGGTACCGCAACCAAATCGTATTCAGTTACCCGAATTTGAGCCACATAAACATTGCGATCCGCGCGCATGGTTAAACACGGCTGATCTTTGTATTGCGGAAAAACCGTTAGAAGGCGCAGCGCTTGTTATCGCTCTGAGTAAGGCACTGAAGGGCCAGTCGTCTACATGGTTTTCGCAAATTACGTTCCCGGGCATTACATGGACCGATTTGAAATCCCTGTTCAATCTGAGATATGACTGCCGTGATACTGCTGCTGCGTTTCTCATCAACTTGAACAATAATCGACCAAAGGAAGGCGAGTCGTTAACTTCCTATGCCGCTACGATGTATACGTCGCTTATGTTGCGATGGAAGGATATGTCTAGCGAAGAGGTAGTGGTATCCACCATCCTCGCACACCTCGCACAAATTGAACCACGTGTGCAACGCTTGTCTTTTACCACCGAGGTGTCGTCAAGAGCGAAGCTTCAACAAGAACTGTCTGCGGTATCGTTCTTAAAGAGGAAGGTGAGTGAACGTGATGGGCCTGATGCTAAGCGATTCAAGCCTTCAACCACACCCAGCCTGGGAAAATGCTTCAACTGTGGAAAACCCGGACATAAAGCATCCCAGTGCAAGTCGAAGCCGCTTTCTACCACGTCAAGGGATCCGCGACCTCAACTACCTCCAGCGAAGCCAGGCGTCGTCTGCTTCAACTGCCGTGGCATCGGACACTACGCGAAGAACTGCACGAAGCCGAGCGACAAGGGAACCGGTGGTGCAGCCCAGATATCTGCCGAGGAGAGAGTCGACGTGTGTGACGTCACTGCTCCGCGTGGTACAATGAGACACTCAGGTGAGGAGTTTTCGTTTTATTGCGATTCGGGTGCTGAGTGTTCCTTGATGAAAGAGACGATTTGTAACAAGTTTAAGGGCAAACGATTGTATAACTCTGTTACCATGACGGGTATAGGTTTGGCGAGAGTTGTCAGTACTGTACAGATTTTGACTACCGTTACTATAGACGGCATGTGTGTAGAGGTTCTTTTTCATGTTTTACCAGACCGATACAGGTATACGTGTATACCGATATAGGTGTAGTTCGCCCCAGTTCGTCACCGTTTGCGAGCCCCATCCTCCTCGTAAAGAAGAAGGATGGTAGCGATAGGCTTTGTGTCGATTATCGAGAACTGAACGACAACACAGTTCCTGATAGGTTTCCTCTGCCCTTGATTTCTGACCAGATAGCTCGTTTGCATAGTGGCCGTTACTTCACCACTCTGGACATGGCTTCAGGGTTCCACCAGATCCCTGTTCACCCCGACTCGATTGAGCGAACTGCTTTTGTAACCCCTGAGGGTTAATTTGAATACGTTGCTATGCCCTTCGGGTTGCGTAACGCACCGGCTGTTTTCCAACGAGCGGTCAGTCAGGCTCTGGGTGAACTTACTAACACGTACGTGGTGGTCCTCGACCCCTGAAGAGGCTCTTGAGCGACTTTCAACTGTTCTTTCGATTCTTACAGAGAAAGGTTTCTCTTTAAACATTAAGAAGTGTTCTTTCTTGAAACAACAGGTAGAGTACTTAGGATATGTTATCAGTAATGGAGAGATAAAACCTAATCCCAAGAAAATTCTGGCATTGACTGCTCTTCCACCACCAGAGACGGTTACTCAATTGCGTCAATTTATAGGACTTGCATCCTATTTCCGGCAATTCGTACCCAAGTTTTCCCAAATTATGGCACCCTTGTACGCTCTGACCTCATCTTCCAAGAGCAAACTTAACTGGATGGCGGAACATGAAGCCGTAAGACAGCAGGTTATCTCTTTACTCACTAGTGAGCCTGTCTTGACAATATTTGACCCCGGTTCTCCCATTGAGCTCCACACAGATGCGAATTCCTTAGGGTACGGAGGTATACTGCTCCAAAAGAAAGACGGCAAGTTCAGGACAGTCGCTTATTATAGTAAGCGCACTACGATGGCCGAGTCCAAGTATCATTCATATGAGCTTGAGACACTAGCTGTTGTAAATGCCGTTAAGCACTTCCGGCACTTTCTACACGGCCGTAAGTTTGTAGTTGTTGCCGATTGTAATGCGTTACAATCATCGCGCAAAAAGCTCGATCTTGCACCGCGAGTACATAGGTGGTGGGCGTTTTTGCAATCTTTTGACTTTGACGTCGTACATAGATCAGGTGAACGTATGCGTCATGTAGATTACTTTTCACGTAACCCCCTGCCCCCCTCAATTCCAAAATCGATTAAGAAAATTGAGCCCAAACGTGTTGACGTCACCGAGTTAACCAATAATTGGTTACTCGCGGAACAGCAGCTTGATAGTGAACTTCCTAAGTTAATTTCTGATATTAACGATAGCCGACTTCCCGATGATATCGCTAAAACTTACGAGATTCGCTCCGGTATCTTACACCTCAGGATCCAACGCAACGGAAGGACACGTTGCTTGCCTATTTTGCCGAGATCACTTAGATGGTCTATTATTAACAACACACATGAGTCCCTTATGCATTTGGGCTGGGAGAAAACCCTGGAAAAACTCTATAGTCACTATTGGTTCGAAAACATGGCCAAATATGTCCGTAAATTCGTCGATAGCTGTGTCGCATGCAAAATTTCTAAAACCCATACAGGTAGAGTTCAAGCCGAGCTTCACCCGATACCTAAGCTTGCTATTCCGTGGCATACTCTGCACGTAGATGCTACAGGCAAATTGAGCGGCAAGAATGATAAAAAAGAGTACGTTTTTGTTCTGATCGATGCTTTTACCAAATTTTCCTTGCTTGTCTATACTCCCAATATCGACTCTAAGAACAGCATTCGAGCTATAAAATTAGCTATCTCCCTATTTGGTGTGCCTACGCGTATTATCGCGGACCAAGGACGCTGCTTTGCTAGCCGCGAATTTCGCGAGTTCTGTGATAGGTCCAACATACAATTACATCTGATTGCTACGGGTAGTAGTAGGGCCAACGGACAGGTCGAACGCGTTATGAGCACTTTGAAAAACATGCTCACGGCTGTCGAGTCAGGCGATAGGTCTTGGCAAGAAGCCCTTCCCGATGTGCAGCTAGCCCTTAACTGTACTCATAACCGCGTTACGGAATCAAGCCCCCTAGAACTTCTCATAGGTAAGGTAGCGAGACCACTAGATCTGGTAACGGCGGTTGACGAGGAGCCAGTTGATTTGGACCAAATTCGTGACCACGCTTCTGAGAGTATTCAGTCCAATGCTCAATACGACAAGGCACGTTTTGACTTAGGTAAAGCTAAGCTGGTTAAATTTTCCGTAGGTGACTTTGTTTTGTTACAAAATGAGGAGCGTAACCAGACGAAATTAGATCCGAAATACAAGGGACCGTTTAAGGTAATTGAGTTGTTAGATGGTGATCGATACTTGTTAAAGGCGTTAGATTCTAGGAGGACATACAAGTATGCCCATGACAGACTAAGAAAGATGCCCGAAAATGACCACTTAAACGACAAGGAGTTAGACGTTGACAATGAAAATGACAACCAAGGTAATTTAAGTGATTATGAAGGGGTTGGACCTTCTGTTAGTTCTCATTAAGATTACTAAACAAGACTCATTCCGTAATCCGATATGTTGTTCACTGATAGTAGGTGTCCTTGGCTCAGACTGAATACACCTTCAATCATTCGTAGGCGTAGGCGTAAATTCGGGCTTGATTTCCCGTCGCAGTGCGGCCACAGCGTTGAGTGGCGTGCGTTTGGTTTGGGGGTGTATGTGGTTGCTGAAATCGCCGGATGGAGGTGATTGTTGTGTGTTATGTGTGAGTAGGTGTCCTTGGCTCAGACTGAATACACCTTCAATCATTCGTAGGCGTAGGCGTAAATTCGGGCTTGATTTCCCGTCGCAGTGCGGCCACAGCGTTGAGTGGCGTGCGTTTGGTTTGGGGGTGTATGCGGTTGCTGAAATCGCCGGATGGAGGTGATTGTTGTGTGTTATGTGTGACATGGATACTGGCCCCAGCCAAGTAGTCCATGCGTTGTTGAGTGTTGGATATTAGTTGCCGGATGGAGGCAGCTTATACATGGTTTGAGGATTAATTGTCGGATGGAGGTGGGAAATAAATGATTAGAGCCTTGCACACTTGTTTGGATTACGGTTGCTGGTTGGAGGCAACAACGTATCAGTTGTTTGTGATCGTTGATGTTTTGATTTACGGATTTATGAGTTTTGTTTGACTACTGATTATGATTTACGTTGTTTGTTTTTCATTATTACGGGACTTATGACTTCCATTGAATGTGACTGATGTTTGTTTTCCAGTAAGAATTTGTGAATTTAATTCCCCGATTGATATTACTCCTGATGTCCTTTGTAGTCAGGAAGCCGAGTGGGAAATGTTTTGCTTTGCGGATTATCTTGGTCCACAGATACCTCACACGAGGACGTGTGATGCGGCAGGATGACCGTGTCGGCGAGGTGGCGCTTCGAGCGTGCGAGACGTCAACTGTCAACTGTGGCTGTCACCTGTTTGCATCTATGGCGCCTTGCGAAACGTCAAGTTATGACATTGACAGCTGTCATTACTTGGGATTGGTCTGTGCTTGGTTTAAAGAGGCATTCTAACTTGAGCGGCCAGATTGAACGGACACAAGCGCAGAACTCTCCACGTCTCGCAATCCGTTTACATCGCATTAGTGTTACCATATTTCTTGTGAATTACTAAGTAAATTGATTAAAGGGGTAGTTTGTGATCGATCTGCGAGTTTATTTCAAAGAAACCACCCACACTACCCAAGATGGCGGACGATGATGAACCAAGCTCTCCGCCGATCCCGCTCGTCCGCTCCGTCATATATTATATCTTTGTTTGCAGTTTGTATGGATCGGTTGGTGACAACGGCAGGGCCTGCAACCTGACAAGATGTACAGAGCATGATGACCAAAAGAATAAAGTAGCAACATATTCTTATGTAATTGTGTTTGCTGCAAAAACAATGTGACATACCAGATATCAGTGGTGTAACTATAGGGTGGCAGGGGTGGCAAAATGCCAGGGGCCTTGGTTTAGAGCACAGAAGGGACGCTGATGCACTTCTTTACATTGAGGAAGGAGCCCCATCTGATTAATTTGCCGCGGGCCCCGGACATTACAGTTACGCCACTGCCAGATATAGCATATTGTGGAGACCAATCAACTTAATCAATTTATGTACAATCTAGGGCAGTGGTTCTTAACCTTTTAGACATGAGGGACCATTTATCAAAATTTGTTTTGCCATGGACCACCTAGTAACTGCATAATATCTAACGTAAGGCTTCAATAGGTCCCAATGGACGGAATTATCTAATTTATTTATTTTTTACTTATCTAATTTATATATTTGATTGGCCCCGCGGACCACTTTGGATGCTTCCAGGGACCACCAGTGGTCCGCGGACCACCGGTTAAGAACCACTGATCTAGGGCATAAATATGTATGTTACCTCTTAGTATAAAGGTGTTTTTGATGACTTAATCACAGATCCAAAAACGAACCGCAACTCTTGACCACACATGGAGGTAACCCGACTCGCAACCCTATTTCAAACTCTGCCTTGCCCAGCAAGAGGCTCTGGAGCCAAACGGTGTCTTACAAATTTATACAACAGCACTAAGTCATCTGACAAAGGGTGACTCAGGATAACAATAGAGTTATACATACATACATACATACACATAACTTCCTCTTCCAAAACTTATTCCAAATCCTTTAATGTACACTCGACTAGGCTGTGGAATTGCTTACCAACCTCCATCAGTCAATTTCTCTCCATAGTGTCGTTCAGGGAAGGTTAGAAGATGTGGCTCGCTCCATCTTCTTAAACTAATGGTAAATACTCCTTTGTTTATTGCACTCTTTATTTATTTATTTTATGTAGTATATTTTAATGATATATATTATACGTAGTATAAAGTAGTTTATTGTCTGGTAGGTTTTAGCAGTTTATGTATTATATTCAGTAAAGTTATGTATTGTGGCTCAGTTTTTGCAATTTTTAAACTCACTCGTCCATCCCTAATATAATTCTCCTTTCATCCACTCAAAGGTTGACTGGAAGAGATCCCTTAAAGGGATAAGTCTGCCTTTGTCCATGTATCTCAGTGCTTGTCAATTGTATTTCTCTTGTTTATTTTGCACAATAAAGAGTTTACATACATACATAACATTAACACGATCACAAAACTTACTTTGCATTGAGAAGGCGATGTCCTGTGGTTGTAATAATTCGGGGCCTAATACTAATTCGTCTTTGACCTCGTGTCCGGCGTACAAGCCTTCTGCCCCGGCCGCCTCGCTCACGCCGCGCTCGTCCCACTCGGGCTCCTCCTTCATAGGCCCGCACTCCGCAGTCATGCTGTATGCCCACGCCGCTTGTTCCGCCTCGGAAGCACGACGGCGACAGGTGGATGACTCCATGTTACGAATTTGTGTTGATGTTTGACGTGCCGGCGGTATTTGTAACAAGTACTGGCGGCAATCAGCTGACTATGTTACGAAATGTGTTTGAGTACGAATACCACATGCCAAAATATTTGTCTACTTTAGTTAGTGCGGAAATTTGCTGCAATAACGAGACTAAGATTTAAGACGATGCAATAAATACCTACTAATAAGCTAGCTCAATCTGGGATGTTTTTGTTTTTATGTTGATTACGATTTTGTACCGATTATTAATGTCATTTTGACACACCACGTTCAATGTATTGTTTTAAATAATGCGTTTAGTTATCCTCATTTTCAGAAGGATCTTGCGTTGGCTAATGAACAGGCAGATTTAATTATACGAGTAGCGTCATCTATTGAGGAGTAGCAAAGATGAATGCTATCTTCATTGTTTTTAGTCTTTCCGCCAAAAAAAAGGTATACGTTTAGTATCACACAGCCACAGCTAAGTTTTAACTTTTTTTTGCTGTTTAATGGTTGCATTGCAACACATTGAACAGATTACAAGAAAGTCGCGTGTTGAGAGAGGCACTATAAAATTTAATCAAGTATCATAAGCTAATGTATCCGAAATGTGCGACTGGAATACAACGCACTTCTGACTGACAGGACAGGATTTTGAGAAAAAAAAACAAGGTAATACACATAAATTATTGCAGTATGGGCATAGAGTTCTTTACCTTTTATAAATGGAATAAGGCAAAAAAAGTAACATGACATAAGAGAAAAAATTCGATGGGACGAACGACAATGTTTACGTTTACGCTTAAAGTTACCGAAATAACATCCAATTCTGAATAAATACTCATTGTGTCTTCGTCTTCCTCATTCCCATGTATACTTCTTATGTTCCTACACGCATAAAATATGGTTTTCATTTAAAAACTTAGTTAAATTTTGAAAATGTTAGCTGTGCTGATGCTAAATGGGATGAGTTTAAAAAGGCGAAGTCTAAGAGCCAAGGCGTCTCTTAGCAAGGCTGAGAAGAAGCCAGATACGACATCAGTATGCTGTAGGACTTGCCTGAGCCCGGATGACTTAGTATCCATTTTCTACAGTACTGGGATGGAGAAAAAACGCACTGAGGAGTTAAGGCTGGTTACTGGACTCGAGGTTTGTTTTGATTTGTCTCGAAAACAAAAGAAATAGGTAAATTAACTTTTTGTAAACAGACCTATTGAAAAAGTCAGTGCTTATCAAACTAATTATTAAACTCAACTGTGTATAAATCTTAAGAGATTCGAAATAGCCAGATTTTGGTTAGACATGGCATAAATGGTCATTGTATTTTTTTTTATTTAAAACCTATCATTATATGTCACTATCACTATCACTACATAGTATAAAACAAAGTCTCTGTTGCTGTCTGTCTGTGCTCATGTATCTTTAAATCTTTAAAACTATGCAATGAATTTTGAAGCAATTTTATTTTAATAGATAGAGTGATTCAAGAGGAAGGTTTATATGTAGGTATAAATGTATAAGACGAAGTTGCGGGCAGAAGCTAGTTATATAATATTGTAAAGGGTACCAAAGCAGACAAAAAAAAAATTTTTTTGCCTCCTGAAAAAAGGTTTCCTCATTTCATCAAAAACTTGCAAAAAAGATATTTTAATTTAAATTTATTTCAGATAAAACAAAACGACGGTCTCTCACAGAAGATGTGCTCTGGTTGTACAGAGAAAATGAATAGTGCACTTCAGTTCCGGAGAACAAGTAAAAAAGCTGAAAAAACACTGCTAAATATGTCTTTAGGTAATGTAGCCTAACCTAAAAAAATCCTTTTTAATCCAAGCTTTTTTTGCTAACTGTACTTGCATTGCTATCTATCCTGCATGTGTACCAAATTTAAAGTCAATCGGACAAACCACTGAAGAGTTCCTTTCTGCGAAGACATGTCTGGCCGACCAGATTTTGACTTCAAGAGTGTTGTACTGTCTATTCTATACTATCTACGCTTGACATTGATGATGTCAGAATAGCTCATCTTTTCAGAGCCCTGGTAATATTAATAACACCACAAATACACAAAAATACATACATACATAAATCTTGTCTTTATCCATTATGGGTAGACAGAGTCTGAGGTAACAAGACCTAAAGGCCACATTTAACATGAGGGTGTATAGGTGGAAAGGGGAATCAAAATAGATATGGGTTGCTAGCATCTATAACTTGACCTGCGTGGGAAGAGAAGCAACTGGTACATTCTATGTTTTTTCTTTACTCCCAGACCAGCATGGATACATGTGAATCTTTTCTATTACAGGTTTCAAACAAAAAAAGAAGTCCATATCTAGAGTAACCCGCAAGCCGGTTAAAATCAACAGAGCAAATGTTCAGAAAATGAAACGGAAGATAGAGAAAGAGGAGTTTGACTATGACTGTTCGTTCGATGACTTCCAGAATGATTGTGTCGGAGACATCGAGTCCCAAGAGTTTACTGAAGTGGTCGAAGAGAAGCCTAAAATAAAACAGGTAGACGTACATACATGTATCTGTCAGTGTTTTCCCGACATATTTTGGCATGTTGTAGTTCAAATGAACAACCCTACAAAGATGTTTCGTTAAAATTTTTGATTCATTCAAAGATTCGAAATTTTATCTTGCAATTTGGCCGCCAAGGGCTCTTTTGCATGTCTTTTTTTGAAACTACCAGCGCATTCGGAAATACCATCATTGCCAAGAAGAATGCGCCGCAAGAAACTCGGCAGAAAGTTATTTTTTTAAAAATGACAGAGCTTGGATTCGCCTTTCCTTAAATAAACAATACAATACAATACAAATACTCTTTATTGAACACCACAAATCAGTACAAAACAATACAGAAACAAAGAACAAAGTAGACAATAGGCGGTCTTATCGCTTAATACGTGTGAATTTCCACAACTTTTTATTAAAATATTGTGGCATTGTAACTCAAATGGATGTGCTGATTTTGATGCGGCTTTTTTCATTCGAAAGCCAGCTTCCTTGCCGTCAGCGGCGTAACTATAACGTCTGGGGCTGGCAAATGCGTCAGACGGGGCTCCTACCTCAATATAAAGCAGTGCATCAGCGTCCCTTCTCTGCTCTAAACCAAGCCAGTTCGGGGCCCCGTGGAGCTAGGGGCCCCTGGCATTTTGCCACCCCTGCCACCCTATAGTTACGCCACTGTGGTGCTCAGGCATGTTTGGTTAAAATCGGTCCAGCAGTTGAAAGTATTAGTTCTTTTCCAAATTGTTGTATGACATTTTTGGCATAAAAATGCCTTTTTTATGTTTTACTAGCGACCCGCCCCGGCTTCGCGCGGTATATTACGCATGTATTATACATATAAACCTTCCTCTTAAATCACTCTATCTATTAAAAAAAACCGCATCAAAATCCGTTGTGTGGTTTTGAAGATATAATAAAACATAGGGACACGGACAGAGAAAGCGACTATTTTATACTATGTAGTGATTCATCTTCTTTCCGCCAGCACGTGCTTGTTGTGTAATGTATTGTTGTGGCAGCTGCTGAAGAAGCCGGCGAAGCGCAAGCGCATGGCGATCCCGAACGCCGCCTCGTACAAGTGCGCGACGTGCGGCAAGGAGTTCCGCATGAAGGCCACCTACAAGGCGCACATGCGCTTCCACACCAACTACTGCGTGTGCGAGGTGAGACACGCGCACGGACACGCACAAACGCGCGCTCAGACACAGGCACACGTGCACAGATACAGACACACGCACACAGACACACGCCCACAGATACAGACACAACACGTGCGCACTGACACACACACAGACACAGACACGCCCATAGATACAGATACAGACACGTCCACAGATACAAAAACAACACATGCGCACTGACACGCACATAGACACACGCATACGAACACACGCTCAAAAATACAGATACAAACACACGTCCACAGATACAGACACAAACATGCGCACTGACACACGCCCACAAATACAGATACAGACACACATCCACAGATACATACACAACACATGCGCACTGACACGCACATAGACACACGCACACAGACACATGCCCACAAATACATAACAGACGCACAGACACAAACGACTGTAAAGATCAATTACCCAATATTTTTTTTCCCCGATATTTATTTTTCCGTTCGCATTTTTCCCCATTTCCTTTTTTTTCCATACATATTAATAACCAGTAGTTTATTTTCTCACACGATTTAATCTCTACGCATTGTTTTCGCTACACGCATCTTTGCCGATGCATTTTTTTTACCAATCCAGATCATTCACATACTTATGTTTTATCATGTGAATGATCTGGATTGGTAAAAAAAATGCATCGGCAAAGATGCGTGTAGCGAAAACAATGCGTAGAGATTAAATCGTGTGAGAAAATAAACTACTGGTTATTAATATGTATGGAAAAAAAAGGAAATGGGGAAAAATGCGAACGGAAAAATAAATATCGGGGAAAAAAAAAATTGGGTAATTGATCTATACAGTCATTTAAACAGATGACGCTTGGCGACAAAAAATCGCATAGTAACAAGGTCACGTGACAGCTGGTACAGATAGAAAAATTCGAAGACTACCCACCTGCTATGGGTGTAGGGGTATAGCACGCGTCACGGAATGACGATCCGGGTCCGATTCCCGGCCACAGCTTTGCTTTTCGAATTTTTCTCTTCTAATTTTCAGTGTCGTTTATATATTACTAGCTTCTGCCCGCGACTTCGACTGCGTAGAATTAATTATACATAAAACCTTCCTCTTGAATCCCTCTATCTTTTAAAAAAAACCGCATCAAAATCCGGTGTGTAGTTTTGAAGATATAAGCATACATAGGGACATAGGGACAGAGAAAGCGACTTTATTTTATACTAGCGACTCGCCCCGGCTTCGCACGGTATATTATGCATGTATTATACATATAAACCTTCCTCTTGAATCACTCTATCTATTAAAAAACCGCATCAAAATCCGTTGCGTAGCTTTAAATATTTGAGAATACATAGGGTTATAGGGACAAAAAAAGTGACTTTGTTTTATTGTAGTGTGCACGCACACACCTCTATCCAACTATTATATATAACAATGCAAAGACTAAAGCCCAGTAGGCTTATTACCTAACTCGCTCGCAATCGCCATCGTGTTCATTTTGACAGTTCTTGTATGAATGTGACAGCTGGCTGATTCCGATGCCAATTGTCAGCCCATACATGAACTAATTTAAGTAGCAGTGCTTGCACTGCTGTGTTCCGGTGTGGAGAATAAGACAGCCGGGGAAATTACGGGCACAAGAGGCATTGCATCTTAGTCCTCTAGGTTGGCAACGCATCTGCAATCCCTGCGGGGTTGCGGGTGTCTATGGGCCGTGGTGATCACTTACCATCAGGTGACCCACTTGCTCGTTTGCCTTCCTATTCATATTAAAAAAAAAAAAAAAAAAACTGTCAAAATGAACACGATGGCGATTGCGAGCGAGTTAGGTAATAAGCCGTTCGTGAACCGCACTTGGGCTCTCATTTACTCCGAACTCCCGTCCCTACATACATCACTATCACTACATAGTATAAAATAAAGTCGCTTTTTCTGTCCCCGTGTCCGTATGTATCTATGCTTCAAAACCAGTCAACGGATTTTGATGCGGTTTTTTTTAATAGATAGAGTGATTCAAGAGGAAGGTTTATTTATGTATAATACATGCATAATATACCGTGCGAAGCCGGGGCGGGTCGCTAGTTATACTATGTAGTGATGGTGATACTCGTGTTTGTGCCAGGCGTGCGGCAAGCGCTGCCGCAACAACAACCAGCTGCAGGAGCACAAGCGCGCGCGCCACGGGCTCGGCCGCATCCACAAGTGCGCCTACTGCGAGTACAGCTCCGCCACCAAGGAGGCGCTCACGGTACGGCGACTACAGGGTGGCAGGGGTGGCATAGAGTTGTGACATATTTGAAATACTTGTATTTAAAATACAAATACAAAATACGTATTTTGGATTTTGTACTTAAGTACTTTTTTTTTAAAGTTTTTTGTATTTTATTTGAAATACTATTCGAGACGTATTTTGTATTTGTAAAATGGTTTGTAAAATACAAAATACTTTTTTATTCTAAGCTTCATTTTTCTAAAGCATTCCGCGATTCAGTAAAAACAAAAAATGGCCACTAGTGGCGCAGCAGCTTTGAAAGTCTATGCGCAAAATGACAGATGAAACAAAACGCATATAAAACCTGACCAATAATGTATGAGGGACCCCTCTTGACAATCCTCAAAGTCACTGTTACGGTTTGCAGTAATTTTACCATAAAGTATTTTATTTCAATAAAGTATTTTGAAAATACATATTTTGTATTTAGTATTTAAATACAAAAGGCAAAAGTATTTTGTATCTTGTATTTGAAATACTATATTAAAAAGTATTTGCATTTTGTATTTAAATACTTTTCGAAAAGTATTTTTTACATCTCTGGGTGGCAACAGGGAGCGGATCAGACTACATAAAGTTTAAAATGTATAATGGGTTAAAATACATAATGGTTCAAAATATATAACACAATTTTCTGTAAAACTATTAGCTAAATGAACTTTTTTGATATCGTAATGTATAGATTGGTTTAGGTTAGGTTAGGTTTGTTTTATAACAATCCTGTTAATTTGTAACTTTCTGAGAAAATCGCATTAGATATATATTATAAACCATTATGTATTTTAACCCATTATACATTTTAAACTTTTATTTTAATACGTACCCGTGGCATAATGCCCCTATTTATTATTTAATAATAAATAATAAATACATAATGCCCCTAGCTCTACGGGGCCCCGAACTGGCTTATTTTAGAGCACAAACGGGACGCTGGTGCACTTGTTTATATTAAGGAAGGAGCCCCATCCAGTGGCGTAACTATAGGGTGGCAGGGGTGGCAAAATGAATAAATGATTTTTTTATTTTTAACAAAAACATATTTAATGTGGTTCGTCACTGTCAGCTAAGACCATATACACCAATAGATGGCGCTGTTGTTTTAATTTGACGTATTTTTTATTTTTATCTAATAAAAACACAATGTTGTTTAAAAGTTATATGTTTGCCGGTAATGGCGTAATATTTGTAACAAGTCAATTGAGTTTCAGGCAGTGGCGTAACTATAGGGTGGCAGGAGTGGCAAAATACCAGGGGCCCCTAGCTCTACGGGGCCCCGAACTGGCTTGGTTTAGAGCACAGAAGGGACGTTGATGCACTTGTTTATATTGAGGTAGGAGCCCCATCTGACGAATTTGCTGCGGGCCCCAGACGTTATAGTTACGCCACTGCTCCCGCGGCCAACGCGGCACTGCCACTATATATCTAATCAGCCCACATCCGCCCACTGCTGAGTAAAGGCCTGTTCATTTTCACGCCACTCTGCCCGGTCCCGTGCCAGTCTCATCCACGGTTTTCCAGCCGAATGACAGATGGGAAGACAAGCAAATTAACATTCTATGTAGTTCCAGTATGGAAATAATACATTCATCCATACATAAATCACGTCTTTATCCCTAATGGGGAAGACAGAGCAACAACAAAACCTTAAGGCCACGTTTAGCATGATTAAGGGCGTATAGGTGGAAAGGGGAATCAAAACAGTGATGGGTTGCTAGCATCGGCTGTAACATGATTCCTATGATTTTCGCCCATTCCCTCGATGGGATTTGAAGAGGAGCAAACCGGTACATTCTATGCAGTTCCAGCATGGAAATAATATGTGTGTACTATATAGTTTGTGTTTAGATCCACGAGCGGCGGCACACGGGCGAGCGGCCCTACATCTGCGACCACTGCGGCGCGACCTTCCACCGGCGCAGCAACCTCGTGCAGCACATCGCCATCCACTTGCCCGAGAAAAACTTCCAGGTCATACTCATACTCATACTTGATATTCATACTTGATACTCATACTCAATACTTATACTTGGTATTCATACTTGATACTCATACTCATACTTAGTATTCATACTTGATACTCGGTGCTCATATAAGATACTCATACTCACTATTCATACTTGATATTCATACTCGATATTCATAGTTAATACTCATACTTGATATGCAATATTGATGCTGCTAAGTATTAGAAATTAAATTTTATATTTTTTTGTTATATACCGTTTCAGTTATTTTCCTAGTTGACACGACCACATTCTATTGTGATATATAAATTTAAATATCATTGGATACGCATACCCGATACCCACACTCATACTCGGCAGGTACTCATATTTCATATTCATACTCATACTCGATTCCCATACTCACATTAGATACTCCTACTGAATACTAATACTCGATTCCCATACTCGATACGCAGACTCATTACTCATACTCGATACTCATACTCAAGACGCATGCTCACACTCATACTCGATACCCATACGCAATACTAATACTTGATACTCATGTATCTAGTATGAGTATATACTCAAACACTTATACCCATTATTAGTACTCGACACCCATACTCAATACTAGATACTCATTCTTGATAGTCTTGATACTCATGTATCCAATTTAGTATGAGTATAATCTCATACTCTATCCTCATACTCAATACCCATACTCGATACCTATACTCAATACTCATAAAGTCATTAGCGTATTGTCAGCGTGCGTGTAACGTATGGTTGTGGCAGTGCGACATGTGCCCGAAGCGGCTGAAGTCGCGCAAGTTCCTGCAGATCCACAAGCACAACGCGCACACGGGCAAGCGCTACGGCTACCTGTGCCCGATATGCGCGCGCCGCTTCGAGAAGCCCAACAAGGTGCGCGCGCACACGCGCCGCGTGCACGGCGTGCTCGACGCGCAGCAGACCATCGTCAGGGTGCAGCTCTAGGCCCGCGGGGCCGCTGGACTTGGGATGACTTTGTGAGACTAACATGTGACTGTGAGACTTTACATTTGACTGTGAGGCTTTATACTGAACTTGAGGCTTTAAGTTTGACTGTGAGGCTTTACGTTTGACTGTGAGACTTTGCATTTGACTGTGGTATATTAGATTTGACTGTGAGACATCACATTTAACTCTGAGGCTTTACATTTGACTGTGAGACTTGTCGCTTGACTGTGGGACTTTACATTTGACTGCGAGGCTTTACATTTGACTGTGAGGCTTTACATTTGACTGTGAGACTTTACATTTGACTGTGGGACTTTACATTTGACTGTGAGACTTTACATTTGACTGTGAGACTTTACATTTGACTGTGAGACTTGTCGCTTGACTGTGAGGCTTTACATTTGACTGTGGGACTTTACACTTGACTGTGAGACTTTACATTTGACTGTGAGACTTGTCGCTTGACTGTGAGGCTTTACACTTGACTGTGAGACTTTACATTTGACTGTGGTACATTACATTTGACTGTGAGACATCACATTTAACTCTGAGGCTTTATATCTGACTGTGAGACTTGTCGCTTGACTGTGAGACTTTACATTTGACTGTGAGACTTTACATTTGGCTGTGAGACTTCTCGCTTGACTGTGAGGCTTTACATTTGACTGTGGGACTTTACACTTGACTGTGAGACTTTACATTTGACTGTGAGACTTGTCGCTTGACTGTGAGGCTTTACATTTGACTGTGGGACTTTACACTTGACTGTGAGACTTTACATTTGACTGTGGTACATTACATTTGACTGTGAGACATCACATTTAACTCTGAGGCTTTATATTTGACTGTGAGACTTGTCGCTTGACTGTGAGGCTTTACATTTGACTGTGAGACTTTACATTTGACTGTGAGACTTTACATTTGACTGTGAGACTTTACATTTAACTCTGAGGCTTTACATTTGTCTGTATGAGCCATAGGCTTATCTATAGGACTTTTCATAATAATATATACATTTTGTATGGTATTTGTAATAGAATGGCTTCATACATATAATTTTACGCTAAGTTATTAATTTAATATGATGTCCAAAATTATTTTTAATTCCTGCTACTTTTAACTAATAAAAAGCTTAGTATTTGACTGATATAACATAAATTAATATATGCCATAATATTTTAATAAATACTTTATGTATTTGATGGTGACTATAGATTTAAGTTTTAGACGATTTCCGTTTGTATGTTGTGTAGGGAAATGTTTATATTTATTTACCGGTTTTCTGTATTTATTTAATATACCATTTGAAATTTTTTAATCTTAATTTTTAATTCATTTTTTTAAGAAAATAAATCGTGTATTGGTGTCATTTTTTTGTCGTTTTTTTAAATTGTTTTTTTATTAATATGATCAAAAATTGTAGGTACCTAGACATGATGTTCATATGTAATTATACATTTTAAATTAACAGCGACATGTACGTTTAGAAATTAATGCCAATTCAACATAGAAAATGCTAATCCAGTTTTGATAACACTCGATCATTATTATTTCTGACCGACTATTTTTAAGTAAAAGTGTGACTGAGACAGACTGACTTGAGATGGCTAGACGGCTCCGCGCGCCGGGATGTACCAGGTAAGGTGGGGGCACTAGTGTTTTTTTTTATATACAGGATGTCTTAAAATTGTTTTGGAATATTCCAGCAGGTTGGGTTAGTTGGAATAAATAGTACTGTGAATGTTTTTCATGATTTTTGGAACATAGTTGACATGTTTCTATACGTTGATGTTCAAAGAGAACGTTAAGGGTGGGAACAAATGAATCAGAAATTTGAATGAGAAATCTATGCAGGGGTGTTCAGTTCAGCTACTTCCAAGCTGATCTGGGAGCAAAGTAAAAGCCCATCGAGGGAATGGGTGAAAGGAATCACGTTGTAGGCGATGTGGCTAGCAACCCGTCACTATTATGATTCTCTTCTCCATCCATTTGTCACACAGTCATGCTAAACGTCTTGTTACTTGTAAGGGATAAAGACGTGATTTATGTATGTATGTATGTGTTCAGTTGAACTAAGCTAACCTGATGGAATATTTCAGAAAAAAGATGAGACATCCTGTATAATACTATGTTATAAAATTTTAAGTATTTCAGCAAATTGTTAAGTAGATTTACTGAACGACCTTCTGATAAGTTTTTGGGGACTACAGTTTGAATTTGACAAATTGTTCAATGTATAGGTACAACTCTCACAACAAATTCAAAATTGCCTACAATTCAAGTCTCTGAAAACAGCTCTCAAATGTAAAATATAGGAGGATCATGTTATTGGTGTCCATTTGCGGCGGTGATTGCTTTCCATCAAGCGACCCGCATGCTCGTTTGCTATCTATCCCATGGAAAAAGTTCAAAAAATCTGCCCAACCTTTTGCTGAAATATGCTGGACGAATTTTGTAACAACTTGTATAATGTGTTTATTTTACATCCTGTATAGTGCACTAGTGGTTGACATAATGGACTAACTTTTAATCTTTAATTCAATAATAATGAGATATTTCCCGTTTTTTTAATATTTAAAATAATCAAATTAGAAGTTGACTTTTTTTCGATTTTTGCAAGTTTTTTTTGTCAACTACTAGTCCTATGCCAAACACTAGTGCCTTTACCTTTAAAAAAAAAACAACGTTAAAACTGGAGTCTCATTCAGATACAGCCGTTATCTCAATTTGGTTTAAAAAGTAAAAGGAACATTCAATTGAAGATGTCCTACCCTCTTATTTGGGGCTGCGAAAAAAAAAATCTTTGTGTTTTGGGAGTTTGTAATTGTGCTGTACAGACACATCATTCAAACAGATGACGCTTGGCGACAAAAATTCGCATAGTAACAAAAGGTCACGTGACATCTAGTAACAGATACAAAAATTCGAAAACTACCCACCTGCTATGGGTGCTGTAGTACAGCACGCGTCACGGAATGACTCTGATCCGGGTTCGATTCCCGGCC
Organism: Pandemis cinnamomeana; assembly: GCA_932294345.1. Lineage (NCBI taxonomy): Eukaryota > Metazoa > Arthropoda > Insecta > Lepidoptera > Tortricidae > Pandemis > Pandemis cinnamomeana. Next base: position 8,013,933 of record OW028728.1, read on the forward strand.
ACAGCTTTACTTTTCGGATTTTTCTGTGTGTTCTAATTTTCACTGACGTTTAGAAATTTTCTTTGTCTGTAATTGTTGGTTTGACTTTTTTTTAATTTACAGTGCAACCTCTGCCTGAAGCGCGAGAAATCCAAAAAGCTGCTTCAAGTGCACGTCTTCAAGGCTCATCGCGAGAAGCGATACAGGTGATTATTGACATTATCTTAAACATTGTCGTAAATGCATTTATATTATACTAGCCGTTGCCCGCAACTTCGTTTGCATAGAATTCGTTTATCGCTATCCCGCGGGAATCACGCAATTTTCCGGGATAAAAAGTAGCCTATGTGTTATTCCAGACTATAATCTATCTATGTTCCAAATTTCATCCAGATCGGCCCAGTACTTTTTGAGCCTATTCATTACAAACATACAAAAATAGGTACAAATCTTTCCTCTTTATAATATTAGTATACATGAGATGGCTATGTTTGTTAAAGGTAACTCTGATAAATTTGAACGTAATATAAATAACAATACAGCATTAAGACTACGAGATAGTAATAGAATTAGAAACCAATTCAGACACACTGCACTTCTAAAGAAAAGTGTATTTGGTATGGCACCTAAAATTTATAATAAAATACCCAAGGTAATTAGGGATATGAATATGAATAGGTTTAAACGAGAGTTGTTAAAATTGTTGTTGTTTATTTATGGTTATACTAGCGACCCGCCCCGGCTTCGCACGGTATATTATGCATGTATTATACACATAAACCTTCCTCTTGAATCACTCCATCTATTAAAAAAAACCGCATCAAAATCCGTTGTGTGGTTTTGAAGATATAAGCATACATACGGACATGGGGACAGAGAAAGCGACTTTATTTTATACTATGTAGTGATACCCAAGGTAATTAGGGATATGAATATGAATAGGTTTAAACGAGAGTTGTTAAAATTGTTGTTGTTTATTTATGGTTATATGCTGTGTTGTGTAGGTACATCTGCCCCGTGTGCCGCGACACGTTCACGCGGCCCGGCAACGTGCGCCAGCACCTGTGCCGCAGCCACGGCGTGCCGCGCGGCAGCCAGCCCGCCATCGCGCGCTACCAGGTCGGTGGCACAGACAGACAGACACGAGCCCTGCAAGGGTTTTTGACAAGCCGAGAAGCAAGAATTTTTGATTTTGACAAGATTATGTAGTGCGGTGGTTCCAAAATTTTTAGTGACCCGGGACCACTTTGTTTTTTATAACTAACTAGCTGATGCCCGCGACTCCGTCTGCGCAGTCGCTATCCCGCGGGAACTTTGCAATTTTCCGGGATAAAAAATATGTAATTCCCGTTTTTTCCTTATCCCGTGGGAATTTCCAAAAATCCTTCCTTAGTGGATGCCTACATTGTATAGTATCTATGTGCAAAATTTCAAGTCTCTAATTTCAACTAAATCGGCCCAGCGGTTTAAGCGAGAAAAGGTAACAGACAGACAGACAGACAGACAGAGTTACTTTCGCATTTATAATATTAGTAAGGATAGACTACAAGCCCATGGACAAAAAAAACATGTGAAATGAACCAGCGTGAATGAAGCTTCGAAGGCTGTTATATCATAAAATAACTGAGCGCTACGCCGTCATTTCTGAGCGAAACCTTTTTGTGGTGAAACTTTAGTGGCATCCCACTTCGCAGTGGCGTAACTATAACGTCTGGGGCCCGCGGCAAATGCGTCAGATGGGGCTCCTTCCTCAATATAAAGTGCATCAGCGTCCCTTCTGTGCTCTAAACCAAGCCAGTTCTACCCCGTAGAGCTAGGGGCCCCTGGCATTTTGTCCATAAAGATTTCCTCTCCGTTAAAAAAAAAGTGTCACTTATCTATGATTCTGTGCGTCATCATGGATAAGTGACACTTAAGATTACTGTAACTTATGAGAATGGTGAAACATTCCATCTTTACGCTCTTAATCATGCCAAACGTAGCCTTAAGGTTTTGTTACCTTAGGCTCTGTCTACCCCGTAAGGGATAAAGATGTATGTATGTATGTATGTATGGACTTCGGTCCCCGGGCACAACATCTGCCTGGAGAGAGATCTCTATTGTCTCATTACGAAATACAGGTCTGACTATCGCTATACAAATAGCTCGACAAAGCGAAGTTGAGTTTAAAAATTATCTATTGATGTTATCTACGTATATGTATGTGAAACAGGCCGTGTATGAGATATCACGATTTGTTTTTTTTTCAACAGGTACACATGTCTAATGTGTCGGAGGATATTCTGCCCCGTCCTGCACCGCAAAGTTTTATTTAAATACACGAGGGTTTGACTTCCAAGCAGTGGCGTAGCTACCTAGGGACTAGGCGGGCAGTGCCCCGGGGCCCTCAAGCTCAGAGGGCCCTCGAATCCTTACCAGAAAATCTCGATCGAACTATTATTAAAACGTAACCAGTTTAGATAGTGGTGGGGCCCCATTTTTTTATTTGCACCAGGGCCCTTGGTTACCTAGCTACGCCACTGTCCAAGGTTTGACAGCTCATTGTAGTCAACTGAGCCTGCGGGCCGAGTTGACTGTATTCATTTTTCTGTGGGTGACTTGACCCATATAGGGCCGATTTTTCAATCGTCAGATAAGTCCTATTCGAGGAACAACTCTATGGGTATCTGTCAGTTAAGTGCTTATCTGAGGATTGAAAAATCGGCCCTTAGTCTGTTAGCTGAGATTTCTAAGTTTCTAAACGACACTCAGATACAAGATTGTGAAATAATTATGTAGTACTATTTTTGTTTATTGAAACCAAGTGGCAGCTGCTTTATTTAAAATCCCCGCCTAGTAGAATAAGTGATTCTTTATAATTAATTATAAGTTGTATCATATTCATTTAACCTTTTTGCCGCCACGTCAAGAGACGTCACCCATACGCCAGACTTCTTTATTGCGATGCCTCAAGTTGAACCTTAACACAATTAATAAAGGTTGCTTTTGCATTGAAGTAATGGACGTATATATGTGTCGTTGGCGTCGAAAAGGTTAATTTTCGTTTTAAGTGTAAAATTGTGTCAAAGCTAGCAGGTCTCAGGCTGGACGCATGATTACCGCCCTCGCCTTTGGCTCAATTCCGACTCTTCACTGTATTTGTATGATTCTAGTCTTTAAATCGATTCGGCTGATAATATCAGCACTATACGCAAAATCTACATCATGACAAACGTTCAGTACGCAGATTGTACAAACAATTAAATGTACATATGATTATTGTACATTATGCTACGAATAATAATGTCAAGAAGCGCAACTAAGCCCGAAAAATCACTCCACTCGAAGTGAACCGCAGGGGGCGGGGCTTAAAATATGTACCGCGCGGCGAATTAGTCCGGCCGGGACGCTCGAGCCATTATCGTGACGTTATCATTGTATTTTTGCGCTAATACATTAGACAAATATGCCGTCGTGTTGTGTGAAGTGGTGCAGCTACTCATGTGGGTATTATTCTTATATGTTGTGATATTCAGGGCTTGCTTCACAACTCTCTGGTAAGTTCCAGCCATCTTAAGTGTCAGTTATTTATGATTTCGTCTCTGTATGTTTCGCAGTAAGAAATAGAGACGGAATCATAACTGATAATTTAGATAGCAGGAACTTTACAAAGAGTTGTGAAACGGGTCCTTGGTAGTTATGTAGTTCTTTGTAATTAAATAAAAATTAGTAAATTAAAAAAATTGATAAAGGAAAATTATTTTTTATTTATTACCCGTACTTATCCTGACACTTAAGGCTGGTTACTTTATATAGTTAACTTCTGCCCGCGACTTCGTCCGCATAGAATTAGACTTAAAAACTGATGTTGATAGTATATTCTGCAATAATTATTTGTCGCGACTGGAGGTGGTTACGACCTTTGACGTGTTCATCGCTATCCCGCGGGAACTATGCAATTATCCGGGATAAAAAGTAGCCTATGTTTTAATCTAGGGTTCAAGCCATCTCCGTCGCAAAGTTGATTTAAATCCGGCCAGTCGTTTCATCGTGAAGAAAGATCAAACGCACACACAAACTTTCGTAGGTTTTTTTTTGTTGTTTCCCCTTTCACCTATACGCCCACAATCATGCTAAACGTGGCCTTAAGGTAATACGCAATGGTCTTTCCGTATGCGCTGGTAGTTTCTTAAAAAAGTCATGTAAAATTGCCAATTTGCAAAAATAAATTTTGAATTTTGAATATGTTTTTGCCTACACTATTTATAACTCGAGGACGGCTGAACCGATTTGGCTGAAAATTGGTGGGGGGGGGGGGGGGGGGGGTAGCTTAGAACCAGGAGACTTTTTATCCCGTTTTTCCCGCGGGATTGAAAAATCCCGAAATGTTGTACCAATAAAGCTACATACATTAAATTTGGCATAACTACATATAATTCCTTGATTAGTATAAAGGTGCAACACAGTTTTTTTTTTGTAAATTTCCCATGGGATAAAAACACGAGGTAGATAATAAAGACTAGAATTAGTAGATAATATTCCTAGAGGATCTGTAGGTGCTCTAAGGGATTTTCCGAATTTCCCACGGGATAGGCAATAAAAACCTTATACTTGGAGACATGGGTGGACGTATGGACTATGTCGTCGCTCTGACGTTACCTGCGCAGACGAAGTCGCGGGCAAAAGCTAGTATTATTATAAATAAAAAACAAATGTATTACAAACAATTTTATTAATCTATTTCGCATAGAATTAAAGCTGTAATCACAAAACCGGTACTGTCCGCACAAATTATATATTTAGAAAACTACAGTTCGCCAGCTCTTACAACACACGGGTTTGCTGTCTCACTCACTCGGCCGATTCAAGTATCAGACCCATAAGTGTGAAACAAGACAAACCGGCATTCTAACAGTTCCCGGACTGTACCAAAACTTCTACAAGATGGTAGAATCTTTGTGACACTATGTTCTAAAGCAGGGGTTCGCAACCATTGAGGCGCGCCCCACTTGGGGGCGCTGTGACCCCAAGGGGGGGCGTAGTGACCAAAGGGGGGGGGGGGGGTGACTCAAGGGGGGCGTGGTGGCCCAAGGGGGACGTAGTGACTCAAGGGGGGGCGTAGTGACCAAAGCGGGGTTGACTCAAGGGGGGCGTGGTGGCCCAAGGGGGGCCTAGTGACTCAAGGGAGGGCGTAGTGACCAAAGGGGGGGTGACTCAAGGGGGGCGTGGTGGCCCAAGGGGGACGTAGTGACTCAATGGGGGGGTGCGTAGTGACCAAAGGTGGGCGTGGTGGCCCAAGGGGGGGGGGCGAGACAAGCGACTTAGGTATTTATCAAAATTCATTAGTTAATAAACTGCTAGCACAATGTTCTCAATAATCATTAATAGTGTTGTGCTTCAGTTATTTGGTTGTTTGTTATTCTTCTTATTCGTCTTAACTTCTTAACATTATTATTTAAAAACAAATTTAATTTTGGTCTTTAAGAGTTTACTAATCTAAATTACATAGGTACATACATACATCCATATATATATCACGTCTTCATCCCTTACGGGGTAGACTGAGCTTAGGCTCAGTCTTACCTTAGGGTAACAAGACCTAAAGGCCACGTTCAGCGTGGACTTATAGGTGGAAAGGGGAATTCCTACGATTCCCTCAATGGGCTTTTACCATGTGCGCGGGAAGAGGAGCAACTGGTAAATTCTATGTTATTTCTTTACTCCCAGACCAGCATGGAAGAAATCTTTTTCTTTTTTTTTTATATAAGAGGGGGCAAACGAGCAGACCGGTCACCTGATGGAAAGCAATCATCGTCGCCCAGGGACACGTGCAAGACCTGGGGAATCACAAAGGAAGGCTCGCTTTTTAAAGATCCCTAAATTGTACCGCTCAGGGAATGTTGCAGCAGGAAGTATTGCTATATTATTATTGTGTGCGTACAGGGTGTCATGGACTAACCAAAAATCCTGTAACATCTGTAAATTGTGTACATGACTATACAATAAGTAAATATAAATATAAATAGGTTGGGAACCCCTGATTCTAAACCTATGGAAGTAACTTCCATAATTCCATTGATAACATAAAATACGTTTTTAATTGTGCATATTTGGTTTTTCATCACTAACTTACGTAATAAAGAAATAATTGACGACCGAATAGCCTAGCGATCAGATAAACTCACTACAGTAAGGTCCGGGTTCGATCCCCGGTGAGACAGCAGATATGTATGAAATATGTTTGTCAACAATACAAATGGTACAAATGTCTAAATCCTGATTGGTTCAAATTCAAAATGCTTCATTTCTACATTGTAATTGTGTCGTACAGACACATCATTCAAACAGACGACGCTTAGCGACAAAAATATCGCATAGTAACAAAGGGTCACGTGACATCTAGTAAAGTATTTATTTATTCGTCAAACGCGCGATTTTTAAACCGAAAAGCGTCGCGTAGTGTGACCTTGACTCGCCATAATATTAACGAAAGAAGTCCCCGCGATAGTATAAAAAAAATGTATGTATGTGTGTGTGTGTGTGTGTATGTTACATTAAGGCGCATGACATTCGGCCCCAAAGCCTCCATTTGCTTCCCGGACTGATTTCACAATGTCATTGAGAGACAAAACTGGGCATGTATTTTCTAAACGATCTGCTATCTTTGTCTTCAAACAAACTCCGCACGAATATCACCTGAAAAACAATAATAATATGTGAAAGTTTGTATATCTGTCTGTCTGTACTTTAGATTAACATAGGCTACTTTTCATCCCGGAACATTTCAAAGCGATAAACATGTCTATTGCTTATTCTACGTGAATCCGCGGGCAAAAGCTAGTATAAATTAATTAGGACTTGTCATACATATATACATAATATCACGTCTTTATCCCTTACGGGGTAGACAGAGCCTAAGGTAAAAAAACCTTAAGGCCACGTTTAGCATGATTAAGGGCGTATAGCTGGAAAGGAAAATCAAAACAGTGATGGGTTGCTAGCCGCATCGCCCATAACATGATTCCTAAGTCCATCACTATTTTGATTCCCCTTTACACCTAGTCGCATCCAATCATGCTAAACGTGGCCGTGGTCTTGTTACCTCAGGCCAAAGTTGGGCGTTATTTAGATAATTTTTTATCTAGATAATTATTTCAAATAAAATCATTTCAAATAAATTTATTGGAAGATAAATTCAATCACAAATAGTGCGTTGACAACTTTATTTAGATAAATTATCTAGATGAAGATAACCGACCTCGTTTGTTATTGAAGTAAGCTTATAATAATAAACGTATACAGAATATCACGTCGGCTCAAACCGTCACACTGACATTCATCTTTTATTTAAAATCCCAACTAATTTATCTAGATAAAAACGAAACTGATCTAGATAAATTCAAAATAACAAATGACGGATTACTAAGTTACTTCAAATAAAAGATGATTTTAGTTATCCCGGTTTTTCGTAAATATATATTTTTTGCCCAACTCTGTTTCAGGCTCTGTCTACCCCGTAAGGGATATAGACGTGACATGTGTATGTATGTGTGTCTGTAACTCACTTGGGTAATCGCTACACCAATCATGAACACGATCTGCCACATGGACCACGCCATCACTCTGTAAATGAAACAAAATGTTACGATGTGAGTGTGTCTGTCTGTTCCTTCGTCACACTACGTCTGAACGGATTAGGATGGAATTCGGAACGGTAATAGCCGGTACCTTAGATTAAAACGGATTTATATCCTGGAAAATTGCTTAGCTTACGCGGATAGCGATAAACATCATTACACATAAACGGATAACTCACGTATAAAAAGTCGAGTGATGCTCGACATGTTTCGGACTATTTCGTAGTCCTTCTTCTTGGAGCGCTCGCCCCGGCAGCAGTGTTCGTTTCGCTGTCCCTGCAGCTGTGTCCCTGTGGCTAGTGCCCGCTGTGTACCTGTGGCTAGTGCCCGCTGTGAACCTGTGGCTAGTGCCCGCTGTGTCCCTGTGGCTAGTGCCCGCTGTGTCCCTGTGGCTAGTGCCCGCTGTGTACCTGTGGCTAGTGCCCGCTGTGTCCCTGTGGCTAGTGCCCGCTGTGTACCTGTGGCTAGTGCCCGCTGTGTCCCTGTGGCTAGTGCCCGCTGTGAACCTGTGGCTAGTGCCCGCTGTGTACCTGTGGCTAGTGCCCGCTGTGTCCCTGTGGCTAGTGCCCGCTGTGTCCCTGTGGCTAGTGCCCGCTGTGTACCTGTGGCTAGTGCCCGCTGTGTCCCTGTGGCTAGTGCCCGCTGTGTCCCTGTGGCTAGTGCCGGCTGTGTACCTGGCGCAGGCCTCCTCGGCCACGTTCCTGTCCCGGGCCTCGTGCGCGGAGGCCAGCTCCTGTAGTCTCCGCGCGATGCCGATGTTGTCCCGGACGCGCGTCACCGACTCAGATATATCCCGGACCTTCATGATGTACGTTTCAGCACTGTTACCTGCAGAAGAAGTTTAATAACACTTATAACTTGTCCCAGTAACGAGGGAATGGGCGAAAATCTGAGGAATCATGTTATAGGCGATGCTAGGAACCCATCACTATTTTGTTTCCTCTTCCACCTAAGCCCGCAATCACGCCAAACGTGATCTAAGGACCTAAAGGTTTTGTTCATTGTCTAAGGGAAGACGGGCCCAGCGTACGGGTCCCCCCCCCCCCCCTTCTTGGCACGGTGCTGGCGGGCGCCGGGGCCACCGGGGGGGCGTTTGTGGTGAAACCCTAGTAGCATCCCACTGCGTCCCCATCACACCGGATTGAGGCAACGCCGGAAAGTTTTTAGTTCAGGTAGGTATACCCAAAAGGCTCTGTCTACCCTGGGGGACGGGGGTCCCTCGCTCGCATTGCACGGCTCGCATTGGGGGGAGGAGGTCGAAGCGTTGCGACCCCTCCTTCCTTGGTCGCCGGGGCAGCCGGGGGGCGTCGGCTCGAATCTTCGGGACCCGGCGAGCGGACAATGCCCTAGTGTTTTTAGTGGGTATGTTCCCCCACCCCTTACCGGAGGGAAGAGGCCGGGGGGAGAGAGCCCCACATTACCGCTCGCCCCTCCCCCCCCCCCGGGGTGCTCGTAAATGAGTTTTCACTACGTTAAAGATAAGGCTCTGTCTATCCCATAAGGGATAAAGACGTGATTTATGTATGTATGAATGTATATAGCTCACCCAACTCCATCTCCTTGTCATTGTCGTAGTCGTCCTCCGGCTGGTCTTTGTTGCGTGTCATCAGATCGAAGAACACCTGCCAACAAAAAAACAACTTACATACATACATAAATCACGTCTATCCCTTACGGGGTAGACAGGTCCTAAGGTAACAAGATCTAAAGACCACGTTCAACATGATTGTATGAATATTAAGTATGAGTATTGAGTATGAGTATTGAATATGAGTATTGCGTATGAGTATGCTTATTAAGTATGACTATTGCATATGAGTATTAATATTAAGTATGAGTATTGAATATGAATATTAATATTACGTATGAGTATTGAATATGTGTATTAATATTAAGTATGGGTATTGAGCATGAGTATGCTTATAAAGTATGAGTATTAATATTAAGTATGGATATTGAGCTTGAGTATGCTTATAAAGTATGGGTATTGAGCATGAGTATACTTATTAAGTATGAGAATGAGTATGAATATTAAATATGAGTATTGATTGTGAATATTAAATATGAGTATTGATTGTGAATATTAAATGAGTATTGAGCATGAGTATGCTTATAAAGCATGAGTATACTTATTAAGTATGAGAATGAGTATGAATATTAGATATGAGTATGAATATGAAATATGAGTATTGATTACTAATATTAAATGAGTATTGAGTATGAGTATTAAGTATGAATATGAATACGAGTATGCGCTGTAACTGGCACCTCACCGTTTTGGTGCTGAACGTGCTGAAGGTGTTGTCGAAGCAGAACCTGTAGTCGCCCTCGAGCGCGGCGGCGTGCTCGTGCCCCGCCTCGGGCTTCTTGTAGTCGGCCACCAGCACGCGCCCCACCGGGTCCGCCAGCTGGAACGATATGTCCAGCTCGCCGTGCGTCGCGTCTATCACCTGGAACAACATATATACTATACTAGCTTCTGCCTAAAAACTGCCTAAAACCTTCCTCTTGAATCACTCTATCTATTAAAAAAACCGCATCAAAATCCTTTGTGTAGTTTTGAAGATATAAGCATACATAGGGACATAGGGACAGAGAAAGGGACTTTGTTTTATACTACGTAGTGATAGTGACTAGCGACCCGCCCCGGCTTCGCACGGTATATTATGCATGTATTATACATACAAACCTTCCTCTTGAATCACTCTATCCACTAAAAAAAAGCGCATCAAAATCCGTTGTCTAGTTTTGAAGATATAAGCATACATAGGGACATAGGGACAAAGGGACAGAGAAAGCGACTTTGTTTTATACTATGTAGTGATGATGATGATAGTGATATTTAATTTAATTTGTAACGGTAAAACCGTAAAAGTAAACATAAAAAAAAAGAAATAAAATGTCTTGATTTGTTTGATAGTACTTATCATTCAAAACACAGCGCCTTCTAACAATAATTTACAGATAACCCAAATACTAACTAGAAATTAAAAAAAATTATTAATAAATAAATAAATTCCTGCAAATGTGTGTGTATGTGTGTGTTATAAAATAATCACCACAGCATACACTGAAAGTACTATTACTTTTTATATTATAACAAAATCATTATAAAACATATCAGATACATAATTTTTCTACATTATCGCGTTTCAACTATCACTATGCCGTAAAGATAAATATATATCAAATGCCTGATAACAACACGGAAATACGTAAATAGGCCATTAAAATATATTGTATGACATATCCAACCATACCATAGTAAGCCAAGGTTAATTTCAAAGTTAATAAAAAAAATTAGTGTACCTGTTTTCCATGACTTTTTTTTTTTATACTCATCTACAATCAGTCACCAGACTTTAATTAGATTTTTTGTAGGCCTATATCATTGAAGAGGGACTGGACCATTGCCCAGTTCTCTTTTTGTGCTCCCTGCACGTGCGTCCGTTTCAGTCTTTTGGTTGTGCCTGCATTTAGCAACATGCTCGCCAGAGGGTTGGGGTGAATATTCAACCTCTCCTTATGCTTTATCTTGTAGCGACTCCACGTCCACGACTTGACTTCACTATTTAGGTCTTGTTACCTCAGGCTCTGCCTGATTTTATTGTTTATATTCTACCACTGAATACTAAAGCGTCGCCATGTAACCACGCCCAGCTACCATGATGATATTTAGGTAGAATACCAGGAATAAAGTATTAAAGAGGAGAAAAGAATCTTGTATATTCAATGTAAAAGCCGTGGTAGCCTAGTGGTTTGACCTGTGGCCTCTCAAGCAGAGCGTTGTGGGTTCAAATCCCGGGCGAGCACCTCTGAGTTTTTCGGAATTTATGTGCGAAAATTACATTTGAAATTTGCCATGAGCTTTTCGGTGAAGGAAAACATCGTGAGGAAACCTGCACACATATACGCAGCAATTCAATGGTGCATGTGAAGTTCGCAATCCGCACTGGGCCCGCGTGGGAACTATAGTCTAAGCCCTCCAATGAATAGAGGAGGCCTATGCCATGAGGCACGCCGATATACGCAATAATTTATTTAAAAAAAAGACTTCTCAATGTACTGGAATTGTAGCGAAACGGAATAAAAGGGGCTATATCACTAGTATTATTATAAAAAAATTTAGACAATGCAAAACTATTTTGTTCGTCCTTGGTCGGTGAGGCAGAAAATTACAAATTATACATAAATTGATGACAGTTCAGTTTAATTGCTGTAATGAGTCTGAAATGGCATTGTAATAGAAATATTATGCCGATTGCATCTGCTGTAATATTATTGCGACTTGGTATCCATACTTGAAGCATTTGAGCTATATCTTATTAACCATAACAGTTAGTAACTTCATCGTTACACGGAATACGCATTACTACAGCCACTATAGCAATAAACAAAAAAATAAAACAAAGTTAAAAATTGAAGAGGCTCCGTAAACAAGTAATTTTTTTTCCGGAATTTTTTGCTCCTACTGCAGCTCTACGGCGGCACAGAACGCTTTGTGCAATAGCCCGACTCGCTCTTAGCTTTTATAATAACGTTTTAACAAGTGAGTTGGTTTAATAAATCAGTTTACCACAAGTAAACATTATTTGAAAGTTAGGTTAGGATGAACACTAAGCTCAAATTATAAACTCACCTGATATTCTATAGATATTACTTCATCCACCTTTACACTCTGGTACAAGCAATCCGTTCTACCAGCTTGTACCGTAAAAGTAATGTCCCTTTCATAAGCGAAAACAACACTAAATATTAAAGTCACGAATATATAACGCATCTTGATGGATAACGGCCGGTACACAACTTAAAAGTGTTAAAAACGTCCCGCTAAATAAAGTGGGCTATTTATAGGAACTGGCCAAGTGTTTCGTGTGTATAAATAGCTAAGAAAAAGAAGTGAAACAACCAAATTATCAACAACAAATATAGGGGCGGGATGCGATCCGATTATTTTTAAATATTTATTTGACAGGTGACACTGACGTTACGACTAGTGCGTTCCCACACGTTAAAATAACTTCGTTAACCGTTAATAACGTCGTTATTTCTTATTTTCACAAAATAAAATACGGTATTTTATTAATTATATCAAAATGCTTTTTATAAAGCTATTTTCTTGGCATTTATTCAAAACTAGCAGCACAAGATGATTCTAAGTCCAAAAATTAAAAAAAAAACTGAGTACAATTTCCGAACGGAACTAACTAGTATGACAGTTCCTTTTATTTGACCTGTCGACAATAAAACTTGTTTTATTACAGTTTTCGTTCCCCACGCATTATTATTAGTATTTAATTAGGTTTATTATTAAATTTGGCTATGGCAGCCAGCGCCCCAGGCCCGACCGGGGACGGGGTAGTGAGAAACAGCGCTTTAAGTTTTGTTGCGCGCGCGCAGGAATCAGATGCAGGAGCAGGAGAGCCCTCCGGAGCTCAGGACACTAGCGAGCAGAGCACTAGCTCTAATCAAGCCGGTATTTAAGTTAAAAATACTTAATTCTCACTATTTCAGCCCATCCCTCCCTTGTACAACTTCTTATCCCGTAGACCAGGGGTGGCGAACCTTTTTTGGTGGACGTGCCATTTTTTCACAAATAAAGTAATGTTTGGCTCTGACCTATCATCAGACCTTGTTGTCTAAAGAGTGTTGTTATTTTACCATCATACGACCGTATTTTTTATTATTGGCGTGCCCGAATTATATTGAAGTGTGCCATTGGTTCGCCATCCCTGCCGTAGACATTGCTAAAATCCGTCTGTATTCCTTTACTAAATCTTAAATCGAACTTCTAGGCAAAATTTCAGCTTGCCACATTTCAATTTGAATTGGGAGTTGATGAGTCGATCAGTCATTAAGTTTTCATATAAGTCTCTTTTATAGTGCCAATAAAATGGTGCTAATACAATACAATACAATACAATAACTCTTTATTGAACACCACATATAACAACCAAAACAGAAAAAAGGTATACAGAATAATATTTTGTAATGCCATTAGATTACAAAATCATATGTAGAATCACCAAGAAACACTTTTACTTTTGTGTATGTGTACTTTGTGGTTGTCATTTTATATGTGTAAATCCTGATTGCATGAAATTCGGAAGTGTTATTCTCGACTAGAAATAGAGCAACTTAATTCCCTATTTCATAGAAATCTGTTCATCTGTTTTACCCTTCTAAGATCCAGAATATTACATATTACTTTTGAAATAGTGATGGGTTGCTAGCTGTATTGCCTATTACTATTACATAAACATACATTACATAGCTTTCTATGTATAATTCACATAAATTTGAAATTTTATAATGAAATATGTACAAAAAGTATGCAGGATCTGATGATTTTATAGTGAAAGTAACAAATATGTCTTTGCTTACAGACCGGCTAGTGCCAGCTGGGTTGAAGGCTTTATACGATGCTTGCTCCAAACTGTACCCTGATCAACCGAACCCGCTACAAGTCACCACAAGGCTCAAATACTGGTACGTACCAACTTTCAGTCCTCCTCCAGAAGGTGTCAAAATCAATCACATTTTCACATTCTCTTGTGCGTCTTGCAAAAAGGAATAAATGTCTTCTTTCTTTCTTACTAAAAATGGAAGCTAAAACCTGTAGGCTTATTGTCTTAACTCGCTCACAATCGCCATTGTGTTCATTTTGACAGTTCACGTATGGGCTGACAATTGGCATCCGAATCAGCTAGCTGTCACATTCATACAAGAACTGTCAAAATGAACACGATGGCAATTGCGAGTGAGTTAGTTAATACTACTGCGTGGAAGCAATTCGAGTTACGTGGTTGGAGACTCTGCCTCAATGTAAATCCTAACCCGTGTGTCGTAGGTTGGGTGGCGAGGATCCTCTGGACTATATCAGCATGTACTGGAACCCTGGAGTGCCTGAGGAGCTGGTGCCTCCCCACTGGCACTACGTCAGGTAATACTTTTAAGATTTTATTTCCTCTATTAGCTTTTGTTCTCGACTTCCGCGCAGAAATGTGCCTGTAATTTCATCGGCTGGTGTACTCTCCACGCTGGAACGTAGCAGCGGGAGTACTGCTGTTTGGCGGTAGGATTGTCGACTGAGACAGTGGTAACGATCCGGACATTTCATGAGGTCTTCCCCTTTGATTGATCAATCTTTAAGAATAAAAATAAGAATAAAAAAACTTTATTAGCTGATACAGAAACACAAACAGAATGTTACACATAGATACTTATTGCAACCAGCCAAATGGCCGCCACTCAGCTGTGTCACGATAAGATCCAGGATAATGTCGTGACGCTGATTTTCAGTGACGCCAGTTACAGACGGACGGAGACGGAGACGGAGGTGGCTGTCACCAGGCACACACAGTTCATACTGGTTTACGAAATCACCACTTCCGATACCCATACCTTATATAAGAATTATGCTTTCAATTTTATCATTTATCAGTTCTGTAGTACCAACAATTTAAATAATTCAACACATTAATGTTAGTGTACAGTCAAGTGTGATAATATGTATCTGGACAAAGATTCAAAAATAAGTACCATACACTCTTACACCGGCGTAATAGGTCGTGGGACATATTTTTGAGAAGTTCCTATCAATACTTATTTTTGCACTTGACCATACATGTTTGTGTGCGTGTGCGTGTGTGCGTGCGTGTGTGTCTTTAAAATTGTATTTGCCTTTTATTGACTCCTCGCTATCGGAGTGCAACTCAGGAAAGATCAGATAGCTTACATATTTGGTATCGTCTCTCTTATTTGAGAACGTATGTGCCCACAGTTTCGGTCTGTCGGACTTGCACGGCGACGGGCGCGTGCACCCGTGGCCGGAGGCGGGCGCTCCGTCGGGCTTCGGGTTGGAGCTGACGCTGCGGCTGGCGCAGGACTCCGGCGCGCCGCCGCTCTGGCCCGCCGCGCTGCTGCAAGCGCTCGCGCGGTACATCTTCACCACAGGTCGGGTTCATACACACAGCAGCGGCGTTAGGGCCACTGACACCCCGGGCAGTAATATTTAGGCGCCCACTTAAGGACAGTATTGAGGGTACACAGCCGGTGAGCCAGGAGGCCGAGGCCCCAGACAGCGCCCCCCAAATTTGGCGCCCCGGGCCGTCACCCCAACGCGCCCCACCCTAGCGCCGGCACTGCATACACACATCACGTCTATCCCTTACGGGGTAGACAGAGCCGAAGGTAACAAGACTTAAAGGCCATAAGCGTTGTGGGAAAGTGGAAAGGGGTATCAAAATAGTGATGGGTTTGGCCGCAGAACATGATTCCAGATCAGTAGGCTTATTACCTAACTCGCTCGCAATCGCCATCGTGTTCATTTTGACAGTTCTTGTATGAATGTGACAGCTAGCTGATTCCGATGCCAACTGTCAGCCCATACATGAGCTGTCAAAATGAACACGATCGCGATTGCGAGCGAGTTAGGTAATAAGCCTACAGGTTCGTTACGGATGTTGGAATTAGGGATTAAAGGATGTTATGGAACATGGAATTAGGGAGTAAGGCCAATGTGGAATGGAATTGCGGGTTATGGAATTGTGGATTACTAGCTTTTGCCCGCGACTTCGTCCGCGCAGATAACGTCAGAGTGACAGCTACTAACAGATAGGGAAATTCGAAGGCTTACCCACCGGCTATGGGTGTAGGGGTATAGCACGCGTCACGGAATGACGAGGATCCGGGTTCGATTCCCGGCCATAGCTTTGCTTTTCGGATTTTTCTGTGTTCTAATTTTCTGTTGTTTAGAAATTTTATTTTTATTTAATAAAATTGTAAAATTAACATAAAAAATGAAGAAGTAAAATTGTTGTTTTGTCGGGTAGGCAACAAGTTCTGCGCGGGCGACCACATCTCGTGGCACTGCGCGCTGGACGCGTCGGCGTCGCGCGTGCGCCACCTTCTGGTCGCTGAGGACGCGCGCCTGCCCGGCCTCAACACGCCGCACGGCAGCGTTACCTTCCTACAGGTACATTTTTGTGCGTAAGTTTCGTAGTCCTTCCTCTAAAAAAAAAAGACGATAAAAACGAGGGTAGTTGTGCGCCGCTGTCAGTTGCGTCGAGCAGCCGCGCGAGCAGCTGGCGCGCAGTGTTCATTTCGCTGCCGCCGGGGCGAGCGCTCCGAGAGGAAGGACTACGAAATAGTCCGAAACAGTCGAGCATCATTCGACTTTTTATACGTTTATGTGTAATTATGATTAAGTCTCATGGTAGTTTCATGTTGAAATTATATAAGTATGTTTATCCGTTCCCTGGTACCCATAGCACAAGCTTTGCTTAGTTTGAGGCTGGGTCAATTGGTGTAATTTGTCATAAGATGTTTATTTATTTATTTGTTTTTTTTTCTAGTTAGTCGGCTGCACGGGAAGAGAGCTGCGAGCTGCTCAGAGGAGTTCCGGATTTGAGGTCCTCAAGTTGCTAGAAGAAGATCACAGGTAACCATTCTCCACGTTCACATTACATCTGAAGCGATCTTCTCCAAGTGCCTCTCCAACTGTAGTGATGCCTCAAGCAGAAATTTAAGAGTGCAATATAGCCAAAATATTTACACAGTTCCTATAAAAACAGCACTGATGCGTAAGTGTATATTTTTTGGCTAGTAAAATTTACAATAAACTACCGACTGGGCTAAAACAACTACCAAAGTCAAGACTGAAACTAGAGTTATTGACTCTACTTACTAACGGCTGCTACTATTCTGTCTCTGATTATTTTAATGACAATTTTAATTCTATTTATATCTAATATTTGTTAACGTAATTATGATAATGTTTAATGATTGTTAATTTAATATATTAATTCAATTTCATTTAATTTAATATCTGACATTGATTTTGTATGCTCTTAGGCAAAACATAGCGTTAGATTAGATATATTTTGATCATCACTGTAACCAGTTTCACCTATGTTTACAAATAAATCACTTTGAGTTTGACTTTGACTAACAAGCGAAGGTCAGCAATTAGTTTTTGGGATCCTTCTCTTTCCTGCGAGCCTTAAAAGTTCCGTTGCTGAAGAGCCAGTCCACTTCCTCAAGTTGTGGCATCTGTTGCAGCTGCGGCGGCAGCTGGCTGGTGACGCAGGTGAGCCGGCGGCGCTCGGCGCGGCGGCTGGCGGGCGGCGCGGGCGGGGGCGGGCAGGGCGCCGCGCACCTCGCCGGCGTGTCCTGCAGGCTGCGGGCCCGGGCCTGGGCGCCGGTCAGTCAACTCGTCTGCTACAGACCCTTTTTTTTTATGGTGTGGAAAATGCGCCTTATGCATCCGGCCCGGTACGGGAATACCGAGGAAATCTGGGGCTCTCCCGAGGCGTCAGGCATACCCAGTAAAAAACACACGGATTCCCACATTTGGCACTGTTGCAGGGGGCTGCGGGAGAACTTTCGTGAACCGCAGCACCCCCGCGGGCCCACCCCGGGATGGGGCTACCTCACGTGCGACGCCTGTGCAATGCAGGGGGGCTACTCCGAAATACGAAGTTCGTAGTTACGTGCTTCGAATCGCCTTCGATTCGATAGGTTGCTACTACGAAGCTACTTCGCATTCGTTTTCGGATCGAAGTTCGTTTGTCGTTCGTTTCGTCGCGTTTTTGTCTACTATGAAAATTGAACTTCGTGAACGATTTCGGATTTTGATGACGTTTTGTCTACTCCGAAAATCGAACTTCGTGTGTGTTTTCGCGAAGATTTACGATTTGAAATGTCAGAATCAAACGATAACTAAAGAGATGTCGTTTCACTGTCGTTTGTTGAGTTTTGACAGTTGTGTGGTCAACGATATCGCGTTTAAACTTAAAAGTCATAAAAAAAACTATTTTAGTGTTGTATTATACTTACATCCCTTCTTCAGTTTTGTTTTTCGCAACGTAAGTATGGTTTTTAACCGACTTCAAAAAAAGGAGGAGGTTCTCAATTCACCTGTATTTTTTTTTAATGTTTGTTACCTCATAACTTTCGACTGGGTGAAGCGATTTTAAATATTCTTTGTTTATTTGAAAGCTCCGATGGCTAACGGAACAGTGTTTCTACTCTATTAAAGATTTTTTCTAAACACAGGAATTAATAAATAATGAGTGGCAAAACGAAAACGAATGCGAAGTAACTTCGTAGTAGCAACCTATCGATTCGAAGGTGATTCGAAATGTCAACTTTTTTTTGACGTTTAGATGTAGGTACGTGATAACGCCGAAAAACACAAAATAAACCCCAATGCAGCAATAAAACTTGTGCAAAAGTATATTGTGATCACGCATGATGTTGGAAGTTAATAATATTAATTATTTATTGGACTTTCAAGCTAATAATCTATTTACCGGTTTTTAAACGATAGTGTGAAAAGTACTTTATTTATTTATTCGCTCTTTCCATTCACGTAGTTCAATTCGAAAGTGGTCTATGGTTTCGACACGAAACTCATGCGATCCGAAACTACTTCGTAGTAGCATTCGTTGACGAACTTCGTTTCATCTTCGTTGCGAGCTTCGTTTCGAACTTCGTATTTCGGAGTAGACCCCCAGGATTGGGAATTCCCGCCCTCCCCCGCAGGTGCCGCTGATCTGCTACAGACCCTAGCGCCATCTAGTTGTCGGCTACATTAACTGCTACGCGCGAGTAGCAAGCGCCGGTGGCGTGTTGTTAAAATTGCTATGATCGTATTGCAGGAGGAGGAGGAGCCCCCCGTGCCCCCCGCGGCCCCCGGGCTGTCCCCGCGCGTGCAGCAGCAGATCAAGGACACGCTGCAGCGGGGGCTCAGCAGCATGAGCACAGACCGGCCCCCGGAAGGTACGCTGGAACCCCTACAGCTCAAGACCCCGAAGCGCAGGAAACCCCCGTAGCACAAGACCTCTTGCTACATGAAATCTCGTTACAATTGTACACCACTTAACCTCATAGCACAGGAGACCCCTGAGACCCCTTGACACGTGAAACCCTTTAACACAAAATAGACCATTACCACCTTAAACACATTAGCGCAGCAGACCCCTGTAGTACCAGAGACCCCTTGACACGTGAAACCCCGTAACTCAAGAGACCCCGTTACCATTTAAAACCCCTTTTCGCGATCAATTGTTGATTTTGTTTGATTTTTAGGGTTCCGTACCTCAAAAGGAAAAAACGGAACCCTTATAGGATCACTTTGTTGTCCGTCTGTCCGTCCGTCCGTCCGTCTGTCAAGACCCTTTTTCTCAGGAACGCGTGGAGGTATGAAGCTGAAATTTATATCAATTACTCAGGTCTACTGTCCCTTGAAGCTGTGAAAAAATCAAACTTCTAAGCCAACGCAATCAAAAGATACAGCCGTTTATGCCGCAAATTTCCGCAAATTTTCAACTCTCAAGGGAATCAAAACCTACAAGGTAGTTCCCGTGAACGCAGAATCTTGAAATTTGGTATGAAGGTAGGTCTTATAGCACAGATTAAAGAATAATTGCGAAAACCGTAAATGTGTATGTATGTCTGTATATAGCAGTGACCAATATAAAGTAACCCCACACTGCGTACATTTTGCTTTGGAACAGGGCTCTGCTTACACTGGTTTTAGATATTTATAGATAATGATACGGAACCCTCGGTGCGCGAGTCCGACTCGCACTTGACCGGTTTTTATTTATTTGTAAACGTTTATGAATAAGTATGGTTATAGTCTGGCAGCTAAATCTCTCTCTCTCTCTCTCTCTCTCTCTCTCTCTCTCTCTATCTCTCTCTCTCAGTAAATGACAATTTCGGAACATTAAATAGTGATGTATCTTAGTCAGTGAATGGTATACAGTAGTGGATTCATTTTTTCAAATTTATTATTTTTGACAGTTACAGGGCACATGTCAACGGATAGTTTCGAAATGTCAAGCATTGAAAAAGCACTGCCGCAAATACCGGAACTTATGCAGGTAATTATACAGTTTTGTGATTAAATTATATATTTTTTTCTTTTAAAAATTACTCGCGGCCATGTTTTTCTGCCAAGTTGAAGTTCGATTGTTCCTTTCCATTTTTTAGTTTAATTTGTTTTAAGTGTTTAAATAATTGGTAATAAAAAATAAAATTCATGCCAAGTTTTTCTGCCAAGCTTTTTTTATTTCTTCATTATATCGTTTGTTTGTTTTAATGTTTAAATAGTTTTTTTCTAATGTCATTCTACCGAGCTTCTTGCGGCGTATTCTTTGCAAAGCACTGACAGAATACAATTAAAAAAAGATATGTACAAAATGGCGGGTTTCAGCTTACTAGAATAAACGTTTTCACTTTGATTTAATTTATTTACGTCGTTATTACTTTGTTTGCAGGGATCTTGGCGGGAAGAGGATAGTATAGAATACTTAGAAGGAGTCCATCTTATATTAAACCCTGAAGGAGCGAGCTTGCTACCGCTAGCCATAGAGTAAGTTATAAATGAATAACGTAACCTAAAAAAATCATTTTAGTTCTTCCATTCTGTAGGCTTATTACCTAACTCGCTCGCAATCGCCATAGTGTTCATTTTGACGGTTCATGTATGGGCTGACAATTGGCATCGGAATCAGCTAGCTGTCACATTCATACAAGAACTGTCAAAATGAACACGATGGCGATTGCGAGCGAGTTAGGTAATAAGCCTACTGGTCTGGGAGTAAAGAACAAACATTGAATGTACCAGTTGCTTCTCTTCCCGCGCAGATTGTAATAGCCCGTATAGGGAATTGGGGAGTCTTAGGATCATGTTATAGGCGATGCTAGCAACCCATCACTATTTTGATTTTCCTTTCCACCTATACGCTTTTTGTTACCTTGCTCTGTCTACCCCGTAAGGGATAAAGACGTGATATATGTATGTATGTATGTATAGTCTAGTGGTTAGAGACCCTGACTGAAGCTAGAGGTCCTGGGTTCGAATCCCGGTAGGGGGCAGACAGTTGTATGATAAATACGAATGTTTGTGCCAGAGTCATGGATTTTGTATGTATTTAAGTATGTTAGGGGATAAAGACGTGATATATGTATGTATGTACATATGTGTAATAAATTCATTTTAGATACAAGCTCTTTTGTTGACTGTACTTGCATTGTCATCCGTTCTACATTATGTGAACCAAATTTCAAGTCAATCGGACCAACCGTTGAAGAGTTCCCTCCTGCGGAGACGATCCTGGTTGGAGCAGAAGAATTCTACTACCAGATTATTGTATTGTCATCTGACTTACACAAGCATGCAAAATTTCAGCTCAATCGGATGAAGATATCCGCTTCAAAATTGAGTCGAGTGAGAGATTATTAAACTTTCTAAACAGAGGGTAGACAGAGCCTAAGCTTACAAGACCTAAAGGCCCCGTTTAGCATGATTGTGGGCGTAAAGTTTAAGGGAATCAAAATAGTGATGGGTTGCTAGCATCGCCTATAATATGATAGACTTTCGCCCATTCCCTCGATGGGCTTTTACCTGCGCGGGAAGAGAAGCAACTGGTACATTTTGTTTTTTCTTTGCTCCCAGACCAGCGTGGAAGTCAGAGGCGTAACTATAGGGTGGCAGGGGTGGCAAAATGCCAGGGGCCCCTAGCTCTACGGGGCCCCGAACTGGCTTGGTTTACAGCACAGAAGGGACGCTGATGCACTTGTTTATATTGAGGAAGGATCTGACGAATTTGCCGCGGGCCCCAGACGTTATAGTTACGCCAATGGTGGAAGTCGACTTGATTTGCAATGATTTTAATAATAATAATAATAATATCTTGGGACAATTGACACCAATTGACCTAGCCCCAAACTAAGCAAAGCTTCTAATATGGGCACTAGACAACGGATAAACATACTTATATAGATAAAATGCGGGTGGTAGGGCCTTGTGCAAGGTCCGTCCGGATCGCTACCACCATCTTACTCGCTACTCCTGCCGCTAAGTAGCAGTGCTTGCACTGCTGTGTTCCGGTGTGGAGAGTAAGACAGCCGGGGAAATTACGGGCACAAGAGGCATTTCATCTTAGTCCTCTAGGTTGGCAACGCATCTGCAATCCCTCCGGGGTTGCTGGTGTCTATGGGCAGTGGTGATCACTTACCTTCAGGTGACCCACTTGCTCGTTTGCCTTCCTATTCATATAAAAAAAAAAAAAAAAAAAAAAAAAAAAAACTAGCGACCCGCCCCGGCTTCGCACGGTATATTATGCATGTATTATACATATAAACCTTCCTCTTGAATCACTCTATCTATTAAAAAAACCCGCATCAAAATCCGTTGTGTAGTTTTGAAGATATAAGCATACATACGGACTTGAGGACAAACATTCGTATTTTTCATACAAATATCTGCCCCGACCGGGGATCGAACCCGGGACCTCAAGCTTCATAGTCAGGTTCTCTAACCACTGGGCCATCCGGTCGATTTTGTTGTCTCCAGCGGACGGGTGCTCCACGGGCGGCACTTCACGTGGCGCTGCGGCGCACGCGCCGTGACGCTGCTGGCGGCGGGCGTGGCCGGCGCCCTGGCGACCCCGGCACGGCCCTACGCGCAGCGCGGCGCCTGGCTGCAGGTACCGGAGCTAATCTTGCCACTAAGTAGCAGTGCTTGCACTGCTGTGTTCCGGTGTGGAGAGTAAGACAGCCGGGGAAATTACGGGCACAAGAGGCATGTCATCTTAATCCTCTAGGTTGGCAAAGCATCAGCAAGCCCTCCGGGGTTGCGGGTGTCTATGGGCAGTGGTGATCACTTGCCATCAGGTGACCCACTTGCTCGTTTGCCTTCCTATTAATATATAAAAAAAAAAAAAAAAACAGGGACAGAGAAAGCGACTTTATTTTATACTATGTAGTGATTTTAATTGTCAACAGATATTGATACCAAAGGAGCTAGCGGCACAGATGTCGCCGGCGGTTGCGCCGCTGGGGCGGCTGACCGCCGACTCGGAGTCCGAGACGGAGGAGCCCCCCGCACCGCCGCCGCTGCCGCTCGAGCTGCGCTGGCCCCAGCACAGGCTCAAGATATCCGTCGTGTACGACCAGCATTTATAGCAGCCGGTGCAGAGGAACAATAGCATAAATAAATAAATAAATAAATATCTTGGGACAAATTACACAAATTGACCCAGCCCCAAACTAAGCAAAGCTTGTACTATGGGTACTAGGCAACGGATAAACATATACTTATATAATGTAGATAAATATATACTTAAATACATACAACATCCATGACTCGGGCACAAGCATTCGTATTCATCATACAACTGTCTGCCCCTGCCGGGATTCGAACCCAGGACCTCTAGCTTCATAGTCAGGGTCACTAACCACTAGGCTATCCGGTCGTCAAAGCATATTAGCTGGTTTTTTTTTTATATGAATAGGAAGGCAAACGAGCAAGTGAGTCACCTGATGGTAAGTGATCACCACTGCCCATAGACACCCGCAACCCCGGAGGGATAGATGCGTTGCCAACCTAGAGGACTAAGATGCAATGCCTCTTGTGCCCGTAATTTCCCCGGCTGTCTTACTCTCCACACCGGAGCAGTGCAAGCACTGCTACTTAGCGGCAGGATTAGCGAGTAAGATGGTGGTAGCGATCCGGACGGACCTTTCACAAGGCCCTACCACCCGCATGGTGAAGAGGAAAGAAAGAAAATAATAGCATAACAGCTGTTAAATAAGACAAATATAGCATACTAGCTTTTAAAGAGGATAGTTTGAGGAAAAATATCATGCTAGCTGATAAAGAGAAAAGAAGAAAGAATAAAAGCATACTAGCTGTTAAAAAAAGAAGGAAGAAGAAATAGCATAGTAGCTGTTAAAGAGGAAAACAAGGAACATAGCATACTAGCTATTGGAGAAGAAAGTGAGAAGAAATGGCACACTAGCTAGAAAAAATAGCAGCTGTTAAAGAGAAAGAGAGCAAGAAAGAAAGAAGAAGAAAAAGTTCGTGTATGAGTTTAAGTTTTCGTTATCCCGTGGGAAATACGCAATACCTTGGGATAAAAGTAGCCTTTGTGATATGTCTGAGTCAGATTTTATCTAGACCTATTCAGCTGTTCTGGCGTGATTGACTGACAAATATCCATCTATCAAAACTTTTGTATTTATAATAAACTAGCTTCTGCCCGCGACTTCGTCTGCGTAGAATTATACATAAAAACCTTCCTCTTGAATCACTCTGTCTATTAAAAAAAACCGCATCAAAATCCGCTGTGTAGTTTTGAAGATATAAGCATACATAGGGACATGGGACAGAGAAAGCGACTGTTTTATACTATGTAGTGATGATGATGAACAACAATGTCAAACAGCCAAGTCGATGGCCGAGGAGTGCGCGTTTTGTTCGGTTCTAACGTTTTTATCAATGTCTCAAACAGCTGACATAAAAAAAACATAAGAAAAAAGCCGGGAACGTGAAAACCATCTAAGTCGCGAGCAAGTTTGGTGCAAAATTTATTTTCATTTCCTCTCAATGTTTGAGAAAAAAAATATCTGCCTCAGCTGGAAGAGCAATTGCTGGATTCATAACTTTAAAAAACACTCGCCTGCGGTTCGTGTTTTTAAACAAGTTGCTCATCCTGCAATTGGCTACTTCCCAGGCCTCTACATTAATCTACTATTAAGCTTTATATGAACTTTGGAACTAGTTTTTTTTTATCTACTGTTATATCTGTCTGTCTGTATTATTCATACTAGAATGACTAGGTTAACAATTGGATCTCTATAATAATTCTAGCTACTATTTATCCCGATACTCCCATAGAATCGAAAACAGAAGGTAGAAAGTAGGCGGTTTTATCGCTTAAAAGCGATCTCTGTCAACCATTTAGATACAGAAAGACTTACGAATATTGCAACCTAATAATAATTTGTTTTAAGCTCTTGATTAAGCTAAGATTATATGACTCAAATGTATAAATCTCATGTAATATAATTTTTATACTAAAAATGATATTATTAAATGTATTAAACCGATTTTTTTGTTTTCTTGAAAGCACAAACCACTTTCCTTTACTATTATCATTCCCTTTTCCACATATATGCTCACGCTTCCTTTAGGTCTTGTTACCATAGGCTCTGTCTATCCCGTAAGGGATAGAGACGTGATATGTGTGTGTATTTTCCGTTCGGAAACTTTACGAAACGTGTGCGCTTTGTTAAACATTTTGTATGAAAGGTGTTGCGTTCGGGTTTCCGAATCTGAGTTCCTGATCAGGAAACCGAATCAGGATTCCGTGCGTCTGCGGCCAGCCTAAAGCTTGTAAAAGCAGCACAATAGTTACGCAAAGTTAATACCGTTTTAAGTTTTAAGCGGTGGTTAAACACGCGACTTGCTCTTTCGCTCCCAACACTCCTACATACGCTATCTCTTTCATAATCATCAGTCAAACCAACCACTTTCGAAACGATATAACACGTCATATATTTTTTTGCCATTGTTAACTTTAACAATGTGACACTAGATTTAGAATAGGGTTTATCGAGTTAACTGATGTAACTTTTAGACAGTAGGAAGTGTCGCTGCCAAGCGTGTAGTGTGACGCGTCAAAACGTCAGTTGAGCGTCCGCCATCTTGGTATAACCGCGTTTACGGAAATATCTCGTTAAATAAACGTTAAAATAACTAGTTAAATAACGATGAGTGAAAACAATAGAGGCGACATTTTGTGGTCGTTTTTTGACACTGTGAATAAAAAGGCTGAATGCAAACTGTGTAATAATATTTACAACTATAAAACTACTTCGGGTAATCTGACTTTGCATTTGAAAGTGAAACATAAGGAGGTTTTTGACGGTTTGCCGGAGTTCGAAAGACGGGATAGAAGGAGAGATTCCAGCGGAGTGTGGCTTTATTTTCGAGTAAGTTTGTTTTCGATATTAATTCATAACATGCACTAGCGCCATCTAGTTTCTTACTACATGAATTAAATAGATAAAACTTAAAATGCAGAACGCCATTGCTGCTGCTTTTATTTGTTTGCTGTCTTCTTCTTCTTATTTGTGACGTATCAAGTCGTTATAGCGACAACTTCGCCAATGTCAAAGTAACAAAAATATAATTAAAAAATCCTGTGACAAAATGTCGGCAACGTTGTACGGTAATGGTCAAAGAGCCCACTCCTCCTCTGTCGGGCTCTTAGTCAACGGTCAATAATATCCCTCAGAAACTGCCAGGAAATCATTAGCCGATGCCCAGGGTGCACCGGACCAAGCACTGCTCTTCCTTCCGGACGGATCAAAACGAACCGCCGCTCTTGACCACATGTAGAGGTAGCCCGACTCGCACCCCTTGTTTGCCATCTCACTCATTCTTAGAGGTTTTACACTTGAATCGACCGATGGTACACGAACCTGAAGGTCATTCTAAGGGTGAGCCAGACAAGCGTAATTTTTTGAGTTGCGAGTCGCGTAAAGTCGGTCGCGTTTCTGCTACATTCGGTTTTATACAAAATTCTTACATCCTACACGCAGCGATGTGAAATGACTTGGACTTTTGCGTGCAGCAAAGATCTAATCATATATAGGGACTGTGACAGACAGCGGAGTGACTTTTTTGTATACTATCTAGTGTCATGACGCCGACTGTATGTTTTTCAGGCAATAGATGGCGACGACAAGATGGCGACCTGCCTCGCGTGCCTAAGGACTTGCTCCTATAAAACCACCATTGCCAACCTAAAAACTCACCTCCGAGTTCGGCATAATGATCTATACGAGAAAATGGTGGGGGGAGTCGACACCGAGTATTACTTGGAGGTGGACGAGGGTGAGTACAGTACGACAGAGAGCAAGAGAGAGAGAAATATTTGTTTATAGACATTTGATACACAGAGATAAGAAGAAGTAGGTATGTAAAAAGACCTTCAGGTCAGTCTTGTTGTCTTATTCACTTTTATGGGTTTGTGTTAGTTCGGGTGTTACGGTAACCGAGAGGACTGAAATGAGTGGTCACGAGAAGTCGCGAGAAGAGCTATATTCCAACTAACGCTGACAGTTGCGTTGACGCAGCCGCGGTTGGTTGATATTTTATAACTACCCACTTACATTCTCAGGTCAGGGAGCAAAGAAGGAGCTAAGACCTAAAGACCACGATTAGCATGATTGTGGGCGTTGGAAAGGGGAATGAAAATAGTGATGGGTTGCTAACTTGTAACCACATCGCCTATAACATGATTCCTAAGATTTTCGCCCATTCTCTCGATGGGCCATTACCATCTGCGCGGATGTTTTTTATTTAACTATTTTGCCGTTTAATTCTTTAATATTCAGTACAAGTTGAAGTAAAATGTTTAACGTATTCGCTGCCAGCTGACGCACATGTGCGTTCAAATGCCTATAAAATTGTGACAGCGGCACTGGGCGAAAGTGTCGAAAACGCATATAAGCGTCGGAGTGAACAAGTTTCAGTTAAAACAATATATTCCGCTAAAATGCACCCTAAAAATCGACTCCGCATCTAAACTTTACAATAATCTATGCAACACTTATTTTAGCGCCATCTATCGATATACATCAGAACTACGACGTTCACTCATTCCCCAAAGTCAACACACGGCAAACGCAAAATAGTTCCAAAAACCGCCACAAACGTTTTTAAAACACGACAAGCCAATTGAAACTTAAAAAGCTTCCTGTTTAGGTTTAAGTAACGTTAAGTAGACGAACAACGTTATAACAGTTCTGTGAAACCGATAGTCGTCGTTCCGCGTTCGTTGTCATCGCGTTCTCGTTATTTCGAGGTTAGGTATAAACAAAGTTTTAAAAATGGGCCGCCTGACTAGTTTGGGCAGTTCTGTGCTCTGGAAACATTTTAACAGGGACCAGCAGCTCAAAATAGCCCAATGCAAGTATTGTGGCAAAGACTTGTCCTACCAAAGTACTATTGCGAACCCGAAAAAGCATTTGGAACGAATGCATGACAGAGCTTGGAGCGGTTATCTGGAGGATCTATCGAAATTAACTGTCGAAAATGATAAAGGTATTTACTCAATCATGTCTTTAATACATATACCTATAAATATAAACCCGTTTATGACTAGCTATATACCGACCGCTAAAATGGGTCCTCGTCCGCGGGGGTATGACAACGGGGACTGAGGTGCGGGGGGCAGGCGCGCGCGATACACAAGAGACGAATGCGCACGGGATATTTCTCGAGATATACATACATATATCACGTCTTTATCCCTTACGGGGTAGACAGAGCCTAAGATAACAAAACCTTAAGGCCACGTTTAGGATGAAGGGCGTGTAGGTGGAAAGGGAAATTAAAATAGTGATGGGTTGCTGGCCGCAGCGCCTATAGTCCTATAACGTGATTCCTAAGACTCGCCTATTCCCTCGATGGGCTTTTACCATCTGCGCGAGAAGAGATGCAAAGAAACGAAATATGTGACGAGATATGTGACGTTATAAATGTTATAATCGTTAACGGTGAATAGTTGGACCCGCGACGTCGTTCAGGCTCCGTTTTTGTATTATCCCGTGGGATTGAGACATTTTCCCGCAGGAAAAGTATCCTATTTATAAAGTTTTTCTGTTCTATTCTATTTCCTGTGTTGTCAGGTAGTCGGTCTATACACCAAGTTTCGTCAATATTCGTTCAGTAGTTTTTGCGTGAAACATGCACAGACATACATACAGAAAGACACACAGACAGCCAAGTAATGTATTGGCGTTTTGGCATCTATATCGATTATGAAAAATTTCGAAAATATTCCGTGTACTACAATTTTACAGTTTTATTTACTGTTTTACTTATAGTTTTATTATATTATGTATAGAAAATATTTATGACTAGACTAAACAAAATTTGAATAAAACGTCTGTAAACTATGTAGACGTAACAAAATAAAATATAAGGTAATGAAGTAATGTATTATTTATTCTATGCAAGATTTATCAAAATTACAAGTCAATCACTCATTTTCAACAACGAATAACTCACGTATAAAAGTCGAGTGATGCTCGACATGTTTCGGACGGTGAAGGACTACGAACCAGTCCGAAACATGACGAGCATCACTCGACTTTTATACGTGAGTTATCCGTTTGTGTAATTTCAATCACTCATGTCAATCTCATTATCACTGGAACTTGATTCTTCACTTTGAAGCAGCCATCAGCAATACCGTCCCTACCATGGCACACGGGGCCGGTGCCCAGGGCCCCCTCAGGGGGCCCCGAAGGACCAACAATTTCTCAAAACATTTTTGTCGGGCACATTACGCTTTTTACTCTCCAAAGGGGCCCCAAATTCTTGTGTGCCCAAGGGCCCCAGGCTAATTTAATACGGCCCTGCATCAGAATCATCAGAATCGTCATAAAATCAGCAACATCTAGAACTCCATCGCGTCTGCAATCGTTCTCAATTTGAATGTGGCATCGTCACATGACCATGGCGTTAACACTGATCATAAACTGCCGTGTCGTTATCCTTGTCTATTGGCTCACTTGGTGGCTCACTTGGTGTTTCGATGGCTTTGCTTTTTGGGCCATATTTCTTAAATTCATAACCTAGATCGTGTAATAATAGCCGTAAGTATTCCCTGCCGCAGTGTAATATGTTCTCCTCTTTAAGTATAGCATTCAACACTTTCAGCGATGGTATTTTATTAAAAATTGCGTGATACTGCGTGATCTTTCTTCTTACCACGCCTTTTGTGAAATCGTCTATTTCCACGCGTTTTTTGCGAACCTGTTTCGTTTTTTTCGGCGATGCAAATCCTTCGTTTTCTTTTAATAGTTTCCCCTCTTTCACGATTCTGGATACAGTTTTTTCCGATAGTCCTGTAGCTTCTGCTACGGTTTTGTACAAAGGTATGTTTTGTCGGTATTCAGCAGAATTGGGATCCAGTTTTTTCTTTCTAAAGTATTCGTACACGTTAAAAGCCATTTGCTTGCATTGTTCGTCGATTTTATGCCCGAATATACTTCGACTCATCTTGAGAATGTGATCTCATGTATAACTTTCACTAAGCGTCCACGGCCGTCGGCACGTGTGAACGCTAACACCGTAGGGAGCGAACTGAGGTCTGAGGGAGAGACTTATGTCAAGAATGCGCCTGCCGCCCGCGCCTCCCTCATTCCCCTTTGTCGTCATACCCCGTGCCGCGGGCGAGGACTCACTAAAAACGGTCGGTCTAGTAGCTACTTACCAGGTATTAGATGACTTCATTCTAAATTCTACGGTAAACTATATTATTATTCGTAGGTCTGCTATAACGGTTCATGAGAGAGAGAGAGAGACAGCGGAGTGTTAGTAACAGGCCGTTTCTACCCTTTGTGTACAGAATTAGGGTTGGTCAAACTTGTTTTCGTAACTTTTTTTAAGTTTTTTTAGTTCCTGGTCTGTGAGACTACATAATTTTACTTGCGAGTGATCACTGACTACACGCTTCTAAGTAGGTACACTGTCTGTAAAATACTTTTATTCATCAAACTACGTAGGTATAAGTTTAAAGTTACTATTATACAATATACAAGTTTATTTATAACTTTAAAATTATGCCAATAAATAAATTTGTCTTTCGAGATTGGGTAAAATGGTCACATTTTAATTATAAACGCCACAATAACAAAGAATTGCACTCGAAATCACTTTCTAGGCCATTTGTTTAAAAATCAGCTAAAACTAAAACATACTTTTTCACCAACCTTTGTTTTCGTACCGTTACAAACATAACTTTGCGTTTAATCAATTCGTCAATATTAACATCTCTATACAAATTTTAGGGCAATTTCATTTATGCAGACTTTCACAACAGCATAATGAAATTTGTATTCGAACCACATTTCCTACCGGCTGTGGCATGCTAAAGTCAACTCTAACTCAACCGCAAAAGGAATTTGCCATACGCGTTATCTTTTGCTATCTACGTGATTATTTTCACGTTGCCACCCTGAATCACGCCATATTTAAATACTAATTTAAAACACGATTCAAATTGCACCTTACAGCCAATCAATTAAAGTTAAAATTTAAACGCAAGTAAACCTTGTTTACGTCCTGTCGACACACCAAAAAAGCTTACGCGACACAACACACTGGTAAAATTTCAACTTTATGGGTAGGACTTAGAGTTTCTTTTCGCTTTTATTGTTCGTGGTTTATACGTTTCGGTTATGTTGTTAGCGTTGCAAGTAGAGAGCTGTTTGAGCGAGCTGGCAGCGTCGCTGTTTTTATTGATCAAGCTGAGTTTATATTTAGCTCTAGGTTTGGTTTGGTCCGGTCTAGGGACTAGCCCAACATATTCACGTCATTTATTTTATAGCCTGAACTCTAAAACTGGGTTTGACGCGTCAAGGAGGACGATGGAAGCTTTTTTTACAATACAAATACTCTTTATTGAACACCACATAACAATATAGAACAAAGAACAAGGTTGGCAATGGGCGGTCTTATCGGTTACGCGAGCGTTTTTAGTAGATAAAATAAAAAGCACGTAACTGTCTATATGAATAAAAATCCGGCCAAGAGCGTGTCGGGCCATGCGCAGCGTAGGATTCCATAGTTGCCTGTCACAATAGTGGATACCTATTATGAACACAGGTACCTATAATTATTATTTTTAATTTTCATTCGATACTATGAATAATGAATATAGTTTACGGTTTGTTACCTATTTATACTTCGATATACTTAAACTGTATATAAATTAACTACTTCCTTGCTTTGACAAGATTTTTGAATACTGTATTTATTACGGAGACCATAAAATATCGCCTCGTCATGAGTTCTTATTACTTTGACATTGGCGAAATCATCGCATCGATCGATGGGGCCATATTAAAAAAGAAGAAGCGCCTACAGAGCGTTTATGAATAACTAGCTGACCCGGCGAACTTTGTTCCGCCTTGAAATCCTTTGTAAGTGCATCTTTATACTAATCAAGGAATAATGTGTAGGCATGCTAAATTTAATGTCTGTAGCTTTATTAGTACAGTATTTCGGAATTTTCCAATCCCGTGGGAAAATCGGGATAAAAAGTATCCTATGTCCGTCTCCAGGGCCCTTGGTTACCTAGCTACGCCACTGACTGAATCGGAATAAAATCCCATCAAGACGTCATGGTAGTCGAGATAAAACTTATGAATAGAATGAAACAACTTAAGTTTATGATACTACATTTATTCTTTCCCTTTGCGCTTCTTTAAATCTATTTCCTAAACCTCTTACCCGGTTTGACATTACTATTATAATGCCTAATCATATGAAATACCTTCATTCTAATAAACAACTGCTTCAAATACATAATTGGGAAACATTGACACGGTATCTCAAACGCTTCGGCCTCCATCTTTAAATAGACGTTCCATCCAAAATTGTACATGTCCTTGTCATCTTTTTTTATGTAATCCTCGAAGATGTTGTCCATTTTCAAAGCAGCGGTCACTATGAACCCTGGCGGTGGCAAAAGATCAGTTTGGTTAAAGTTGTTCGGATTGTACTCTTTGAATTTAGCTACTAGTGATTCTGGTTTAGAACCACTGTATTGTGTGCATAGGCTTTCTAGAAACTTCTCGCAGGGATGTTTCTCCAGACATTTGGATAGGAGGTATCCCGCTATGAACATTGGACCGGGTTTCGGCCATAGTTTCAAGCAGTCTCCACCAACAATCTTCAAAAACCTATCGTGTTTCGACTCCGTTTCATCTTTAGCCTTACCATCGACTTTAACGAACTCCGAAATTTTTGTGAGAGTAGTTTTTAAATCCATTTCGGATACACCTTTGGTATTGGTGACCAGGTACACTAAAAATAGTCTTCGGAACGATCTAGCGAACATGATGGGCGTCGGTTTTGTGCAGCAATTGCCCCCTAAGTCGCGCACTTTGTCGAAGTATATGTTCATGCAGTCAATATTGAAGTGTTTCGTCATTAGGTAGTTGAAATTCTCCTTCTGTAAGAGCTCTAGCAGGCTAACAACAGACTTGATGGTTATAAGTAAACCTGTCACAAAATTTGCTGTCCCATTGTCATCCTCAACCGTATTTCCACGTTTATTTTTAATTTCCAACTGTTTTAAATACTCAAAGGTATTCGTCAGGAATTTCTTTTGTTCTTCTGTACCAGTGTAAGCTTGTTTGAATATATTCTCGTCTGTTATTTTGTGTGAATTCAATATGTCGAATAGATTGTTAAATGTTTGTATGAATTCGACAGTGTCTTTCGCTTTCTCGGGAATCAATTTAGCCACGACGTGGAAGTTCATGGTTGCAGCCATCGTGCGACTGAACACTTGGATCGCTTTCAGTTCATCGTCTGCTTTTTCTGGAATCACGTGGGCATCAGTGAGCTTTGGGACCAATCGTAGCTCCCTATTCTTATCAGCGTTGTAAACATTCATTATATGACCCCATTTTACGACTTTACCACCAATGTGGAAGTTCTGTTTCATAAGAGCATCCCTCGCCCTTTTAAATAGGTCAGGAACATCGAAAATCTGATAAATTTTACGTCCGCACACTTCAAAATAAGGCTCAGCTATAGACACTTCAGGAAATTCAATGAATCCCGCCCCCAGATTCATAATCAGCGCTTTGACATTCAAGCCTATATCGCAGAGCAATGCTATTATTTTGCACAGCCATTTTTTCAACTCTGGATAGCTTTTTTTCTCGGCAACATACGCGAACGATATAGGTTGCTTCCACGCAGAATACAATCCTTTAACCATAATAAGAGTTGCGTATTCCGCTGGTTCTGTACCAACAACCTGATCTATGTCATGGAGACCGTACAAAAAGTCATTATTGACACAGTAATGAAGATTTTTACTCAGTTTCATATAATCAAAGCAGACTGTGCACATTTTTTCTTTTTCGCTCATTTTATCAACTTTGGCCTTGAAATATTCTATGAACGGCGCGTTGATACCCGTCCTTATCGGTACCTGGGAGCGTACAGTAGTGGCTC
The DNA here is from genome assembly GCA_932294345.1 of Pandemis cinnamomeana. Lineage (NCBI taxonomy): Eukaryota > Metazoa > Arthropoda > Insecta > Lepidoptera > Tortricidae > Pandemis > Pandemis cinnamomeana. Next base: position 8,048,376 of record OW028728.1, read on the forward strand.
TAGACGGTAAATGGAACAGTTTCTCCACGAAACTATAAGCTCGTGGGCTGCAGAAGAACAAGTTGAGGACCAACGTCTTGAATTCGTTGCTGTAGCGGTTCCCGCATGCTTTATTAGCCATGGTCGTGTGGAATTTGACAAGGGTGCTGAACTTTTCGTCTAAGAACACGTCGCAGTTCCTTCGGAATTCTTTCTTACCCATTTGCGAGCGCGGGTATCGTTGCGTTTTTCTCTCCCACGCTCTTATATGATTCTTGATTACTTTCAACTCCGCTTCGTGCTTTTTCTTTAGCGGAGCGTTCATCTGATCCACTAACAACTTCGTCGTCTGGACTTGCACCGTGTTATAATTCATAGACTCTTTGAGTACACCGGGTAAGTACAAATGTTCGACTGGTGAAAAAGAAGCCCTTTTCAGAAACCTTTCTTTTTTATATAGCGATGTGTGTGGGTTTAGACTATTATTTGTTGCTAGACTGTAACAATCAATTACTTTAAGAAAGGGTTCAGCAGAGCTAGGATGCTCTCGGTCCAAATGAAGTGTGTGTGCTGGAATTTGTTCTTCCGGATCGAGTTTTACTTCAACGTCCATAGTTTCTTCTGCTTCAGTTTTTATTTGTTTGTCATGCGATGTCGAAGGTCCTAGAAATTGTAATGCTGTTAGTCATTTCTGTGGTAGCCTAAACGGTTTGACAGTCTCTCAAGTAGAGGGTCGTGAGTTCGAATCTGTCGCACCTAGTGTTTCCCATGAGGTTTTCAGTGAAGGATAACATCGTTAGGAAACCTCGCAAACCAATTCAATGGTGTGTGAAGTTCCCAATGTTAATGGGTCTCATTTTGAGAGAACTGGGCCCAGCAGTGGGACTTAAGTAAGTAAGTAAGTAAATGCTTTATTGTACAAATATAGAGAAGCAGAGACAAATCACAAAAAAAGACCTTAAATATATGCACAAAGGCGAACTTATCCCTATAGTTAACCTTTGAGTAAATGAGAGAAGCATTAAGCGAGAGACCGACAAAGACTGAGTTTAAAATATCCATATAGTGAAAGCCACAATAGAGCGTACATCTCAAAATACAACAAACAATTCATAAATAAACTACTAAATATCACTTAAATAGGCTGGTGATGAATAATACGAATATCTTATTTTACTTGGCTACTCCGCTCGCTCTCCGTTCGTTCTTACCTGCTTCTGCATTGTCATATATGAACTTGCTCCTCAAAGGCAGTTTGTACGATGGTATGGCGTTCTGTTTCAAGGAGTGGCCTTCAAAGTCGTTACCGTCAAAGTGTTCGGAACACACGCGGATCGGTGTTCTTGTTATCTTGGACGCCAGGTCTTCGCGGTTTATGAGTTTCAGCCAGATTTTGTAACTGTTGACAGACACAACATAAAATGGTAGTTTTAATTGACTGACAAATGGTGATTCTCAAGTTAATCACTACATAGTGTGAAACAAATTCGCTTTCCGCTCTGTCTGTCTATCTTTAGCTTTATGCCCGCGACTTCTTTTGCCTAGAATTATACACATAAACCTTCCTCTTGAACCACTATCTATTTAAAAAAACTGCATCAAAATCCGTTGCGTAGTTTTAAAGGTCTAAGTCTAAGCATACATAGGGACAGACAGCGGAAGGCGACTTTGTTTTATATTATACCATGTATTGATGTATGAATTCTATTCTAATTTATACTTAAATGGCATGAATTACAAGGTCAATATTTCCGCGTGATCCACGCATATCGCGATCCACGTCAATATATATAACAAATATTCATGCGAATCGCAGTGACCGGTTTTAAAAATCTTCGTCCATCGCAGACAGTTACAGCGATGGCTACCCTATTCATGACTGATATACATCTGTCGCTGTCTCCTTCCTCCCCTAGGTTCAGTGGCATATGTAATATATTTATGAATTCAGCATTGCGAGGGGAGGCTCAAGGTCACCTTGACAAGTAGCAAAAGGGGTTCAAGAATCAATAAATGGCAGACATTCGTTATATATAGAACTAGCTACCCGCCCCGGCTTCGCACGGAAGGTATATTATGATTGTAACCTTCCCCTTGATTCACTATCTATAAATAACACCGCATCAAACCCCGTTGCGTTTTTGCAAACATTTTATGTGGTGCATTGGAAACGAAAGGTATGAATGTTAATGTAAGCAAGACGAAAGTTATGGTGTTTGAAAAAGACGATAGTATGACTGAATGTGAGATTGTGATTGCGGGTAAGAAAGTCGAACAGGTAAAAGACTTTGTATATCTGGGATCGGCGTTTACGAAAGATGGGAAGTGTGAAAGTGATATTGAAAGAAGAGTGAATGCAGGAAATATGGTCAATGGGTATCTCGTCAAAAGTTAGGTCGATGAACATAACACAACTACGAGAAATACACGAGACTCACGTGTGCGGTTGACTCGGCAACGGATAGAAGCGTTTGTCCGGGTTATCACGATCATTGTTCCGGCAGCCGAACACGCAGCACTCCGTACACACCCGGGACTCCCGGGGTGCGGACGCTTCCTCGGTGAATCCATGCTGTGGCTCTAGAGAAAGAATTGAGTTAGCCGCACGGCTATACGAGTGCGCAGGAGACGATTACACGTCTTTTTCTTATCCTTCGTTTTAGAAAGAGACGGGTAGTCGATCCCGCGCGCTTTTGCGCTCGCTGTGCGGCAGTATATCCAACCAACTCCAAAAGGTCCAAGTCGCTAAGCTAAGTGTTAAAACTAGCTCGAAAGTAGCTAGATGTCGCTCTAGTGTTAGAAAAGCCAGTATTTTTGGCATTAAACATTGTTGAATTATCGAAATTTGCTAAAACTTTTTTAACGCTAGGACCAAAGCAAAAAAGTTGCTAAATTGGCAACATTGATTTGTGAAATGAATACGTCGGGGCCAGTAATTTTAGACTCTCAAAACATTAGCGAATAGCTCAGCAATAGGTGCTAGCAATCCGGACAGACTGGAAACTTACCAGACCCTACAGCGGGAATAAGAGCAACACTCTTGCCGTCCCAACCGTCCTTAGACACAGCATCTTTCGTTTTTACATCTTCCGCCTCAGGTGCATTTTCAGGGTGCACATGTTTATAATCTGATGGGATACTCGGAACAGCTGATAGCTTGGTAAATTTGCGTCCGGTCTGTGTGTAAATGAAGTCGTTTTCGCGGAAATGGTCGGAGCAGAGGTAGGAGTGCTCGGTGGGAGACCAGCTCGGCTCGCTGCGGTCCGCGCGCACAAACTGGCTCCATTCTTCTTTGTGGCTGTTGACAGTTCGAGGGAATCTGGAAGGATTAGGATAAATAAGGAATATTGCATTTGGAATACAGAAAGCATTTCGATTTTTGAAATTCACAGTGAAAGGTTCCGTTTAGGATCACTCGCTGCCACAGCCGTACTAACAGCGGGTGGTAGGGCCTTGTGCAAGGTCCGTCCGGATCGCTACCACTATCTTACTCGCTAATCCTGCCGCTAAGTAGCAGTGCTTGCACTGCTGTGTTCCGGTGTGGAGAGTAAGACAGCCGGGGAAATTACGGGCACAAGAGGCATTGCATCTTAGTCCTCTAGGTTGGCAACGCATCTGCAATCCCTCCGGGGTTGCGGGTGTCTATGGGCAGTGGTGATCACTTACCATCAGGTGACCCACTTGCTCGTTTGCCTTCCTATTCATATAAAAAAAAAAAAAAAAAAAATGACACCTAAAACCTGAACAGTAGGCTTATTGTCTAAATCAGCGTAATTCCCTAACAGTCGCCGCTTCGATTGTCATTCCACTTACGCACACACAGTAACAGCAATGCAAACGTAACACTCTCACTCCGATAGACAATGCTTGCACGCGATTAGTCCGCGTCGAGGTCGGTTTCTTCCACATGCGATAAGGAAAGGGTGCGTGGATCGCACTATGCAGGACTCCACTAAAATAAATAAGCTTATTTATTTATTTATTTATTCAGTACATCCACATCATGTATATTACAGTGTGAGCCACAGAAACTGTCCACACACACACAGAAGCTTGTTTACGAGTTCATTTTTTATGAAATGTTTTAAATACAACAATGAAACTAAATAATCTTTTAAAGTATTTATACTATTTAGTACAAGTACAAATACAAATTTTATATTGGGTGATGTGGCGGGTAGCCGAAACAAAAAAAGAAGAAAAAACGGAAAAAATATAAAATTGTAACTGCATATCGTATAGACGTAATTTTCAGACCATAACTATAAAATAAAAATGGCTATTTAATTGTCTACAGAACTTGAATTTCCTATTATCAGAAACAGAGTTATTCGAGTTACGACCATAGCCTACAGAAATTACAGTCCTCCAAAATGTTGTACCTTGACATGGTGTTTGTAACAGCATGAACTTATGAAAATTTTGCTAACCTTAAAAAGGGCGCAAGTGCAGTAATGGGAGATGTCCTATAAGCAATCATCTGCAAAATAAATAAAATAAAAAGTAATCAAGTATGTACAATGAATTAAGGAAGCACAGTAAATAACTGGAAAGTGTAAATACAAAAACTTACAGTACAAATGGGGACCGCAGATCTTTTTAATCGGTAACGCCTTCCGTCATCGAGTATGTACATGTCGTCACTGCCAAAGTGTATGCTACATATTTTGCTATTTTCGGTAGGCATCCAATCACTTTCGTTTCTCTCCAAGCGAACCGCGCTAACCCATTTTTTACGCTGTATTTCATTTCTTGGGAATCTATGGCAATAAAATTATCATTATTCATACTAAAAATAACATATTTTATCTGAGCGCATCATTTGAGAGTTATATTATACTTCATGGAAAAAATAACGTCAGTCACATGTTGCATAACACTTTCCAGTCGTCAAGTATGGTGTTCTAAAATATTTATTTACTTACATATGAAAGGTGATTCCTCTATTTTTCATATCTGAATGGCTTCTACACCACTTCACACAACACGATGGCATATTTTTCTAATTTATTAGCGCAAAAACAATGATAAAGTCAATGAAAACTTCCTACGGAACGACTGCACGGCTCGAGCGTCCCGGCCGAACTAATTCGCCGCGCGGTTCATATTTTAAGCCCCCCCCGTTCACTTCGCGTGGACTGTTTGTTCTTGTATGAATGTGACTGGCTGATTCCGATGCCAATTGTCGTGTCAGCCCATACAGGAACTGTCAAAATGAACACGATGGCGATTGCGAGCGAATTAGACAATAAGCCTACTGTTCAGGTTTTGCATTCAGGTTTGGAATTCTTGCGGTTTTGAGAATGTTCTGCTACTAGTACTTTGCTAAGTCTGTCAGTACTGGCCCTAAAGTGTGAGGCGATACATACGTAAATCACTTCTTCATCCCTTACGGGGTAGACAAGAGCCAAAGGTAACAAGACAAGGTCACGTTTAGCATGACTGTGAGGCAATCTGTGTTTAAAGTAGGGTGGCCAACCGTACTATAATATAACTATAGTATTGTACTATATTTCCGGTCTGCATACTATATACTGTTCAAGAAATATATATTACGCAAAAATACTATATTTTCAACAGCGAACGAAATCTGAAAAACAACAATAGTTTTTATAAAAATAAATGAGTAACAAAAATATATTTGTCTATTTTTAAATTTTTCCATATAATAGGTACAATATTTTTTAGAAGTGTGCTATATTTTTAGTAGCTTATTTTGAAAAATACTGTATTTCGTTGAAAAAATGTTGGCAACCCTAGTGTGAAGTCATACCAGCACTGGGCCCGCGTGGGAACTGTAGCTCATCCCCACTAGTCTTATTAATCTTATTATCTAACTCGCTCGCCGCCATCTTGTTTATTCTGACAGTTCACGTATGGGCTGACAATTGGCATTGTTAATTTTTTTTAGAATGCTCCAATTCGAAAACCATTTCGAGGAAAACCATCATTTATCCGATTTATCTTGTCCGATTTCAAAAATACTTTATGATTGCAGATATTTTTGTAAAAGTACTTTGAACCTTTGTTTGACTCAACGACTCGGTTTTTAGACAGAATCCAGCATCGAATGTTTGCCACAAAAATGAAAAAAAAAAAAGTTTAGCTACGGCAACTGTCACGTGTTACTGTCAAATCGACAAAACCATAGACAAAGCCGTTTTTTTTATAGCCAGCCGAACGAAGGCGATTGGGATTCTGTCTAAATTCGCGAATTATCAAACAGCGAAAAAATATTTATTATTAATTAACAAAGCTACGTAAAAGCATAATATTCAAATTAGTTGCTTGAAATAGTCCATTTTATCAAATAAAGGTGTTAAAAGCACAGTTTAAAAAAATGAACAATGCCAATTGGCATCGGAATCAGGCAGCTGTCACATTCATACATGAACTGTCAAAACGAACACGATGGCGATTGCGAGCGAGTTAGACAACAAGCCTACTGAGTTGAGGAGGCTGTGCTAGTGGTAGTGGGGCGCGTGTCTGGAGATGCCTGCTTACCTGTGGAAAGTGACTCCCGAGGACTTGGCGGTGTTCTTGGAGGTGTTCCTGCAGTATCGGAGGGCGCATCCCGGCATGCTGTGCATAAGTTAAGTTTACTAAAAATATTACAGTCTGAAGGTTTCACATACATACATACATATATCACATCTTTATCCCTTACGGGGTAGACAGAGCCTAAGGTAACAGATACCTACAGGCCACATTTAGCAAGATTGTGGGCGTATAGGTGAAAAATGAAATCAAAATAGTGATGGGTTACTAGCCTCATCGCCTATGACATGATTCCTATGATTTTCGCCCATTCCCTCGATGGGCTTTTACCATCTGCGCGGGTAGAGAAGCAACTGGTATATTCTATGTTTTTCTTTTGCTCCCAGACCAGCAGGGAAGAAAGGATTTATTACCAATAAACTCTATTTTTATCTACTTAGTATATTTTAGTACTTAGGTACCTATGTAGTTTGTCTTTTGATTATAGGTACGCGATTTTAACAGATTACCTCATTATACAGCCACCTCTCTAGTTTTAATAACTATAGAACATAACCTAGTAACGTCTCGTAAATAATGACATTTACTAAAAATGTGTACGTGAAAATTATATAAAAGCAAAAAACTATGTAGGTAATGTACAATATCAAGAGTATTTATTTATTTCTTTAATTAAAATATTAACTAAGGCTACCTTAAAAATAACTTAATAAAATAAAACTTAGGTTAAAAATTAAATAAATTTGGAGGTAGGATCCCCATCACGCAGGAAGCATTCCCGCGTTGTATCGCAATTGAGTCTGTGCGAGAAAGCTGCCGGCGCGAGGGTCGTCTGTTGCCTCCCTCAGGCGTGAAAACATTGTGTAGGCTTTATTTCTATGTAATTCAATTTTGTATTCATTTTGCTGTCAAAACTTTCGTGAACGGTAGATACAGTTACATTCTATTGAATCTGTCAGCCATACCGTCCTTGAAACAGACCGTAATGTGTTTGTAAAAAAAAACTAGGTACTGAAGTAAAAAAAGTGCAAAAGTAAGTGACCCCAAAAGCTTTAATTTCGCTAGGTCCTAAGCAAAAGTCGCCATTAGCAACTAAGTCTTTAAACTGATAATATAATACTCATTAAATACAGTTATTTTCTTACCTTCAAATGTATTCGCAAAATGGCTTCCGGACTTGAGGCAGTGTGATAGGACCGCCACTGGCAGACAAGCGTCTCTCTCGCTCCCGCGACGCGAACTGGCAACGTTGCGGTGCCGGAACCGCAAGTTAATGGGGATGCCATCGCGGGGATTTCGGATGAAATTTCGGGGATTTTGGGATGTTTTTTGACTTTTGTGAACTGGAGGCAATTCATGTTTTATATCAACCTAGCGTATATCCGTGTTTAGATTGCGAGTAGTTTTGACAATAGTTCTATCATAGAACATTATCGGTAATATCGTTTTAGCAGGTCCAAATTAACTTATTAGATATCCGTTGCAAGTTTTATCTTTCCTATTTTATTTCAAACTGTCAAATTGGTGTTACTCAGAGATACTTGCAGCTTTTTTATCATCTCACGTAGGTACTATCCTACTAATAATATTATAAATGTGAAAGTTTTTGAGTATGTTTGTTACTCTTTCACGCCAGAACGGCTGGACAGATCTGGATGAAATTTGGAACATAGATAGATTATAGTCTGGAAAAACACATAGGCTACTTTTTATCCCGGAAAATTGCGTAATTCCTGCGGGATAGCGATAAACGAATTCTATGCAGACGAAGTTGCGGGCAACAGGTAGTATAATATAAGTATATTAAAATATTAAGTTTGCGTGCATGTTTGATAGTCTTTCACGCGAGAACTGTTGATCAGATTTGGATAAAATTTCACACAAAGGTTGATAATAGCCTGGGTTAGTACATATGCTACTTTTAATCTCGGAAAATTGTATAATTCCCGCGGGATAGCTAGTCGGGCAATAGCAATAAATAAAGAAAAACATTCTAAACAAAGTCTTTATTCAATTATTCTTAAAATGTTACAATTACAAAGGCTGCTATTTCGTTAAGAACAAATTAATTAACTACTTTTTAATACGGGAATGCCTGATCGGCTTATTCTGCAAGTTGTACGCCTTCACCATATGAAAAATCTTCATCCTTATGAACAGATACTTCATAAACTTCAGCGGGAAACATTCACACGGCATTTCGAACGTCTCCGCCTCCATTTTCGTATAAACGAAAGCGCCAAAACCAAACATATTCACTCCGCGGATTGTTGAGAACTCTTTAAAGATCGTGTCCAATCGTTCGACGAAGTTCGTTAAACAGGAGCGAAGTGGCAATAGCTTTTTCTCCTTCATATTATTTCCGTTGTACTTCCCTAATTTCTCAAGCAACAAGTCCGCATCCACTTCCATTTCAAACTGGCGACAAAGGTTTTCAATCAACTCTTGACATTTGTGTTTTTCAAAACATTTCCAAAGGAGATAACCACTCACGAAATCTGTAGGCGGTGCTGGCCAAAGTTTCTGATAATCAACAACTCCTACGCTCAAGCTTCTGTTCTGCTCTTCGTCTTCTTTCCTCCAATCTATATTCAACTTTACGTACTCTGATATCTTGTTCAGTGTTGCTTTAAGATCAATTTCTGTTCCTCCTTTCTTCGCGTTAGCGACGAGGTTCATGAGAAACAGTCTTTTGAAGGATCTGGAGAACATAATCGACGTCGGTCTGACGTAAGATTTGCCAGCTAACCCCCTCACTCTCTTGAAGTAATCTTCCACACAATCCTTCGACAAATTCTTAGTGAGTATGTATTTTAAGTTCTCCTTCTGTAAATCTTCCATCAGATTCACTAAAGATTTTACGGTGATCAGTAAACCTGTCACGAAATGTCTCTTTTGAATCGCATTACCAGCTACATCTACCATTTCTAACTGCCGCAAATACTCCAACGCTGTCGTAAGATATTGAATCTGTTCCTGACTGCCTTTGTAAGCTTTTTGGAATTCATTCTCACTTGTCACCTTCGTCGAATTCAGGATGTCGAAAAGATTGTTCATCAGCTGTATGAACTCTACAGTATCATTAGTATTTTTATCAACCATATTAGTTTTAACGTGGAAATTCATGGCCGCAGCGACAGACCGGCTAAATAACTCGATGGATAGTTTAATATCGTTTTCGGATGCTTTATCTGGTATCAAATGTTGATCAGTGATCTTGGGCATCAGTTTTAACTCTTGTTCTTTGTCTGCTTCGTATACTTCCAAAACATGGCTCAGTTTCGCGACCTTTGCACCAAAGCGGAACTCGTATTTGATAAAGTCATCTCGTGCGCACTTGAAGAGAAACGGCACATCGTATATTTGATATATTTTATGTCCACACACTTCGTAGTAGGATTCAGTCATGGATATATCGGCGAAATCAAGGAACTCAGTGTCCTGGTTAGCAATGAGCGCTTTAACGTTTAAGCCAAGATCGAAAAGGAATGCGATGGTCTTGTCGATCCACTTCTTTATTTCCGGGTAACACTTCTTCTCAGCAGTTAAAGCAAAGGAAACCGGCTGCTTCCATTTTGAATACAAGCCTCTCACCATTATCACAGTCGCGTATTGCGCCGGCTCAGTACCCTGGACTTGATCTATTTCATGTAAGCCGCACACAAAGTCGTTTTTTACGTCATAATACAGATTCTTGTTCACCTCCGTGTAGTCAAAACAGACGGCACACAGTTTCTCTTTGTCGCTCATCTGGTGCACCTTAACACTTAAAGCCTGCATCAGATTTTCGTTGAAGCCTGTCCTGACAGGCGTTTGCAACCGATGCAGAGTAGTCATCGATGGGAGATAGAAGAACTGCTCGACAAATTTGTAGGACTGCGGACTGCAGAGGTACAAATTGAGAGAGAACATCTTGAAGTTTTGGCTGTATCGGTTCCCTGTAGACTTTTCGAGTAAAGACGCGTGAGATTTGACAATACTGGCGATCTTCTCGTCCAAATATTTGTCACAGGATTCGACGAAAATCTTCTGATCCATGCTAGTATTGTTGGATGCGTCTTCAACTTGTTTTAGCTTTTCGTTGGCTTCCTTGAGCTCCTGTGCGTATTTTTTCAATAGTGGCGCGTTCATTTTGTCAATTAAAGATTTGGATGTCTGTACAAGTACCGACTTCTTCTCTACCTCTACAGGTTCGTCTATGGGCAGAGAAATGTGTTCTATACAAGAAATGGTTGCGTTTTTAAGATATTTCTGCTTCATTTTAAGTATATTATCGATTCGCGAAAGTTTGGTATTTAAGCTTTCATTGATGTAGGTGGCTGGAACTTCAGCATCTTCAATTGGAAATGGTTGACGAGCTACGGCGTTTGGGTCGAAAATGTTTTTATTGATTCTAATGGCAGGAATTTCGATATTATTCATGTTCGTGTGGGCAACATGGAGTTGAGCAGAATTTGGCTCGAACAGATTTTTATTTATTGAGATGGCAGGGATGCTGGCTTGGACTTCAACGTGTGCTTCTGGCGTTACTGGCTCATCGAATGTGACAGGTGGGAGTGCTTCTGGTTCAAATTGTATTTCGACTTCCATTTCTGATTCGTCGGTTACCTCTATTTTTATTTCTTCCACTTCTGTAACAAAATGTTTAATTTTAATTTAACTGTGTAGGTATCGCCGCTCATGTGATACAGCCTGGTGACAGACAGACAAACGGACAGTGGAGTCTTACCCCCTTACTCATAAACGCTCTATAGGCTTCTGCTAACTTGGCAATCGTTTGTCCTTTTCTGTGATAGGTAAATGTCAAAGTGACAGATAAGGACAAACGATTGCTAAGTTAGCTAAGCGTTTACTACTGAGCATTTATGAATAAGGGGGTTAGTAATAGAGTCCCGTTTTTCCCTTTAGGGCACGAAACCCTGAAAATGGTGTAATCTCTGACGCTACTGAACATAGTGAAAGTTTTATGTACAGACACATGTATCACATCTTTATGCCTTACGAGGTAGACATAGCCTAAGGTAACAAAACCTTAAGGCCACGTTTAGCTTGCTAGCCGCATCGCGAATAACATGATTCCTAAGACTTTCGCCCATTACCTCGATTGGCGCGGATCTGCGCGGGAAGAGAAGTAACTGGTAAATTCTACGTTTTTTCTTTACTCCCAGACCAGCATGGAAGAAGTTTTATGGAAATTGGTTGATATGTAACAATAATTAGGCGGTTTGCTTCATCCTTCCTAATGCGAACTGCTAGGGAATGGAATTCGCTCCCATCGTCTGTATTTCCGGACAGATACAACCTAGGGCTCTTCAAGGCTAGACTGAATAGGCTATCACTGAACCAGTGAGTTACACCTTTGGCCTCATCTGCACCTTCCACCAAGTGAGATAGAGGTCAATCACTGGTTAGTTCGTAGTAAAAAAAAAATTGTGAGAAGACTCGAGAAACGAGAGACTGACATCTATCGAAACACTATTGATACTTACTTACATACATACATACATAAATCACGTCTTTATCCCTTACTATCGAGTGGACTACAGTGTCAACACTAATCAGTAAGATTATACAAACCTTCCATCCCACCATCACCACAGTCACAATATTTGACGTTGTCTATCTTCGTCGGCAGCCTCTGATGCGGCACAGCGTCCTCGTTCAAGACCCCGGCGTCATGTTCGGCTGCATCAAAGTGGTCCGAACACACGCGGTGCTCGGTCTTCCCGGAGCCCAGCTTCTCGGTCAGGTCTTCCCGGTTTATCAGCTTCAGCCAGCTGAGGTATCTGCGGGAAGACATTACAATTAAAATCTACCTATTAATGTCCGTGATACCTATTAATGTCTTGCGGGTGGTAGGGCCTTGTGCAAGGTCCGTCCGGATCGCTACCACCATCTTACTCGCTAATCCTGCCGCTAAGTAGCAGTGCTTGCACTGCTGTGTTCCGGTGTGGAGAGTAAGACAGCCGGGGAAATTACGGGCACAAGAGGCATTTCATCTTAGTCCTCTAGGTTGGCAACGCATCTGCAATCCCTCCGGGGTTGCGGGTGTCTATGGGCAGTGGTGATCACTTACCATCAGGTGACCCACTTGCTCGTTTGCCTACCTATTCATATACAAAAAAAAAAAAAAAAAGTGAGCAGTGCCGGCGTTAGGGGGGGGGGGCGCGATGGGGCGACGGCCCGGGGCGCCAAATTTGGGGGGCGCTGAGGTCTGGGGCCTCGGCCTCCTGGCTCACCGGCTGTGTACCCTCAATACTGTCCTTAAGTGGGCGCCTAAATATTACTGCCCGGGGTGTCAGTGGCCCTAACGCCGCTGCTGTCCGTTAGCTCTTGAATGCTGTTCAGGTATCATCAGCCGATTCAAGTATCAGAGTCTCAGGAGTGAGTGAGAGGGCAAGACAAAGCGAATAGCATTGTAAGAGCTTAAGGACTATGCGTTTGTTGAGTGAGAAAATAATCGATAGTTGTTTCTTTTCAATAGTTTTCAACATGAAACTGTCGTGAGACTTAATCATAATTACACATACACGGATAACTCACGTATAAAAAGTCTAGTGATGCTCGACTCGATATGTTTCGGACTATTTCTCCTTCTAAGACTTTCTTTCTTTTCTTTTAAGAAGGACTACGAAATAGTCCGAAACATATCGAGCATCATTCGACTCTTTTATACGTGAGTTACTTATGTGCAATTATAGTTGCAATTATAGTTACAGTGAGACAGCTGTCATAAACTTTTAACTGGTACATGCTATGTTTTGTCTTTGTTTCCAGAGCATGAAAGCTTTCCTACTAATATTATAAACGCGAAAGTAACTCTTGTCTGTCTGTCTGTTACGCTTTCACGTCTAAACCGCTGAACCGATTTTAATGAAATTTGGTACCGAAATAGTCTAAGTCTCGGGTTTCGCTAGTAAGTAAATGCTTTATTGTACAAAGTTAAATATATTCACAAAAGCGAACTTATAAGGGATCTCCAGTTAACCTTTGAGTAGATGAGAGGAGCATTAAGCGAGGTAGTATTGAAATCTGCGAAAGGTTGCAGGCAGATGCTGGATGCGTCAAGCCAAAGACAGGACGCTATGGCGCTCATTAGGGGAGGCCTATGTCCAGCAGTGGACTAACATAGGCTGATGATGATGATGATGATGATTGAATCCTTACTAGTCCTTACTATCCTTACTTCCTTATCCTTACTAATATTCTTAATGCGAAAGTAACTCTGTCTGTCTGTTACCTTTTCACGCTTAAACCGCTGGGCCGATTTAGTTGAAATTTGGTATACAGATAGTTCGTGTCCCGGGAAAGGACATAGGATAGTTTTATCCCGGAAAACTGCATAGTTCCCGCGGGGCACAGCCCAAACCACTGGAATTTTTCAAATTTACGGCGGAACAACGTTCGCCGGGTCAGCTAGTAGAATAGTCACCGTTCCGTTTGCCCCGGGAGCGGGAAGTACCACTTGTCCGGGTTGACCCGCGCGTTGTTCCGGCAGCCGAACACGCAGCACACGGTGCACGGCTCCTGGATCGTGGTGGCAGCCTTCAGGATGCCTCCGTACCCGTCAGGAAAGCCTTCCCCTGGAGACGAAGGGTATGTGACGCGTGCGACCGAACAACTAATACGTAAGCCACGACCTTATCCATTACTAGGTCCAGGGTAACAAGACCTAAATAAATAAATATCTTGGAACAAATTACACCCTTTCCCAAACTAAGCAAAGCTTGTATACTATGGGTACTAGGCAACGGATAAACATACTTAAAGAAAGAAAAGAAAGAAAGAAGACATTTATTCCTGTCTTCGCAAAACACACAACGCTGATGATTTATTTTTCATCTCTATGTTTTTTATTGTTATACCTTGTTTATTTTCTATAAAATTGTGTATATTGTCTTATATTTGTGTGTCTTGCAAAAAGGAATAAATGTCTTCTTTCTTTCTTTCTTCGCAAAAGTGAAACGGTCGCTGGCTCAGCATTACGCTGAGGCGTTAGGCACCTGCAGCACTGATTTTCAGCCAGAACCGTCTATGACTCACGAAACGATACACAGATAAAACTACTACATAATCCATAAACTTTTACGTAAACAATGCAATACATAGATAGAACCCGACTTATGTGTAACTAAAAATACATAAATAATACTTACATACTACTACCACATATTATTACTTATATAATGTATATTTAATACATACAACATCCATGACTCGGGCACAAGCATTCGTATTCATCATACAACTGTCTGCCCTTGGATTCGAACCCAGGACCTCTAGCTTCATAGTCAGGGTCACTAACCACTAGGCTATCCGGTCGTCAACGCAACGGCCACGTTTGGCACGATTGAGCGTAAAGGAAAGGAGAAACGTGGTCTATAACATGATTCCTTAGATCGTCAGTTCCCTCGATGGGCTTTTAGCATCTTCGCGAGAAGGGAAGCAACTGGTACATTCGGTTGTTTCTTCGCTCCCAGACCAGTAGGCTTAGTACCTAACTCGCTCGCAAGCGCCATCGTGTTCATTTTGACAGTTCGTGTATGGGCTGACAGTTGGCATCGGAATCAGCTAGCCGTCACATTCATACAAGAACTGTCAAAATGAACACGATGGCGATCGCGAGCGAGTTAGGTAATAAGTCTACACCGGCAGCCTTGTGATGAGGTCTAAGGTCGTAGCTGCCTAATGTAAGTCTAATGGTACGCGGAAGAAGTCGCGGGCAGGCATTGACGTACAATAAACAACTAGACTCCCAATCACGCTCAAAAACTGTCCGAAGCAAAAGTCTGAACGACGCGTCTATTATGCAGAGTTTTTGTTCAGTTGTGTTTCGACCGCGCTTTGATAACAATGTATATGTCTCTTTCGCACCGTAATCTTACTATTGAGAACAAAAGAGACAGGCAGGTTTCCAGCGCGTGGCGTCGTGTCATTACTTCTCACGATCCTACGCCATTGATATTAAACATTACTGCCACGAAATAAGGTGTCAATTTGAACGAATATGTTAATGTTATCTGTCTAAGTCGATGTATTGACACACACAGCACATAGACAAAGCAACTCGGACGTTCCTTGAGGAACCTTTTGTTAGCGACTGAGAGTCTAATTGTTTATTGTAAGTCAATGCGGGCAGGAGCTAGTCTTATTATAAAACTCATTTTGCTCGTTTTACAAACCCACACTCGTGTTTTGTACTTACTGCGAGCTGGCTTCGCCAGGGTCCTGGGCATCTTCGGGTCTTCGGAGACGCTGGGTGCCGCCTGCTTCAGCTCCTCCGGCGTCTGTGTGCTCACTTCCAAAATGGGGATCGAGATCTGCGAACAAATAGTACCATAAAGTCTATTCGATGCGATGATTTCGCCAATGTCAAAGTAATAATAACTGTTCAAAAATCTTGTGACAAAAATGTCGGTAACGTTGTACGGTAGAACACAGTCATAAGACCCCCTCTGTCGGGCTCTTAGCCAACGGATAACGATATCCCTCAGAATCTGCCAGGAAATCATTAACCGATGGCCAGGGTGCACCGGACCAAGCACTGCTCTTCCCCTCGGATGGATCCGAAAACGAACCGCAGCTCTTGACCACACGCGGAGGTAACCCGACTCGCGCCCCATTCTTTCATCTCAGATACTAAATTGACAAGTGCAAATGTCAAGCTGTCAAATAATGATACCAGCTTATATTGTCTAGTGGTGTACTCGAAATTATCGACAGCGACAGTGTTTGTGGCCTATAGGCTGTAGGCTTATTGTCTAACTCGCTCGCAATCGCCATCGTGTTCATTTTGACAGTTCTAGTATGAATGTGACAGCTAGCTGATTCCGATGCCAATTGTCAGCCCATACGTGAACTATCAAAATGAACGCGATGGCGATTGCGAGCGAGTTAGGTAATAAGCCTACTGGATAGAAGTGGTTTGGCCATGTTATGATATTTTAAGAAGAAAAAAAAAACAAGCAAATTTAAAGGTTTATTAAGTAGTTTATTACAATAACTTCCATGCTGGTCTGGGAGCAAAGAATAAACATGGAATGGATCAGTCTTCTCTTCCCGCGCACATGGTAAAAGCCCATCGAGGGAACGGGCGAAAATCTTAGGAACCATGTTATAGGCGATGAGGCTAGCAACCCATCACTATTTTAAGAAAGAAAGAAGAAATTTATTCCTTTTTGCAAGACACACAAATATAAGATAGTATACACAATTTTATAGAAAATAAACAAGGTAAAACAAAAAACATACGACATAAAAAATAGATCATCAGCGTTGTGTGTCTTCGCAAATGTGAAACGGTCGCTGGCTCAGCATTACGCTGAGGTGTTAGACACCTGCAGCACTGATTTTCAGCCAGAACTTGAGAAGATTTTGATTCCATTTTCCACCTGTACGCCCACAATCTTGCTAAATGTGCCCTGTCACTTTTTACCAAGATATGAAAAGTCGAGATCAAAAATAAATATCTATTTTAACCACTCATACATATGGTACATATTTTTGATACGTTGAATAAGTGCATATTTTTTACACTCGACCGTACTGACATCTGATAAGTACTTGAAAATTCATTATACCTGCACATTTGTGTTATTTGTGCTGGGCCCCGACCCTGATACATCACAAGGTTTTACATTTTCCTTTAACGGACGAACCATCTGCAAAACAAATAAAAGAAAAAGTAATTAAGTACAGTACAATCCGTTTAATTTGGCTGCCTTTATTGATCAACCGCTTAATATGAGGAATTACACAACGAACTTATAACAAGTCTGATACAATGACTTCGCTTACAGTGACATGTCGCTAATTATGACCCATCACTATCATCATCACTACATAGTATAAAACAAAGTCGCTTTCTCTGTCCCCATGTCCCTATGTCCCTATATCCCTATGTATGCTTATATCTTCAAAACTACACAACGGATTTTGAAGCGGTTTTTTTAATAGATAGAGTGATTAAAAGAGGAAGGTTTTTATGTATAATTCTACGCAGACGAAGTCGCGGGTAGAAGCTAGTTTTTTATAAATTATGTCTGGTTATAATGACCGACATAATGCACACCTAATGACACCTTCGGCAATGTTCGGGAATGTTCGGCACTTGACGCGCGACGACGTTCGGCACGTCGCTTGTTTTTGTTTTGAAATGAAAATTTACATACCCACACGATCGTTACTTATCAAATACAATTTTCATTTTGATTTAATATGCCATGTTTTTCTATTAAAATAAATATTTACCTAAAAACAGGTTGTTTATTTTCTCAAAATGCTTTGTAGGACGTCTGCTTAGTACGTGTTTGTCATTTCATTATAAACGGATTCCAATGTATGTACAACTAGCTTCTGCCCGCGACTTCGTCTGCGTAGAATTATACATAAAAACCTTCCTCTTGAATCACTCTATCTATTAAAAAAAACCGCATCAAAATCCGTTATGTAGTTTTGAAGATATAAACATACATAGGGACATAGGGACATGAGGACAGAGAAAGCGACTTTGTTTTATACTATGTAGTGATAGTGATAGTGGCTATGTAGTGATGATGAATTAAGGAAGCACAGTAAATAAATGGAAAGTGTAAAATTGAACCCCATGCAATGGGGCTAGCAACCCATCACTATTTTGATTCCCCTTTCTACATATACGCCCACAATCATGCTAAGCGTGGCCTTTAGGTCTTGTTGCCTTAGGCTCTGTCTACCCCGTAAGGGATAAAGACGTGACTTGTGTGTGTGTGTGTAAAATTGAAACAAAAACTTACAGTGCAAATGGGGATTGCAGATTTTTTTAATCGTTTACGTCTTCCGTCGTCGGTTATGTACATGTCACCCCTGCCAAAGTGTATGCTACATATTTTGCTATGTTTGGTAGGCATCCAATCACTTTCGTTTCTCTCCAAGCGAACAGCCTTAACCCATTTTTTACGCCGTATTTCATTTCTCGGGAATCTATGGCAATAAAGTAATTTGTAATAATGCATAATATCATTCTGCATACTAAAAAAAAACATTTTATCTGAGCGCATCATGTGAGAGTTGTATTGTACTTCATGGAAAAAATGTCAGTCACATGTTGCATAACACTTTCCAGAGTCGTCAAGTATGGTGTCCTAAAATATTTATTTACTTACATATGAAAGGTGAGTCCTCTATTTTTCATATCTGAATGGCTTCTACACCACTTCACACAACACGATGGCATGTTTTTCTAATTTATTAGCGCAAAAATACAATGATAACGGCAATGATAACTTCCCACGGAGCGACTGCACGGCTCGAGCGTCCCGGGCAAACTAATTCGCCGCGCGGTCCATATTTTTGAAGCCCCACCCGCGTTGGTTCACTTCGCGTGGGGCGTTTTTTCCGACTACGTTTTAAATTCGTTTTTAATTTAATAGTTTAATAATATTATACTGTTAAAATTTTTATTAAATACTAGCTGTTGCCCGCAACTTCGTCTGCATAGAATTCGTTTATCGCTATCCCGCAGGAATTACGCAATTTTCCGGGATAAAAAGTAGCCTATGTGTTATTCCAGACTATAATCTATTTATGTTCCAAATTTCATCCAGATCTGTCTAGCCGTTCTGGCGTGAAAGAGTAACAAGCATCCAAACATTCTCACAAACTTTCACATTTATAATATTAGTAGGATTTGACGACGTGGTTGGCCATGTTGGTAGCGACCCTGCCTGCGAAGCAAGCGTCTCGGGTTCGAATCCTGGTAACGGGCATATATTTACGTGATGAGCACGTATATTTGTTCCTGGGTCATGGATGTGTCTATCTATTTAAGTATGTATATCGTTGGGAGTTTGTAATTGTGTCGTACAGACACATCATTCAAACAGATGACGCTTAGCGACAAAAAATCGCATACTAACAAAGGTCACGTGACATCTGTAACAGATAGAAAAATTCGAAGACTACCCACCTGCTATGGGTGGTGTAGGGGTATAGCACGCGTCACGGAATGACGAGGATCCGGGTTTTCGGATTTTTCTGTGTTCTAATTTTCACTGACATGTAGAAATTTATGTATTTCGTTGTCTAGTACCCATAACACAAGCCTTACTAGCGCTTACTTTGGGACTAGCTCAATTAGTGTGAATTGTACCCTAATACGAATCCTTACTTGTGTTTGTGAGGTACTTGTTGTAGGTTCAGATGGAACTGTAGATTCGTGTTTCTCTATTGATGACTTATCTATTTGCATATTTTCGTGAGACTGGCGAGGCAATGCTTTCGTGGGCACAGCGTCATTTTTCAGCCGTTTAGAAATAGAAGTTACGATTGCTGAGTCATCAAAATGTTCAGAACATACGAAGTTACTTTTGGCCTTGTCAAGTAAATCTTCTCTGTCGATCGCTTTTAGCCATTCTTGTCGTCTGAAATAAATGTAATGACAGTTTACAAACCGATCAAGTTGATTTAATATTATGCATCGCTAGCTTCTGCCCGCGACTTCGTCTGCGTAGAATTATACATAAGAACCTTCCTCTTGAATCACTCTATCTATTAAAAAAAACCGCATCAAAATCCGTTGTGTAGTTTTGAAGATATGAGCATACATAGGGACATAGGGACAGAGAAAGCGACTTTATTTTATACTATGTATGTAGTGATGATGATACCTAGTGATAGTGAAGTGATAGTGATGATGAAGTGGCGATGGGCGGGGCACTTGGAACGACGACAGATGGTCGAAGGCGGTCAAACAGTGGCCAAGACTGGGTCGAAGGTCAGTGGGGAGACCATCAGCCCGTTGGTCAGATGACATCTGTCATTCGGCTGGAAAACTGTGGATGAGACTGGCACGGGACCGGGCAGTGGCGTGAAAATGAAGAGGCTACTCAGCAGTGGGTGGATGAGGGCTGATTAGATAGATCATGATACAATCTCTTGGTATATTATACATATATCAATAGAAAAAATGATTTTTTGTTGCATAACTTTGATGTTGACTTATTTGACGACGCGGTTGGCCTAGTTGGTAGTGACCCTGCCTGCGAAGCAAGCGTCCCGGGTTCGAATCCTGGTAAGGGCATTTATTTGTGTGATGAGCACGAATATTTGTTTCTGAGTCATGGATGTTTCTATCTATATAAGTATGTATTTCTCTATATAAGTATGTGTATCGTTGTCTAGTACCCATAACACAAGCCTTACTAGCGCTTACTTTGGGACTAGGTCAATTTGTGTGAATTGTTCCCTAATATTTATTTATTTATTTATTTATTTATTCACAGAAATGTTCCTATAGCTCTCTGACTCTAATATCCATCGTCTACTCTACGTACCTATATTAACAACCTCTTCAGGATTTTTTGTTTGTTTTAAGTAATATCCATCATCATCACTTCACTATCACTACATAGTATAAAACAAAGTCGCTTTCTCTGTCCCTATGTCCCTATGTATGCTTATATCTTCAAAACTACACAACGGATTTTGATGCGGTTTTTTTAATAGATAGAGTGATTCAAAAGGAAGGTTTTATGTATAATTCTACGCAGACGAAGTCGCGGGCAGAAGCTAGTTATACATAATATTATAGAACAAAGTTTGTCTGTCTTTCTGTGCGCTATCTCAGAAACTACTGCGATTTTGAAGCGGTTCGCACCGTTAGGAAATTTATTCCGAAAGATTTACGTGTATAATCACATTTAATTTGATGGTTTAAATTAAATACAAAAACAGCTTACCTTTCAATGTCTTTCGGTATTCTAAAAAATGATGATCCCGTATCCTTTATCTTCCTTTTATTAACACACCCGTAAACACAACAATACGTCTTATACTTATCATTATTTTGTTTGGAAGCCATTGCTCGTGCATAATAACCTGGTAGGTATAACGCACGACGCGGCCCGCGAGTGAGGCGAGCGGCAACCTACTGCCTTTAGCCTGCCCGGCAGGACCGTGCCACGGTACCCCGCCGGTTCAACGCACCTAAACTGCGGAGTGTACATAGGGCTGCCAGCTTGCCAGATCGAATGACCCTATTGAAGAGAAAATATTTTTTTTCGGCATACTAAGACGGGTCGGGAGAAACTAAAATAAAATAAAATTATAAAAACGCCGCGCGCTCGAAACTGGCGGCAACGCTTCGCTTGACAAAATTGTTGAACTTTTAATTATGGTTTTAACTTTTAATATGAAGTTGTTTTTCGGGAGAATTTTAGTCTGTCGGAATTCGGGAGCACATACTAAAATTCGCGAGAAACCCGTCAAATCCCTAACATCTAGCAAGTGTACACCCCCTGGTGATGGGTTGCTTGCTAGCACAGAGCAAAAATAAAGAGGTGTGGTAATAAGATTTCCCTATGAAACATCGCGTGACATTTTGCGGGGTGAGGGGTTGTGGAACTCCGCCCACTTTTCAATTTTCCATCCGTCGGTTAGTAGCAAAACCGTCATTACGTAGTTCAGCTATATCACACTATAGTATTTCCAATCATTTATTTTCTCGATGACAGCTCCCGTAGAATGTGCTAGACTGCGCTTTTTACGCAAAAATTAACTTTTAAATGCGAGGCATAAAAAATATGACAACTGCCTAATTTTGTTCGTTGATCCCATATAATATTCATCTAAGACAAATTGAGTCCATATATGCAGGAATATCTTTTTAAAGTACGATAAACAATAAACGTTTTAATAAAGTTACATTCTATGGCAATGCAAATAGTGATGTTATGATTGAAATATCGATATTGTATCGACAAAAAATAGATACCTAATAAGGTATAGTGTAATTATTCAATATGTTGTGAGATGTTTATTTTGTGTTTTTTTTGTCAGGTCTTAAAATTAACGGTGGAGAAATGATGTGTATTTGTTTCGAACACCAAAACAAACGCGTGCAACTGTCATTCGGCCACAGACCTTTAAATACCGTTATTTTTGCGTAACGCTATTTTTCATAAAGTTATATTACCGAATAGCGTTTTTTAATAAAACGTTTTGCATAACGCTATTTTTCATAACGCTATATTACCGAATATCGTTTTTTAATAAAACGTTTTGGATAGGTAACGCCATTTTTCATAACGTTATAATTATCGAATATCGTTTTTCAATAAAACGTTTTGCATAGGTAGCGCTATTTTTCAGAACGTTATATTACCGAATATCGTTTTAAAATAAAACGCTATTCTGTAGCGGTATCCATTATAACGTTATTAATAGATATATATCGATACTTCGGCAAGTGATATAATAACGTTATAATGGCAATAAGATATGGTGGTTTGGGAACACGCAAAATTTCCAGTATTTCTCTGCCGGCGTTTTTGGCGTCAATCCATAGCACCTCTGATCTCGCAGGAAAAATCCTTAAAGCCTCACCAGCTACAAACTGTGAGATTGCGTGCTTGGTTGAAGCCTCAAATGCCTGGCTTGCTGGACCGAGCCCAAATTATCCATCTCGACCCAAAATTCAACGGGCCTGGGATTCCATAGCATCACAAAACACCTTACATTCACTCATTGACACCGCGACAGGTGGAGACCTTGCCAGACTTTTGGCGGTCTCCAGAGTAGAATCAGGCCACTGGCTCCATGCCTATCCCTCACCGAATACCGGCACCCACATAGACCCAATTACCCTCCGCATAGCCGTCGGTCTCCGACTGGGTGCTGAGGTTTGCGTGGACCACAATTGTGCCTCTTGTGGGGCCCCCGTAAATCGCCTCGGCCACCACGGGCTCGCCTGCTCCTCGGGTGCCGGCCGCCTCTCCCGTCATGCCGCTTTGAATGACATTCTCAGAAGGGCGCTCGTCAGTGCCAACGTTCCTGCTGCTCTGGAGCCCCAGATCGCACGGAGCGATGGCAAGCGCCCTGATGGGATGTCATTGATTCCATGGAGGTACGGACGTGCGCTGGTGTGGAACGCTACCTGCGCCGACACCATGGCTGCGTCCTACCTTCCAATGACGTGCAGGCATGCCGGCGCGGCGGCGGACACCCGGGAGCGGGTAAAGATGGCAAAATACCAGTGTGCCCGATACGAATTTGTCGCATTTGGCGTCGAGACACTTGGTCCGTGGGGCAAGGGCGCACGTGGGCTCTACAAAGACCTCAGCAAAAGCCTGAGGGAGGCAACAGACGACCCTCGCGCGGGCAGCTTTCTCGCACAACGACTCGCAATTGCGATACAACGCGGGAATGCTGCCTGCGTGATGGGGACCCTACCTAAGGGTCCAAATTTATTTTAATTTTTAACATAAGTTTTATTTTACTAAGTTATTTTAAGGTAGCCTAAGTTTATATTTTAATTATGTTGTATTTACCAATAAAGTTTGTCATAACGTTATAGACCATCTCTTTCTTACACTCTATATCACCCGCTCCTTGCGGGCGCGGCGCATGGAATAGTTTTGCCTAGCCGTCTGGCCCGCCTATCTACTTGATACGAATACCAAAGAGGATATAATCACTACGTTTTAAGAGACGGCACTTCATAGAAAAAAAAAAGCAAATGTATTGACTTTATTATAAACGACCTTACCAACATTCAGACATCATTCTTGCATTCCGTTATGTTGGTCACAATGCTACTTGACATGACCCTAGTGCTGCAAAGTATTCAGTAGGGTTACCGAAGTTATCGATAATAGTGATGTCATAAAAAATATTAATATCGATACTTTTCCGTAAGGCCGCTTATGCCGTTCAACATATACGTTTATTTTCTCTATTTACGTGTTAGTGATAGTTTAATGAAATAAAAGGCAACAACTAGAAGAAAATATGTATTTAAAACAACTTAACCTACGATGAGAATCAGAGATATAGGTACGCTAGATAACGGAGATGGTAGTCTTCTAGTTAGGCATGTAGATCAGATAGCACTTTTTGTTAAAACATGTCGCACATGACATTTAATACCGTATTAACTCAAAAAAATCACTTTCTTAGTTAAGCATACCATCGGATAGAGTAAATTTTTATCTATTTTTTGGTAAGACCGTCATACCGTAAAGACTCCTATATATGCGTGCTTCCTGGACCTTTCGAAAGCTTTCGACTTGGTAAACTACGAACTACTATAGGCCAAACTAGAAAAAGAGGGGGTTCTCGAGGAACTTAACGCATATTTAGGAGCTGGGACGTGTGTCAAGTCCACACTCAACACTGTCAGATGGGGTAGCAATTGGTCTGATGAGTACAGGTTGGAGTGCGGGGTGAGGCAGGGGAGCAGAACGTGACCGATACTCTTCAACCTGTACCTGTACATCAATGCACTTATCGAGGAGCTGAGCGGTATACATGTCAGTTGTCATATAAGTGGTGTCTGCCTCAATAATATTAGCTACGCGGACGACATTGTGCTGCTGGGCCCCTCGCCTGGTGCAATTGAAATACTATAAAAACCTATGAAGTTTATGCTCGTAAACATGGTCTTAAATATAACGCTCTTAAAAGTGAACTTATGGTATTTAAGGCGGGTAGCACACAGATTTAGAAGATGCACTGCGTCAACTAAAATTACATTATTTATTGTTCAATATATAAAAATAAAAAATCTGTTTAATTTATTAGTTAATCCCTAAAAAACGCGAAGTTTTTACTAAGTTGACTATGGTATATCGTATTATTTTGGTTTACTATACTGCAAAAACAGTTCAGCCAAAACTCAAAAACAGGCCAGACTGGCACAAGTCTAAAATTATTTTTATTGGATTGGCAATATAGTCATTACTCTAAGTGGTCTTTAAAAACCTCTCATATATCTACGAAAATAGTCTACTGGCAATCATGTTTATAATTAAAATAATGCTGAATGAATAGTATGAGTTTAAATATTAGGAGATATGAATTTTTTAAAGTTTAAAACGCAATATCTCGAAACGGTATTTTTTGAGTTAATACTATGTTAAATGTCATGTGCGATGTAGGTACTCACCGATTTTCTTGCAATGGAAATGTTGAGAAAAAGAGCTTACCATTGGTTTTGAACTCTTTATTGTCACATATAACACATTTCCTACAATTTGTGCCTATGGTAGTAGTAGTGCCGGAATAGTATCGCTTACAAATTATAGACTTAGAACCTAAGCTTAGAACAGTCCTTCTTTTCCGTTAATGCCGGTCAAATGTTCATGTCTTGTCAATGTCAATGTCAACCATTTGACGTTTGATCTTGTTTGACGTTGTTTCTTATTATTGGTATACGTCGGATTTGGCCACTCGGTGTAAAACAAATTATGGTAAGCAGATTATTTGTACTTTGAATTTAACCCTTTTCCAGGCATAGTGCACATAGTGACCACATAAATGTACACAAATATTCGACCTTGCTACATTTAAATTACATTTACTATAACTTCACAGTTTTTCACTGTACGGACACAGACGGTAGGGTAGGTCGAAGACAAGACAACAATCAAATTATTGTAAAGCTGGCAACGTTGCGCAATCCATGAATCAAGCGCACGGTGCGCCGACGAGCGGCAACAGCGCGTAGTTCATAACCAGTTTCATAGCGTTATTATACCTAACGCTATTTCATAACGTTATGGTTTTCTTTCCCTTACGATATGATATAACGTTATGAACTTATGAAGGAACATAGAATTTAGGTATTATATCGTTTTTTTCATAACGTTTTAAAGGTCTATAACGCTATTTCGTAAAGTTACGGTTTTCTTTTCGTTATGATATGATATAACGTTATGAAGGAATAAAAGATGTGTTTAAAATTTCGTTCAAGCGAATTCTATTCTAAGAATAGAATTCGTTTGAACGAAATTTTAAACACAAATGATATAATATACCGGTATTATATCGTTTTTTTTCATAACGTTTTAAAGGTCTATAACGCAATTTCATAACGTTATGGTTTTCTTTTCGTTATGATATGATATAATAGCTAGGGAGCTGGCGAGCAAAATTTCTATATGATTAGCACACAAGGCAGACGTTATTAATAGTAATATTTATGCCCTAAGGAATATCAAGGACCCGGTCTGCCACCATGGTGGCGCTGCGTTGTAAATTTACAGCGTTTCAAAAATGTAAAAAAAAAAAGGTGTGCTATATTATGTGCACACGTCTGCCTCTGGGCCTGATGATTACAGTCATCCTAGAAACACAAAAAATCGAAAAGGCAGACATCCAGGGCTCTGACTTTTGTAGTATTAAATTTTTTAATTTATTTTTATGATTTAAAAAAATGTATATGAAATGCACACTTGGCAGACTTGAATTGTTCGATCAAAAACAATGAGAAGAACCACGGAAAAATAGTCTGCCATCATGGTGGTGCTGCGTTGTAAATTTACAGCGTTTCAAAAATGTTAAAAAAAAAAGGTGTGCTATATTATGCGCACACGTCTGCCTCTTGGACTGATGTTTGAATTCCTTATGAAAACAAAGAAAATCGATGAGGCAGACGTTTAGGCCTCTGATATTCCAAAGGCAGACCATTTGATTTTTTTTTCTGAATTGAATTGATTTTTTCTGGTTGGCATTGAGAAAAAATATGATTGCATAGATTTCAGCTCCAGAAGTTTAGTCGTTACCGTGCTTTTAGAGAATAATAATTAAACAAAATTGTATAAATAAAACTAAAAAATAACAATAATCCCATGCAATAGGTACACACGGCAATATAATCAGGTAAGCACCTACGCACGCTCGCGCCGTATCTATCCTGCTTACCGAATAGCTTTGCTGTATGCCTGCTGTCCCTTAATTCCGTGAATTTCAAACAGTTACACAGGTGAAAATCAGCGAGCAAAGTGTCTGCCACATTTTTTTTCGAATCCACGGAGTCATAGTGAATCGAATGGGCGCAATGAGAACCGTGTGCAAATGACTTAGTAGAGCTTTTTTTTTTTACACTTTTAAGACTCCGTCCCATGATAATGCAGAGTCCTGAATGTCTGCCTCTTCGATTTTCTTCGTTTTCAAGATGATTGTGACCAATGAACTCCAGAGGCAGACATGTGCAAATGACTTAATACCCGCATTTTTTTAAGCAACTTCAATCCGCTGTAACGCGAAAACGCAGCGACATAGGACCTTAATTGATTGAACCAAATCGATTCGTAATGATTTAAACTGCACTCCACCTCAACGTGAAACGTGTGCAAATCATATACCGAAATGCTCGCCAGCTCCCTAACTATAACGTTATGAAGGAATATAGAATTTGTTTGATCGAAATTTTAAACACAAACGATATATACCGCTATTATATCGTTTTTTTTTATAACGTTATAAAGGTCTGTTCGGCCATTCTGCACGCTTAGTAATAAATTAGCATTCAAGTAAGTCGGTTGTTTTATTCGCTCCATAGCTGAATACTTCTAAACTACTCGTATATATAAAATTGAATCGATATCGTATCTACTGATCACTTATTAGGTTCCAACACTATAACTATCAAACTACATCTGTCATCGAGAAAATAAATGGTTGGAACAACTATAGATGTCAATAAGTGTAAAAGTAAGCTGTAATATAAGAAATAAAATGAATAGGTATAGTTTCGCACCCTTCGTGGAAGAAAGACGTAAGTCCCATTGTAAGTCAATAGGACTTACATCTTTCTTCCACGAAGGGTGCGGTTTGTTTCATTTAAAATGACGAAAAGTACTTAAAACCAACATCTATTGTTTAATTATTATCTTCAAGTGGGGTTGTAAAACAATTATGCAGGTAGTCGCAAAGTATACCGTGAACAAACAGGTACCTACCGATACACCTGCATAATTGTTTTACAACCCCACTTGAAGATAACAATTAAACAATAGAAGTTGGTTTTAAGTACTTTTCGTCATTTTAAATGAAACAAACTATACATACTTATTCTCCCAAAATAATTAAAAGTCGGTTATACAAACAATATCGAAACTTACCGACAAATCCAGTTTTAAACTAGGTAAAATGCCCTTCTTTAATTTTTTATGGCCTTTTTTTGTCACTATGAAGTCTGCATTATTAAAATGGCAAGAACAAATCTTTGTATATTTTGTCGGAGTCCAATCCGGTCTATTCATTTTTGTGATCCATTGTTGTCTTAAATTATCATCGGATGGAAATCTAAAACAAATATAAAAAGAAATGAAATTAACTAAGTGGTAAATTATGTTAATATGGATAAACTGTTTATTTAATATTCGAAGTTCTTTCAATTCATGAACAGTCACGGAGAATAATATGTATACAACTCAGAACTTTGTTACTTCAAAATATTTGCTATTAAAATGTATTGTTATTTCATTACTGACTATAGCCGTGCGTTATTCGGTAAAATTATTTGATTCTAATTACGGCTCTGGAAATTTGGTACGTTGAAAATAGTTGTTCTAATTGACGATAGATCACAATATATTTATAAAACTACTAAAGTACTGTTTTGGCGACTAAAAAGTATTTAGGACTGAATGTATACTTTACTTTTCAGTATCCACGTATGATTATTGCAATATACTAATGCGGAACTTTACGTACTTATATTTTTAATTCACAAAAGTTACGCCATCTAGTGTCGAGAAGTATAATTTATACTTGAAAGCCGAAAAATTTCTAGAACTATTTTAATAATTACGTATAAAATTACTTACATATGAAATGTGATACCATTCATAGCATCAGAACGTCTGTCTGAATAACTTTTACACAATAAAACACAACACTTCATCCTTTTCTTCTTAAAACTGCGAAAACACCGATAATGCGAGTCTCGATACATGCGCACCTGACGAACGCTGACAACATACTAACTAAGGCCCTGCCCACAATGATGACGTCAGGACCTAGTAGAAAATCACAGTGCACAGTTGCTTAAGCGCCCGGTAAACGATCAAATTGTTTGTCAAACTTTACGTGTTTGTCAAACAATTTGATCGTGTACGGCTGTGTTTGAGGCGTTTGTCAAACAATCTAGTACGTGTTTGATGCGTTTGATGAAAATCTGGATTGATGTCGAGTTTGACAAACAGGTTTGAACGTGTACGACGGTGTTTGTCAAACAATATCTCGGTAGAAGAAGTTTGTCAAGCAAGTTTGACCGTTTGCGCGGGGCGCTTTAACAAATTTGTTTGATATTTGGTTTGATCGTTTACGCTTATTTATGTTTGATGAAAACGTGAAGCTTGACAAGCAAGTTTGTCAAACAAATTTGATCGTTTACGGGGCGCTTTTGGCCAGCTCCTCTTTGTTTTTGCTCTGTGGTGTTGCTAGCTTCGCCTACAACATGATTCCTAAGATTTTTGCCTATTCCCTCGATGGGCGGGACTATGTTACATTCTATGTTTTCTTTACTTCCAGACCAGCGTGGAAGAAATTATAAACTAAGAGGTATTATGAACTAACGAAAACCACTCACCCGATGCCTCCTTAGTCTCTGGTACAGCGTCTTCAACTTCCTCTTGCACAGCTTCAGCTGCGCTTCCAACGTGCTGATGGTCTTCTTCCTCTTTTTCGGAACATACTCGGGTTCTTCCTCATCACACAACGCTGAAGGCTGGCCTTCCGAATGAACTGTAGCGGGGTAGACAGTTGGATTGTTGGTTGCTTCTGGTGCAGGGAGATCGAAGTAGACGTAAGATTTGGCTTTAGGTTCGTTCAGGTTGGCAAATTTGATGCCCATTGGTATCCCTGGTAGGATCTTGGGGTATCCGCTCTGGACGACTCGCCGGAGGCCTTTTTTTGTGAAGTACAGGTCGTTTTCGTTAAAGTGGGCGGAACACACGACGCTGCGCGAGGTTGGCGTCCATGTGGGTTCGTTCCTGCTGCCCCGGATAACGGCGACCCATTTCTTTTTCACGTATTCGTTGCGGTTTGGAAATCTGTAACAAGGGGTTAAGTATGTATGTTGTTTGTTCCATGCTTCCATGCTGGTCTGGGAGCAAGGAAAAAACAGAATGTACCAGTTGCTTGTCTACCCGCGCATATGGTAAAAGCCCATCGAGGGAATGGGCGAAAATCATAGTAATCATAGGCGAAGCGGCTAGCGACCCATCACTATTTTGTTTCCCCTTTCCACCATACGCCAAACGTGGCCTTTAGGTCTTGTTACCTTAGGCTCTGTCTACCCCGTAAGGGATAAAGATCTGATTTATGTACCTATGTAGAAAAACGAAGTATACGACTTTATAACAATAAAGACTAAAAACAGATCATTGTTGTCTATAAAAACCAACATAAAATGACCCCACACTGCCTACATTTTGCTTTGGAGGCAGGGCTCTGCTTACACTGGATTTTATATTCATTTTGCCGAATTTGAACGAAAGTGCGCTAGTTTGCGACTCGCACTTGGCGGCTTTTTAAATCCTCCCTATATACGGTACACTTACGTAATAGATAAGTCGATAATTGAAGTTAGTAGGTATTATCACTGTCAACCAATCGACAAAGACACAGTTATCTATTAAAATAACGACAGTAATATAGTAATGTAAGTCATTTATCGTGCCATCTCATCACTATCATCACTACATAGTATAAAATAAAGTCGCTTTCTCTGTCCCTATGTATGCTAATATCTTCAAAACTACTCAACGGATTTTGATGCAGTTTTTTTTATAGATAGAGAGTGATTCAAGAGGAAGGTTTTTATGTATAATTCTACGCAGACGAAGTCGCGGGCAGAAGCTAGTTCTAATATATAGCCGTGTCCCTCCCGCTACAACGCTCGATCGTCTCTCAACTTTACGTCTTTATTTACCCGAAAACAGGGTTATTAATTTAATAATGGCAACATTGTTTTTGACGTTTTGTTCGAAGCAAATAACCTCAATTTTTATAATTTACAAGCTCTTTTATCTGTATCACCTGTCACGTTCTGTAATCAAATCTTGCAAGTGTATTCTGATCTATTTCCAGCGGTCGGATTGACGTGTGTTTTGTCATTCTTACGTAAGTCTGATGACAATACAATCTTGGAGTGAAATTCAACGGTTTGTCCGTTTGATTTGAAATTTGGCATAGATAGGACTGAGGACACTGGAAGTACAGTCAGCAAAAATACATACATACACGAATCACGTCTTTACCCCTTACGGGGTCGACAGAGCCTAAGGTAAGACCCACAGGCCACGTTTAGCACTGTGAGCGTGATGGGTTACCGCATCGCCTATGACATGATTCGTATGATTTTCGCCCGTTCACTCGACGGGCTTTTACCTGCGCGGGAAGAGAAGCAACTGGTACATTCTATGTTTTTTCTTTGCTCCCAGACCAGCGTGGAAGTAAGAACAGTGTATTAAAATGGTTTTTTTATTTTAGGTTATAATAATACTTTTAATTACTCACGTATGAAATGTGATTCCATCTTGCTTTTTGTTCTTCGACGACTGATTTTTACACCCGATAACTACACAGTTAGGCATGATGGTGGCAAAAAAGTAAAATACGTCAGGCCTCACGCGGGCGGCTGCCGCTACTAAGTGAGGCACGCATACAGGCGTAGTTTGGTCGCATGTGTGTGTGCAGGCGGGGCGTGCACCGAACTCGCTTCACAGTTCGCAGAACGCAGAACTCGGTCTACCTTGTTCGTTCGATGCCAGTTATTTGAAATAACAATGGTGCGTTTTGAATTGTAACGAATAGTTTTATTTGGGTATAAAAAGTTTGAATGCGTAATTAAAGGTAATTGTTAAAGATGTAAATCAACACAAATTGATTTTTACACTCACCTGGTTGTATTTATTTACTTAAACTGTAAAACAGAAATTAACTTAAAAAGTACGTAGGTAACCAAAATTTTATTTTAGCTATAAACTAAGTATACCTAACATTTATGTAAATATCTTAATTCTAAAACTTCCATACTGGACTGGGAGACAAAGAAAAACATAGAATCTACCAGTTTCCTCTCGTCCCGCGCAGATGGTAAAAGACCATCGAGGGAATGGGCGTGTCTTAGGAGTCATATTATAGGCGATGCGGCTAGCACCCCATCACTATTTTCATTCCTCTTTCCACCTATACGGCTACAATCATGCTAAATGTGGCCCTTAGGTCTTGATACCTCAAGCTCTGTCTACCCCATACGGGATATAGACGTGATTTCTGTGTGTGTGTGTGTGTGTCTAAAATATCAGTAAGCAAAACATTCTTGCAATAATGATCAAGACATGTTTTTAGAACTATGTGATTTTGCTTTGACAGCTGATCGTAGTGTTGCCATCTAACAACCTTAGGAAATAGCGGTAAATTAAAAAAATTGCGTGTTGAATCCATGGCTGAAATGTGACGAAACGACTTTGATAATTGATTAATTCAAAGAATTCCAAATTTATTTTTGCAAATTGGCCGCCAAGGGCTATCTTTCACACGTCTTTTTTGAAACTACCAGCGCATTCGGAAAGACCATCATTGCCAAGAATGCGCCGCAAGAAACGTGGCAGAGTAATTTTTTCAAAATAAAATACATCAAGCTACTACAATACTTAAATTCTACTTAAATTAAATACCTTTATAAAAGGGAATGTATAAGGTCCCCGAGCTCTCTACTAGTCATAGTAGGTACTAATATTTTGAGATAAAGACGTGATTATGTGTGTATGTATGTATAGAATGTATAAAAGAGAAAGAGAGAGAGAGATACATATTTCATTTTATTTACACACAATCGATAAACTTAAAGAGAAAGATGAAACCGTAAAAATGTTTGATTCAAGATATAAAACCGCCTTAGATGCGTCTCACTGGCCGAACATTGCTCAATGTACAGTTCAAGTGTAATATTAATATGTATCTAGTCAGTCTCAAAAATAAGTACCACACGCTCTTACACCAGCGTAATAAGGTCGTAGAACATATTTTTGAGAAGATCGTATCGATACTTATTTTTGCACTTGACCGTATTAAAAACATTGGTCGACTATGATTCAAAGATAATGAAAAACGTACTTACAGGGTTAAGTCAAATCACTCTTTATTTGTATGTAATTGCGAAGAAAAGGGTTAACCCAACCTTCTGAAATATTCTGGGACAATTTTAAGACACATACATACATACATACCGCCTATTGTCTACTTCAGGGGTCGCCAAATGGCGGACCGCGGTCCGCATCCGGACCGCCGACTCAATTTGTGCGGACCGCGAGAGCATAGCAACTTGCACTATAGAGCAGGGGTTCCCAACCTATTACCCTATGCGCCTCCCTCAAGTTTATACTAAAATACTACGCCCCCCTTGTCCCAACTCAACTACATAGGTACAATATTAATGATTAGCGAGAACATTGTGCTTGCACTTTATTAGTAAATTTATGAATTTTAATAAATACCTTAGCTGCTCGTCGCGCCCCCCCTTGGATTACCCTACGCCCCCCAAGTGGGGCGCGCCCCACTGGTTGGGAACTCCTGCTATAGAGTACGTAATATAATAAAAATGTATTCCCCGAATTAATTTTGAGGACGTCAATTCGAAAAACAACGAGCTAAATATTTTTTCTTTAAAATGTGCGGACCGCGATGGTCATTTCATTTCTTAAAACGGACCCCGAGCAAAACTAATTGGTGACCCCTGGTCTACTTTGTTCTTTGTTTCTGTATTGTTTTGTACTGATTTGTGGTGTTCAATAAAGAGTATTTGTATTGTATTGTATACATACTAAATTGCTCCACCTGCTCAGATGTTTTTCCTCCAGTCCATTATGGTTGTCTAGTAGGGATCGCTCTGTAGCGATAACGATAAGGCCGCCTATTATTACAAGAACATTACGTATACCTTTTCCTGTTGTGGTTGTTACACGTGGTGTTCAATAAAGAGTTATTGTATTGTATTGAACATGAATCATGCCTTTTTCCCCTACGGGGTAGACAGAGTTGGAAAGGGGAATCAAAATAGTGATGGGTTGCTAGCATCGCCTATAACAATACATGATTCCTAAGATTGTCGCCCATTCCCTCGATGCGCTTTTACCATCTGCGCGGTAAGAGAAGCAACTGGCACATTTTATGTTTTTTCTTTACTCCCAGACTCTGTATAATCCTAGTAATATTATAAACGCGAAAGTTTGTAAGTATGGATGGATGGATGGATGTTTGTTGCTCTTTCATCCCAGAACGGCTGGACAGATCTGGATGAAATTTGGAACAGATATTATAGTCTGAAATAACATATACGCTACTTTTTATCCCGGTAAATTGCGTAATTCCTGCGGGATACCGATAAACGAATTCTATGCCGACAAAGTTGCGGGCAACAGCTAGTATTTTATACAAAAAAGAGGTTATTGACACTGCTAGGTATAGAAAAGTGTAAAACTATTAATTTATTGTAATGGCAACAAATTGGTAGTTTTTTTAATCTATGTATTACGAGTACAGAGAGCTAAGCTAAATTAAGTACTGGCTTAAAGGACTAGTATCCAGGCCATAATCTTAAAAAAAAAGAGGCCTAAGCTGGAATATTTCATGTGCCAGTGATTTCACCAGCTATCTACTCTCATTAGTAACCATAGCAACATCTCGACCGTAAAAATGCTTGCAATAGTTACATAACATTTCAGGTTACCATTTTGTTATTGTAAACGAATACCTACATACGTAAAACCGTCACAACATGGCTGCCAGTGTGTGAGTGCGACCAGCCGTCAACCCGCTTGCGTCACTTGTTTACAGCTCGGAGCGGCAACGTCGCCTCTCTTTAGGGCGGCGGCGGACGGGCGTCTGAACCTCTGCCATATAATAAACTAGCGACCCGCCCCGGCTTCGCACGGTATATTATGCATGTATTTTATTATACATATAAACCTTCCTCTTGAATCACTCTATCTATTAAAAAAAACCGCATCAAAATCCGATGACTGGTTTTGAAGATATAAGCATACATACATACACGGGGACAGAAAAAGCGACTTTATTTTATACTATGTAGTGATGATAAGAACATAGTAGAACGGAAACTCCCGCTCCGGAAGGACTCAAGGTCACCATATTAGAGTACCCGTTAAGCGGGCATTTCAATCGGGCTGTCACGGCCGGCGTCGCCGCACGCGCGTTTGGCTGTTTGCGCGTTCCGTGCCTACCTTCGTATTGGAATCATAAATGAACACGATGGCGATTGCGAGCGAGTTAGACAATAAGCCTATGGGAGCAAAGAAAAAAAATAGAATGTACCACTTGCTTCTCTTCCCGCGCAAATGGTAAAAGCCTATCGAGGGAATGGGCGGAGAAATTAAAAAAAAAACTACGTCTACTTGGCACGAAGCTTAGCAGCTATTAAATCTCACAAATGTCATATCGACACTTAACAAAAGATTTTTTTTAAATTAATAATAGGAAATAAAAATAAAAGAGCTGCAGTTCCTCGATTATTAAGACGACAGTCTAAATAAAATTGCACCTCTTCAAAAAAACTTTAACTTACCCAATTTTCTTTTTCCAATGGCCGAAGCAATCTTTATGGCCAGGTACAAAATGTGTTGGCGGGCGGTTGGAACGCCAGACCCGCGTCCCAACCGCCCGTGACCGGCCACCCTAACCGCTCGCGACCCGCTCGGCACGGCGGTTCGGCACAGCTCGGGAAGATCGATATAGCCCTCCCGCGAAGCGGAGGGTTATGTATGGCTTCATTTCTACAGCTACAACAGACCGAGCCTTTCCGAAATCCGGTCACATACATACATCACGTCTTTATCCCTTACGGGGTAGACAGAGCCTAAGATAACCTTAAGGCCACGTTTAGCATGATTAAGGTATGGCTGGAAAGGGAAATAAAAATAGTGATGAGTTGCTAGAATCGCCTATAACATGATTCTTAAGACTCGCCCATTTCTTCGATGCGCTTTTACCAGCGCGGGAAGAGAAGCAACTGCTACATTTTGTTTTTTCTTTACTCAATACTGCTTACTGGTTTTAATCAATAGAAAATTTCTCAACTTTGATAACTTCTATGCATTGCTAGTTTTACTTCATAAGCAGTGGCGTAACTATAACGTCTGGGGCCCGCGGCAAATTCGTCAGATGGGGCTCCTTCCTCAATATAAAGAAGTGCATCAGCGTCCCTTCTGTGCTCTAAACCAAGCCAGTTCGGGGCCCCGTAGAGCTAGGAGCCCCTGGCATTTTGCCACCCTATAGTTACGCCACTGTCCATAATACATAATTTCCTAGCATAGTGGAGAAAAAGATTATCTTCGTCTTACCCCCTCCCTTTAGCTAATAAGGAAATGCAAACTCGACCGCTGCATGAGGAAGAAATACTCGATACTCATAAATACTTCCTGTTACAAGTATGAGAACAGTTATTTTTAGAATAAAGCACGGCATTCACGGCAGAAGTTGCCTTTTTGTCTACGCATCCATTGTTTCTGCCACTCATGTCAAAAGAAAATCTCCACAAAATTCGTAATTTGAACACGCAATGTTGCGATGGACAGAAAAACCAAGTGATCTTACATGAGTTTTTTCCTTTGAAGTACGCGGAGGCAGGTTGCTGTTTTTTTTGGCAAAGGGAAATGCGCCTTGCACCTTTTAACTAAAATTATTTTTTTATAAATTATTTGATGACTGTCTTTAATGCTGTTTTGGTGTGCCTTTACTTGTTAAAATTAAGAGTTCCGGTGCTTTGGTCTATACTTTAATACAATACAATATACACAATACACAAATTACGTCTTTATCCCTTAACGGGTAGACAGAACCTAAGGTGACAAGATCTACAGGCCACGTTAAGCAAGATTGTGAGACCAGATATATCTGGAAAATGGAATCAAAGTAATGGGTTGTTAGCTGCATCGCCCATAACATGATTCGTATGATTTTCGCCCATTCCCTCGATGGGCTTTTACCATCTGCCCGGGAAGAGAAGCAACTGGTACATTCTGTTTTTTCTTTGCTGGGTAAATTTCAATGCTGGGTAAATTGTTTGATGAATAAATAAATAAGTAAAATTATTCCTGTTTTTTTGCTGTTTGTTTATTTATTTTATTTGATTACAGATGACAACGACCATCGAACCAGCAAATCTCATGACGGTAAGTCATTAGCCATTAGTCCGAGAGCTTGCTCCAATTTTTGGGTAGGTATTTGGGGCAAACTGAACACTTGTCATACAGCTCTCCTATTATACCCCGACACGGGACTGCAGACCTGTAGGAGGTGTCTCGATCTCATTGACAGCCCGCCTTTCGTATTTTTGTTTTTTTTTTTTTTTTAATTTTGGGGTTGATTTAGACCCGCTACTCACCAGCCAGTGGGCTTATTTTATTTATTACCTAACTCTCTCGCAATCGCTATCGTGATCATTTTGACAGTTCTTGTATGAATGTGACAGCTAGCTGATTCCGATGCCAATTGTCAGCATACATGAACTGTCAAAATGAACACGATGTCGATTGCGAGCGAGTTAAGTAATAAATAAAATAAGCCCACTGGCTGGTGAGTAGCGGGTCTAAATCAACCCCAAAATTAAAAAAAAAAAAACAAAAATACGAAAGGCGGGCTGTCAATGAGATCGAGACACCTCCAAAAATTCATACAATTATTATCGAGAGTGAAGTAAGAGCGCGACGGCACGATCTTCTGTCCTGTTTCCTACGTCAGAGCCTGCGTGACTCGCCCAGCCTCCGTGCTCCAGTAGCGTGTAAGTTTTCGGTCACAGAATACGTCTCGAACGCTTTTGCGTTGAAATGTCAAATACTATGAGAACAGTTTGTTGCCGTTTCGCTCCGCAAGTGGCGCTGCCAATTATTCCATAGTAATTGAGACGTTGAGAACTCGTTCGAGACGTTTTTATATACGAAAACTTACACTAGAGGCTCTACCATCGGAGGAGCTCATGAGCAGACTTCAGTTCGGCGGCGTGTTCGCTAGGAACAGGTCATCTACCAGGCTCTGTGCTACTCTGTATAGTTGCTATTGTTTGTACAGTCACCAGCATAAATATATGATGGTGAACCGCGCTGTAAAAATAAATGATCATGCATTGAGGTCAAAATTATTTGACGATACTACCGCGGTAAAAATATGTGATGCTATGTAGCCGGCAAAAACATCCGTCACACCATATCAGCAAAAATATCGGATCGGGACGCTTAAAAATATATGATTACCCAAAAAATTAATATTATGTGACCATCCATCGCATAATTTTCTAACCGCTGTGACAGCATAAGCGACGGATGATACGTACGCTGCATATATATCTGATGACATGTTGCAAAACCACGAATATGTTATCAACTTACAAAAACGAGCCATCCGTGGCTGACATAGAGCCGTAAATTGAATTAAGTGTTTTGACAATTCACGAAAAGAGTGCCCTATTGTCATTGTATATTTCTGTCTCACATTTTTGCATTCAAGAATCTGGGTGCACGGCAGTGCCGCGTAAGTTTTAGAACTGTAAGACGTGTTTCCATCCGGTTTTAAAATAGGCAAGTTGGTAGAAATTGAATTCGATGGTACTGAATAACATAACCACCTTGGTTTAACATTACATCTCAAAACTTTTTCGTAATAGAATAACTGCGTTGCAAGATTTGCTTATTTTACATATATCACGCCTTTATCCCTTACGGGGTAGACAGAGCCCAAGGTAACAAAACCTTAAGGCCACATTTAGCATGATTGTGGGCGTATAGATGGAAAAGGGGAAAAAATAGTAATGGATTGCTAGCCGCATCGCCTACAACATGATTCCTAAGATTATTTATAATATTAGTAGCATTATTATAAATGCTGAGCTGACGTTTGTGAGAGCGTGAGTTTGTTTGTTACTCTTTCACGCTAAAACGGCTAAACAGATTTTGATAAAATTTGGCATACACGAACAAATACCTATATTATTTGAGGATCTTAGGCACTATAAGAAGGGATTTTCCTCAGAACAAAAGGACGGGATATAAATAATGGCAGCTGTAGGTGTCCATACAAGAAACGCGTTCATTTTCGATGGGAGGAAGAAGTTTTAGTGCAAAGTTTGATTCTGCGCGAACGAAGTCGCGAGCAAAATGCAAGTTACTTAATCCTTACTATCCTTACTAATCCTTACTAATATACTAATATATATATAATATATATATTATTATTATATATTATATATAATATTATAAATGCGAAAGTAGCCCTGTCTGTCTGTCTGTTACCTTTTCACGCGTAAACCGCTGAACCATATTAGTTGAAAT
Organism: Pandemis cinnamomeana; assembly: GCA_932294345.1. Lineage (NCBI taxonomy): Eukaryota > Metazoa > Arthropoda > Insecta > Lepidoptera > Tortricidae > Pandemis > Pandemis cinnamomeana. Next base: position 8,087,963 of record OW028728.1, read on the forward strand.
TTAGTATACTATACAGATAGTTTACGTCCCGAGGAAGGACATAGGATAGTTTTTATCCCAGAAAACAGCATAGTTCCCGCGGGATAGCGATAAGCGGATTCTTAGCGATAAGCGAATTCTGCGCAGACGGAGTCGCGGGCAATAGCTATAATATTATAAATGTGAAAGTTTGTATGGATGTTTGTTACTCTTTCACGCCAGAACGGCTGGACAGATCTGGATGAAATTTGGAACATAGATAGATTATAGTCTGGAATAACACATGGCTACTTTCTTTCTTTCTTTCTTCAAAAATCTTCCAAATTTATTTTTTCCAAAATGTGACGATAAGTGTCAAGCAAGTACGATAAGTGTCATCCCTAAAAAGTACAAATTAAGCTGAAACAAACTAACTGCAAATCATTTAAATTGAAAAGTATTTCATTTGCAAATTAATACCTCCAGGCACCAGCACAGGAGGGACAAACATAAATTAAATATGTAATTACAAAAAAACTCATTAGCTGTATTTAAATCAAAGGAAATAATTGCTGTCGGAGTTTCTGGGCTTGTTTTGTGAAGGACCAAGCTATCGGGCCATTGCGGGACAACGGAAATCACACTGGAATGTGTCACACCTGAAAAAACTTCGTTTTGATCGTCGCTCAATAGAATGAAAATTGCTCTCGACATCTAATAAGCATCGCCATTCATTTAATATAGCCATTTGATTCGAAGATAGCTCTTACAGCAAAACTATTGAAATTAATCTAAAAATCTATTTTTATTATGTTTATGTAATAACCAATATAAAATGACCTCACGCTGCCCACATCTTGCTAAAGAGGCAGAGCTCTGCAAACACTGGATTATATATTCACCTGCCGAATTTGTACGGACTTTTGCTGCGTGAGTCCGCGGCTGCACCATTTCAAAACCTAGTAAGGGACATTAAGCTAATTTTACAGGAGAGCGAAAAAACATGTTTTGTCTCAGCCGTACAAAATTTTGCAATATTCGTTCCAAAAGTGATACTTTCTTGGTTTATTAGATTAAGCCGAATATCCTGGTATATACTTAATAACCTATATTGCATGTTTTATGTGCCATACTAGGTTTTGAAATTGAACTCAAATAAAAACTATAGTGAACCGATCAATTTCAAAACCTAGTATGTGTTGCCACTTTGGCATGATTAAGAGATTTAATCATTTAAGTTTTAATATGTGGACCTTTTTTTCAATTTAAATAAAACAAACCAGTCAGCTAAGTAGTTGTTCATTACAAAAAAAATATTACAAAAAATAAAAAATGCGGCACCAGGGTCTTTCCATAATATTAATCATTTTCCGAAATTTGGCCCTCGTCTGTTATCAAATCAATGGCACTATTTACTGACAGGGAGATTGGTCCAAAAATTTTTTCGGGACTGTGGCGAAACTTGGGTATGGCAAAAGAAGCATGAAAGTAGAATAAATGCAGTAGAAATGAGAGCGTTAAGGAGTATGGAAGGTGTACCTCTGAAAGATAGAATAAGGAACAGTGTGATAAGAGAACGTGCTGGTGTGAAAGAGGGTATAGGGACTAGGATAGAAAAAAGTAGGTATGCTTAGTTGGTTTGGGCATGTAGAGCGGATGGATGAAAGTAGACTAACTAAACAGATCTATATGGGGAGTGTGAATGGTTACGTTGGGAGGGGAAGGCCTAGACGGACGTTCCGAGACCAAATAGGAGACGTCTTGCAAAAAGGTCAGGTCAGGAGTACCCGAAACCGACGAGCATGTATGAAGAGATTGATGACTGTGGATGAAGCGAAAGAAATATGTCAGGATCGTAGCAAGTGGAACAGAGTAGTCTCTGCCTACCCCTATGGGAAAGAAGCGTGACGGTATGTATGTATGTGGCATCAGTGGTACTAGTTTATCGATTATATTAGTCTTTTTTGAGGCTTTAATTCCATAACATAACACGTGCAAGCACACTCAACCTTGGCAGGCAACTGACTGACGCGTTTAAACGAGTTCGATACAGCTCCAGCGCAATAGGATGAAGTTGGCGCGGGAGCACAGTGCTGCCTACCTTGACGCGTCAAAATAAATAAAGAACAACGTACCTATAACATTTGACTTACAAAACCTAGTAACTTCAAATAACAAACACATACTACTTTCCAAAAAGTTACAATTAAACTCGTTTGACCATATCAAAACCTAGTAAGTCTCTCTGACTTTTTCAAAACCTAGTAAGTGCATGTCCCATACTAGGTTTTTGAAATGGTTTTGTGCCATACTAGGTTTTGAAATTGTAAAGTCAGTTTTTTTGGGCACTTACTAGGTTTTGCAGTACTCGTATCTCTGAAGTTGAGCGAGATAGGCCTCTAAATCTTTCTGTATCCTATAGGCACTTGCTAGAAACCACGTTTTAAGCAAAAATCCCAAAATTGAGTTTTTGAGACTTACTAGGTTTTGAAATTGTGCAGCCGTCCGACTCGCACTTGGCTGTTTTTTTTTTTTAATTTATTTTTACTCTTTTTTTTAATAATGTAGTTAAAAAGCCGTGGTAGCCTAGTGGTTTGACCTGTGGCCTTTCAAGCAGAAGGTCGTGGGTTCGAATCCCGGGCTCGCACCTTGAGTTTTTCGGAATTTACGTGCGAAATTACATTTGAAATTTACCATGAGCTTTTCGGTGAAGGAAAACATCGTGAGGAAACCTGCACACATCTGCGAAGCAATTCAATGGTGTGGGTGAAGTTCCCAATCTGCACTGGGCCCGCGTGGGATCTATAGCCCAATCCCTCTCGTTCTGAGCGGAGGCCTGTGCCCAGCAGTGGGACGTATATAGGCTGGAGATGTGAGATGTGAGTTGATTTCTATTTAATTTAAAAGTACATAGGCCTAGATCAAGCGATGATCGCCTTTCGGTTGCTAATGATGACGATGATGATGATAATTTAAAAAAGTTGTAGAAAAAATATTATACACAACGTTGTATAACTTAATCTTAAAACACTCATGGCTTGTTTCATAGCATTACCTACGGCTCATACGCTACACACTAATTCGCATATAAAAACCCCTCTTATACGGCAGTTGCATAAAATACTATTAAAGTTCACACCTCCTCCCAGAGCGTCATATAGGTAATTTCGCAATTAAGCAATTTGAACCCGTCAGTGTTATGGAGTAAAATGTGAGACAGACATATACAATGACAATACGGCACTCTTTTCGTGAATTGTCAAATCATTTAATAGGTACAATTTACTGCTCTATGTCAACCAAGAATGGTTCGTTTTTGCAAATTAATAACATATTCGTGGTTTTGCAACATGTCATCAGATAAATATGCGGCCTACGTATCATCCGATGCTTATGCTTTCACAGCGGATAGAAAATTATGCGATGAGTGATCACATAATATTGTTTTTTTGGGTAATCACATATTTTTAAGCGTCCCGATCCGATATTTTTGCTGATATGGTGTGACGGATGTTTTTGCCGGCTACATAGCATCACATATTTTTACCGCGGTAGTATCGTCAAATAATTTTGACCTCAATGCATGATCATTTATTTTTACAGCGCTGTTCACCATCATATATTTATGCTGGTGACTGTACCTAGGTCAGTACTGTCAGTAGACGTATTTTACCTAACTCCAATGGCGTAACTATAGGATGGCAGGGGTGGCAAAATGTCAGGGGCCCCTGGCTCTACGGGGCCCGAACTGGCTTGGTTAGAGCACAGAAGGACCGCTGATGCACTTCTTTATATTGAGGAAGAAACCCCATCTAACGAATTTGCCACGGGCCGCAGACGTTATAGTTACGCCACTGCCTAACTCGCTCGCAATCGCCATCGTGTTCATTTTGACAGTTCATGTGTGCGCTGACAATTGGCTTCGGAATCAGCTAGCTGTCACATTCATACAAGAACTGTCAAAATGAACACAATGACGATTGGGAGTGAGTTAGACAATAAGCCTACCGGTTAGGTCTTGTTAATCGCGAGTGATATATCTATTTAAGCCTGTCAAGTTTTTCAAATAACTCAAACAGTCAAACTCAAACTGTTTATTGCATAAAAATGTTGTGACGAAGATGTTGTGTAGGTATTATTTTTAACAAAAATACCTACTTCCAGTATGTACCTATATACATGGCAAAGTTAAAACTTTCCGTTCAATAATATGTTGTTTACAGCATGTCATATTATCAAAATTTACTATAATTCGTAGACATCGCTTTTGGAGTCTGAACAGCTGTATTGCGTCCTGCAGCGTTGCCAGATCATACCTTTTGGTACGATTTACGTACTATTTGACCATGTGTCGTACCCTTCACGTACCCTGTTTCACGTCGTACTATTTCGTACGTTTTGCCAATTGAATCCTAAAAACCAAAATGTTAGCTGTATAGGCTAGTAGTCCCTTTACCTTTGTGTTTTTTAAACCGTACTTTTTTTTCAGTTTTCGTACCTTTTTCACGAGCTTACAGTGCGTTTTAGATAATCTATACTGGCAACACTGATTGCGTCGGAACTGTCTGTACATTTTTTAATTCATACAGAGCATAGGTAAATCGGCTTAGCTTCCCAGATATTTTATGTACCTATATGCTCTTTCCAATTAATTGTCGAGTTTATATGTATTCCCAGTAAGGTGTTTTTACGCATTCTAATTTAGCATTTTGAAATGAATCCTACTAATATTATAAATGCGAATGTCAGTTTGTTTGTTCCGCTTTCACGCGAAAACTACTCAACCGATCATCATGAAATTTTGTACACATGTTCTTGGAGGTATTAGAAGTAACAAAGGATACTTTTTATTTAAAAAAAAAAAAATATGTCGTTACTCTGGCGTTATCTGCGCGGACGAAGTCGCGGGCAGAAGCTACGTTTCTGATGGGGCCGGAACTGTATGATTTTTGTTTTCGTAAAATTAATTCTGAGGTTATGCACATAAAACCGTTGATCTGTGACCGTTTATTTAATTTAGTCGACTTATTCATACTATTCTAAAGAACTGAGAAGTGAGGCTGACAGTGGCGTAACTATAACGTCTGGGGCCCGCGGCAAATGCGCCAGATCCTCAATATAAAGAAGTGCATCAGCGTCCCGTCTGTGCTCTAAACCAAGGCAGTTCGGGGCCCCGTAGAGCTAGGGGCCCCTGGCATTTTGCCACCCCTGCCACCCTATAGTTACGCCACTGGTGGCTGAATTACTTAAATGTGCTGTTAAATGTGAACACTGTTTTGCCGATGATATAAACTCTTTCCTCCTAATTCATAAACGCTCTGTAGGCTTCTGCTAGCTTAGCAATCGTTTGTCCTTATGTCACTTTGACATTTACCTTTCACAGATAAGGACAAACGATTGCTAAGTTAGCAGAGGCCTACAGAGCATTTATAAATAAGAGGGTTTGTGATTAGTTTATGAGCCATGTATGACTGTTTGTGTTCCTATAAATAAATAAATAAATAAATAACTGCAACGCTTTGTCCTAACTAAAGATTTAAACGCCATCTTCAAATATTACAAACATGATAGAACGAGAATAGAACCCGGAACGCTGTGCCGCCAAATAGGTCGCCATCGGCAGTATGCGGCGTGTCATACTTAAGAGCGTTTATTATATTTTGTACATACATACATACATACCGTCACGATTATTTCCCACAGGGGTAGGCAGGGACTACTTTGTTCCACTTGCTACGATCCTGACATACTTCTTTCGCTTCATCCACATTCATTAATCTCTTCATACATGCTCGCAGTATTTTAAGGAAAATAAAAAAGGAAAACGAATATGTCTCGTTTAATAAGAAAATGAAAGTCCATCACGATTAATTATTGCATTGGACACATTGATACACTAAAAGCGAAGATCACAACAGACGCGTAAAGCTGCAGTTCCCGCGGGATAGTCGCGGGCAAAAGCTATCTATCCCTTTTTTTTTTATGGTGTGGAAAATGCGCTTTATGCATCCGCCCGGTACGGGTTACCGGGGGTATGTGGGCTCCCGCGACGGCATACCCACTAAAAACCACACGGATTCCCTATTCAGTCGTATGTGAGGCGTTACGGGAGCACTCTGTGTCACCGCGACGCCCCACGACCACCCCGGGATGGGGTTCCCTCGCGGCACCTGTGCAATGCAGGTTTGGGAAGTAGGGCAAAAGCTATCCCTACCTTAGGTACTAATATTATAAATGCGAAAGTAACTCTGTCTGTCTGTCTGTCTGTTACTATTTCACGCTTAACCGCTGGACCGATTTAGTTGAAATTTGGTGTATATATATAGTTTAGAGTCAAAAAAATTGCATAGTTCCGTCGGGATAGCGATTATGCGCATGCGCAGACGGAGTCGCGGGCAACAGCTAGTGAGTAATACAACGTATGATCTCCCACTCGCGCTATTCCGGTCCAGCTATTTTGGTCTAATCACTTGTTTACAGCGTTCTTGGCACGCGACGGCTAAAATTGTGATGTTCCTCATTTGTATGGTTTTTTTCGGCGTCCAAAATCATTCTAGACGCTTCCATCATCACTACATCACTACATAGTATAAAATAAATATAAAATAAAGTCGCTTTCTCTGTCCCTACGTCCCTATGTCCCTATGTCCCTATGTATGCTTATATCTTCAAAACTACACCACGGATTTTGATGCGGTTTTTTTTAATAGATGGAGTGATTCAATAGGAAGGTTTTTATGTATAACTAGCTTCTGCCCGCGACTTCGTCTGCGTAGAATTATATACTACCATGGACCTTAAAAGTTCCGAAAAATGTACCAAAATACAGAGTTCCTCCCAAGTTACACGGGGGTGTCAAAAGTTCCGCAAAACGGAAGAAACGGAACCTAACGGCAACACTGACAGGCTTATTGTCTAACTCGCTCGCAATCGCCATCGTGTTCATTTTGACAGTTCTTGTATGAATGTGACAGCTAGCTGATTCCGATGCCAATTGTCAGCCCATGAACTGTCAAAATCCCCACCATCCTTGCTGATCCATATCCATATCCCCTTTGGCTACTTGTTTTGTTAGCTTACATTTTTTTTTCGTGTAAATAATTTCCCTAATTTTTAAATACAAAAAAAACTTGAAATATGGCAATATTGTGCGGGGCTTAAGAAAAAAAACGCATTAAATTGATATGTCAACTGTCGCATTGCAAGTGACGTTAGAGGACGCAAATCGAAGAGTCGAGTATTTTGAATAACGCCAAAATATACTTCAAGTAAAAATACTTTTTAGACATAGTATTTTTTTAGCAGTTTTTGCATTTTAGAGCTTAAATTAACTAAATTAGCCATGTTAATCCGATAATAAATATCAGGTAAGCAAACGAGCCTTTGTATAATCTTTGTTTTAGCAATTAGCAAACACGACTTTGTTTGACACAGTTTGTTCGCTTAATTTGTGTATTGCATACAATTAAAACGAAGGTTACGACTGCCGACAACTCCCGACACATCCGGCGTGGCGCCACTGTCTAAGGCAACCTTCAATAGATCATACCCAAATTATAGTTCAAATTTTCGCCGCGCGCACTTATAACCTTGTTTATAGTACCTTGATGATGTCTGATTAATTTTAGAATTTAACGTATGTTGATAAGGTTTGGATTGGTGTGATGTTGGTGTGTTTGTATTTTATACGTGCGTAGAAGGTTCCATGCATACGTGACGGGCCTCGGAGTTGCTTGTAGATATTTAAACCTATTATCATCTACTAGCTACCCGCCCCGGCTTCGCACGGGAGCAATCACTGTTTCTCTACTATGTTTCTCGTCATTCTGTGACGCGTGCTACCCCTACACTACCCATAGCAGGTGGGTAAGCCTTCGATTTTTTCTATCTGTTACTAGCTGTGCTGTGCTGTGTGTGCACTATATCTACCTTGATAATCATAAAAGTTTTAGGGGCTTTTGTTAGACCTTATCTCAGGAACTAAAGAAGCAATTCTAAAAATTATTTCACTCTTAGAAGCCACAGTGTATCTGACTAGCGTAAGTTACTTTGTATGCCGATAAAGTCTATGCTGGACGCAGACAAAATCGCCAGCAAGTTGTACGTGAATAAATGCTCAATTTATTAATTAATTTCAAAGTAGGCAAATCGCAAATAACCACGTACCGTACTCAATTTAATAATTTATATACATAATTGTTAATTAGCATTCGTTAGCTTTGTTATGTTTAATTGAGCAAATAAAAAAAAAGGATATCAAATTTAATGTTTGCACATTTTCCTGAATTTATTGCGCAGTTGCGTTGTTATTGTTTGATCAAGTGGGAACAAATTAATGACCAGCTGCTGCTTGTTGCCATTGGGACAACAGATATGTATTTCGCCATATACTTATACATACTATTGTATATATATCATTGTATTTTTTTATGTTTATTTTGCACAACAAAGAGTAGAGACATAGGTAAATAAGCAGTTGTATGCATTTGCATAAGGGGCCGTCCATTAATCATGTGATGTTTTTTTAGCACTTTTAACCCCCCCCCCCCCCCTCACCCTTGTATTTTTAGTACCTACAAAGAATTTTTTTTTTTTTTAATATTATCTCTAAATACATGTATAAAAGTATAATCTAATTTTATTATAGAAAATTAAGGAAAATAATAAAACATGGCAACGGCGAGTCAAGGTCACACTACACGCCGCTTTTCAGTTAAAAATCGCGCGTTTGACGAATAAATAAATACACGTGATATCTTACTACATCCCTCCGCCCTCTTGTGATATTTCGTGATTTTTGCCGAACAATCATAGCCAGTTAAATTGCTTGTAAAATCCATTCTATTTTGTAGTTTTCTCGAGCGAGAAAACAGTCGACAGCTTTCTTTTTCTCGCCGGCAGTGGACAATTGGCTGTAGGTGAAAAGCTTAAGTGACCTGTTTGTGTGAGTAATGTATGCGAATAGACAAATTGACGTTCCAAATTAGAAAAATGACTTAGTCCCATATCAGTTCTGTACACTACTACATACAACAGGTCATTTACTTAGGCTTGTCACCAAATGCTATTAAAACACGTGCCTTGGCAGTTAGTAGGAATATGACACACTGCTACACGACACGATTGTTTTTTCCGTTCAACGGTACTTTGCGTCTCAGTCAGCCAAATGAAGCGTCAGCGCATGCGCATGCTGTTTACAGTATTGAAATTGGGTAATGAGATAGTTTCAGTTCTAGAGGACATAGCGAGGATGATAGCGAATACCGGATTCTGCGCAGACAAGGTTGCGGGCATCGGCTAGTATTCTATGTTTATTGGTCTTGCCACCCGCAAAAATTCTTATTTCGTATTCCTTAATGTAAATCTTGGCAACAGCGCTCTGCGGCTGTGAATTGTCTCCGAACGATATTTCCAAAGCAGTTCCTAGACTTTCGCCCATTCTGTCGATGGGCTTTTTCCGTCTGAGCGGGAAGAGAAGCAACTAGTAAATTCTATGTTTTTTCTTAACTCCCAGACCAGCATGGAAGAAATCTAAATTGTAACTATATTATTATTGTGTGCGTACAGGGTGTCATGGACTAACCAAAAATCCTGTAGAAGACCAGTAGGCTTATTGTCTAACTCGCTCGCAATCGCCATCGTGTTCATTTTGACAGTTCTTGTATGAATGTGATAGCTTGTTAGCTGATTCCGATGCCAATTGTCAGACCATACATGAACTGTCAAAATGGCGATTGCGAGCGAGTTAGACAATAAGCCTAGTTTTATTCAATTTAAATTTTTAAGAATATTGCATTACCTACAAAATTTTGCAACTTAGCTTAGGTAACATCTCTTTGCTTTGGTGCATTGCTACGGATACGTATGCATTTACCTCTTTTTTAACCAGAAATGAATGATTTATGTTTATTAATAACGTTAGTACGCATGCGGTGCTGTTACGCGTTAATTAGTGTTAAATAAATACAATTCAAGTTAATTAAGTTCATAAATCAAACTCCATTCAGTAGGCTTATTACCTAACTCGCTCGCAATCGCCATCGTGTTCATTTTGACAGTTCATGTGTGGGCTGACATTTGACATCGGAATCAGCTAGCTGCCACATTCATACAAGAACTGTCAAAATGAACACGATGGCGATTGCGAGCGAGTTATACAATAAGCCTACTGGTCTTCTACAGGATTTTTGGTTAGTCCATGACACCCTGTACGCACACAATAATAATATAGTTACAATTTAGATTTCTTCCATGCTGGTCTGGGAGTTAAGAAAAAACATAGAATTTACCAGTTGCTTCTCTTCCCGCGCAGACGGAAAAAGCCCATCGATAGAATGGGCGAAAGTCTAGGAATCATGTTATAGGCGATGCGGCTAGCTACCCATCACTATTTTGATTTTTCTTTCCACCTATAGGTATGCCCTTAAAATCATGCTATAATGTGGCCTTAAGGTTTTTTTACCTTAGGCTCTGTCTACCTCGTAAGGGATAAAGACGTGATATATGTATGTATGTAATCAAACTCCGAAGTGGCTTCTATTATTGCTGAATAGAACCACTTCTTGCAAAGTGGTTGTATCAACTAGCTGTTGCCCCGCGAATGTGCGCGGAATTAGACATTTAAATTGATATAATCCTTAGATTTAGTGATGACAGTTTTGAGTTTTGACATACTTTATAGTAAGCATCTTGAAACTCGAAACTACGTCACGAATTTTGACGTCACATGTCCCAAATACTCTATAAATACAAATACTTGCAACGTAACTAAACGTCTGGTAAATTCAACGCACGTCACACCACTAGTATTTAAAAACAAAAGTGCACATTGCCAAAAGAGTGCAATCCGTTTTACACCTTGAAACTCAGTCTTAAAGGTGACTTAACACTGGCTGATCAAGGCGTTCTCTGTAGTAGCGTTCGATTTACGAATTCGTAGCTTAGAGCTGAGGGATATGTGCTAGAGTTGAATACCGGTTTTTGAGATTATTCAGTTTCGGAATGAAACGGTAAAATTATTCAACGTTTGCTGACGCATGCGCGTTGCGTCACGATGTGGAAACCGCAGTGTTTTGCACAAGTATTGTTTTGCGATTGGATGGGGATTTACATTCTTAATGAACCTTGTAAGGCTGTGTATGTATATTCAGAACTGGTTTGAAATTATTCGTCAAGTAATGAAATAATTACTACACCTAAGAAAAAGAGTACAATTATCAACCAAACTTACATTAAAATCTAAAATAAAATCAGTTTCTTAACAATTGAATGTTTTTTAGTTTATTATTAAGCGACTGGCGACATTAGATATACATAGAGAGAGATTAAATGAATAGAATAGAATCGTTCTTTGCGATTCACGTTACAGTTTTAATGTGAAACGACTTTCAATACTTCCATTATTATTACCTATTTATTGTTATTTGTCGGTTAAATCGCTTTTTTTGAGGAGATTGGTCGGATTGACGTGAAATTTGGTATACATTTGTAGAATTGATGAAAATTTTACTTAAACTAGGTACGGTTGTACTGGGCCACTTTAAACCTTATCACAGTTAGTGGTTGGCTTTTTATTTGTGCCTGTCAGTATCAAAGTACTAAGACGTTGATTGTGTAAAGGTTCCAAATTGCCCTAGCATAGTTTTCCTTTTCACAGCTACGTTGAAGACCGGCTTGACAGCTTTTAAATATGAAGCGATTGTATTTTGGGTCGTATAAAAACACGACTTCAAGATCATTTGCGATCGTACACGTTTACATCACAAACTAGAGTAACAGCGCATGCGTAAGTTAGCAGCGTCTTAAATGCCAATGATCTTAATTCGAGTAGATTGGCAAAATGAGGTCGCACAAAAAATACGAGGAAAACTAGGTTAGGAATAATTATAGACGGCCATTTTGATTTGTGAGGTTGAAATATTAGTCAATAGGTATGTTTAAGATGCAAGGTCCGAATGAAAGAATGATGGAACATCTTAGGAATCATGTTATAGGCTATGCGGTTAGCAACCCACCACTATTTCGTTCCCCCTTTTCCACATACATGCCAACAATCATGATAAACGTGGCCTTAGGCTCTGTCTACCTGGTAAGGGATAAAGACGTGAATTAGTAATTTTTTTAATAAATTCTCGCGTGCCTCATGGCATAGGCCTCCATTTATTGGAGGGTTTGGGCTATAGTTGCCACGCGGGCCCAGTGCAGATTGGGAACCTCACACACTATTGAATTGCTTCGCAGATGTGCGCAGGTTTCCTCACGATGTTTTCCTTCACCGAAAAACGTGAATTATGTATGTGTATATTACTTACGGTCTAAAGAGTGACAGAGGAGATCGAATCAATAGCTACAAGTGATAAGAAAAAGTTGATCCACGCAAAAGTACCTGCACATGCACTCAGCGTGCAGTCTTTATAGACCCTTATACGTATCTCTGGCCAAATGTTATCTGAACACACAATGTAATAATATCTAATACACAGTTATTTATAATCTTGGCAGCCTGGAGAGAAAGTTTAACGATTATTGGCAGGGAACTGCATAATCTAAATAAGCAGGCGATTTCGCGCGGCTATATTTGGAAAGCCTGTCTGGGAGACATATCGTTCGGAGACAATTCACAGCCGCACGGGTGCGTGCGAGATAACTATCCGTCTCTTTCTAGCACGAACAGTAAGAATAGTAGATTATTGCCGAGGCCTGGGAAGTAGGCAATTGCTGGATGAGTAACTTGTTTAAAAACTCGAATCGCGGGGGTGTTTTTTTAAAGTTACGAATCCAGCATTTGCTCTTCCAGCTGAGGCAGATTTTCCTCGAACATTGAGAGGAGAGTTCGTTATCGAATGACCTTTAGTTTAAACTAACATCACTTGGGTATTGATGGTCGACTGACATTGAGTTGAATCAGTTTCGGTTAACTTTGATACTATAGACCGACCGTTACTATAGACCGAGACGTTTTATACATACATGCGTACATACAGTCATACCTATATTTAAAAGAAGAAGAAGAAGTCATACCTATACCACAAAACTGTAATTTTATAGGCTTCCATAGCAAATAGAATTGAGGAATCATTAAAATTCTGTTGTAGCGTCTTTCTATTCCTTTCCCCTCTCCTCCGTTTTGATTACTTTCGATACCAAGGGGTTCGGTAGCCATGTTTATTTTTAATACTTAAGCACTCATAACGAAAATTTAATTTCAGATAGGTACACAGATCATAATTTCTAAGCAATTACTGAAAGAATGCCCTTATTATTCGTTTTCATTTATAAAAACCGGTTTTATGGTGATTAGCGGACAACTCTAACGAAAAAACACTGGCTAGTTACCTATTTTCCGATAGTTTTAAACAAATGATTTCGACACGAACGATAAATAAAACAATACTCGCTAGTGTTTTGCAACACATTTCGCATAATTTTAACATTTGTAAATAAAGTACGCGCTATTGATTATTTAAATTTAATTCTGAGTTGCATATTGTATCATAATTTTTGTACGCAACACGCAACAAAACTGAACCACAGACAGAGTTATCATACTACTAAATTAATATTCCAATATCTTTGCAACTGACAGTAGCGATCGTTCCAAACTATATTCATTATACCACTGTTATGGTTCCGTCTCACTTTTGCAACGTGTTCAAGCGCCTTGTGAAAGTGTGATAGAAACAAACATGTGTTCAAAACGTCCAATTCGGACCGCGTGCCAAATATTGACGTACGGAAACTCGAGACTCGAAGTGAAGTTTTGGAACGACCAAGTATTGATATTTCGTCCGCCATGGCATCGTCTCGGTGAGTAATAAGTATTTACTCGAAAAAAAATACATAGTTAAATACCTGGTACAAAATACTATAACAACATACTTTGTGTTTGTTGTGTTGAATTTTCGAAGTGAAAAGTTTGCTTTTTTTGAGTGAAATCCACTTATTTTTGTAGTGATGGAGAGGCGGACAAAAGAGTTCGTAAGACTAGTATCGCTTGGTCTTATTTCACGCTTGTGGACGAAGAAAATAGTGTCGCTTCGTGCAATACTTGTGATGCTCAAATTTCGTTTCGATCTTCAATTTCTAACTTGATGAAGCATGTTCGGAGAAAACACAGTGAATTAGAAGCTAGAATGTCAGACGAAGACAAAGATTCCGAATCGGAAGCAGAAGAAACGGCCAAACCGTGAGTATGTTTTGTTTACATTTTATAACCTCAAAATTTTTGCGAAAATAAAACAATATTGCGTTTTTTTTCGAAGAATACTCAATTAGATCCTTGGACTTGAGTTTTTCAGTAAAATCATTCCGAGTTTAACACATACTCTTACAATTACCTAAAACATTTTGAAGTTTTGTTTTTTTTTCTCAAACCAAACTTTTTTCTAGAAATCTTTCTGGCGACGAGGATAAGGTCCATGGAAGCATAGTGTGGGAACACTTTGAGGTTACCAGCTCTGATAAAAAGATAGCAACATGCTCCGTCTGCCGAGTGCCGTTGTCATTTAAAAACTCTATCAAAACTCTGCTGAAGCATTTACACAGGAAACACAACATACAGCAGGATGTGGAAGTGTTGCTGTCTGACGATGATGATAAAAGGTTAGTTTTATTTAGAAAGCTTCTGCCCGCGACTTCGTCTGCATAGAATTATACATAAAAACCTTCCTCATGAATCACTCTATCTATGAAAAAAAACTGCATCAAAATCCGTTGTGTAGTTTTGAAGATATAAGCATACATAGGGACATATGGACAGAGAAAGCGACTTTGTTTTATACTATGTAGTGATGATAGTGATTAGATCTGTGATTTCATCAGTGTCTCAATCCATTTGATTCCTGATCCACGTTAAAACATTCTCACAGTAAACATCACCTGATTTTCCTTGTAAATTCTATGTAACGTCACTATGACATTTAGTGTGAGAGGGTTCCATAGAGGGTGAGGAATGAATTTGTTTGATGGTACACATACATACACACACACACAAATCACATCTTTATCCCTTACGGGGTATACAGAGCCTAAAGTAACAAGACCTAAAGGCCATGTTTAGTAAGTAAGTAAGTAAATGCTTTATTGTACAAATATAAAGAAGCAGAGACAAATCACAAAAGACCTTAAATATATGCACAAAGGCGAAATAGCAAATAAAAATTTTTAGCGTGATTGTGGGCATATAGTAGGTAGAAAGGGGAATCAAAATAGTGATGGGTTGCTAGGCGCATCGCTAGCAAGTCATGATTTCTATGCCCATTCCCTTGCTGGGCTTTTACCATCAGTGCGAGAAGAGAAGCAACTGGTACATTCTATGTTTTTTCTTTGCTCCCAGACCAGCATGGAAGCTACATTGACACACAGTATTCCATTCACCATTAGTTTCTTGTGGAACTTCTTACCACGCTGGGTTCAACTCTGGAAGCAGATAGAGGCACCAATTTTTCTAGACCAGTAAACTTAAGGATCTTCAAAAAGAGCCTATTTTTTTTAAAGAGCTGGCAACTTAACACCCTAATGTTATGAGTGTAGGCAGCAGCGGGGTGGCGTCCATAGAACTTTTTTTTTTATATGAATAGGAAGGCAAACGAGCAAATGGGTCACCTGATGGTAAGTGATCACCACTGCCCATAGACACCCGCAACCCCGGAGGGATTGCAGATGCGTTGCCAACCTAGAGGACTAAGATGCAATCCCTCTTGTGCCCGTAATTTCCCCGGCTGTCTTACTCTCCACACCGGAACACAGCAGTGCAAGCACCAAGCACTGCTACCTAGCGGCAGGATTAGCGAGTAAGATGGTGGTAGCGATCCGGACGGACCTTGCACAAGGCCCTACCACCCTCAATTGTCCGGGATAAAAGCAGGGTACCAGCTATCTCCGTTTCAAGTTTGATCCAAATCTGTCCAGGTGTTTCACCGTTAAGAAGAAACATACACACTCACATACATTCGCATTTGTAATGTTTATCAAACTGCCTGTCTCACGTCCTTTCCTAGGCCCGCGGATCCCATGGAGCCTCCCCCCTTGAGCTTCCGCTCAGCCATCTGGCCGTACTTCCGTGTGACTGACGTGGCCAGCAAGTCTGCCCGCTGCCTCGTCTGCAAGAAGCTGCTGTCCTACAAAACCGGCACCTCCAACCTGAGGAAGCATCTGATGAGGAAGCACCCGCTGATAAAGCTGCCTGCGCCCGGAGAAGAGGTTATATATGAATAGGAAGGCAAACGAGCAAGTGGGTCACCTGATGGTAAGTGATCACCACTGCCCATAGACACCCGCAACCCCGGAGGGATTGCAGCGTGCCAACCTAGAGGACTAAGATGCAATGCCTCTTGTGCCCGTAATTTCCCCGGCTGTCTTACTCTCCACACCGGAACACAGCAGTGCAAGCACTGCTACTTAGCGGCAGGATTAGCGAGTAGGATGGATGTGTTAGTCGGATAAATAGACTTTTATCACCATGATACATCATCAGCATCTCCAGCCTATTTACATCCTACTCCTGGGCACAGGCCTTCTCTCAGGATGAGAGGGCTTGGGCTATAGTTCCCACGAGGGCCCGTGCGGATCGGGAACTTCACACAACATTGAATTGCTTCGCAAATGTGTGCAGATTTCCTCACGATGTTTTCCTTCACAGAAAAGCTCATGGTAAATTTCCAATGTAATATCGCATATAAATTTCGAAAAACTCAAGAGGTGCGAGCCCGGGTTCGAACCTACGATCCTCGGCTTGAGAGGCCACAGGTCAAACCACTGGAAACATACTTACATGGAATGCTGCGTGCTTGGATGTTTTTATAAAAAAAAAAATCTAAACGACACTGAAAATTAGAACACAGACAAATCCGAAAAGTAAAGCTATGGCTGGGAATCGAACCCGGATCCTCGGACGCACGCGGGTATAGCACGCGTCACGGAATGACGAGCATCCGGGTTTGATTCCCGGCCATAGCTTTACTTTTCGGATTTTTCTGTGTTCAAATTTTTAGTGTCGTTTAGAAATTTAACTTTTAACGGTAAAACCGTAAAAGTAAGCATAAAAATCGAGAAATAAAATTCTTGATTCATTTAATTCATTCATTCGTCTGTATTTCCGGACAGATACAATCTAGGGCTCTTCAAGGCTAGAGTGAATAGGCTATTACTGAACCAGTGAGGTACACCTTTGGCCTCATCTGCACCTCCCACCAAGTTAGATAGAGGTCAATCACTGGTCAGTTCGTAGTAAAAAAAAAAAAATAATATTGATTATTTATTTATTTATTATTGTTTTAGAGGAAAACTATAATCTTGTCTTCCGGTGACCAGCTGTATGAGTTCGAGACCACCAAAGGAGAGAATGAGGAAGACGAAACTGATGCTCAGGTGAGCCGATCTATGAAATGAGATGAAATATTTTTATTGCAAGAACACAGTTTACAAATTATGGTACACGAGCGTTTTCCAAAAAAAAGTCTACATGTCCATTTTTTCCGAAAATTTTACTTTTTTGGATTTTTCTTACTCAGAATTTTTTACCCTATCGATTCTCATACAGGAAAAAATGTGTCCCAGATTTAACTATGGTTTTTTTTTTGTTTGTCACGTTCCTTACATAGCTATATAAAAAAGTGTCGAACTGTAGGCTTATTATACCTAACTCGCTCGCAATCGCCATCGTGTTAATTTTGACAGTTCATGTATGGGCTGACAATTTGCATCGGAATCAGCTAGCCGTCACATTCGTACAAGAACTGTCAAAATGAACACGATGGCGATTGCGAGCGAGTTAGGTAATAAGTCTGGTTTAAAGCTATTTGATTTTGATATTTCTCTTACAGGAGGAGCCAGTAGCGATCGACGAAATATTCCTAGACGAGTTCAATGGCAGCATAAACAGGATAGAGAAAGAAACAAAAATAAAAAGTAAAAAGAGAAAGCATAAGAGTCAAAAGATTGTTCTGGATAACTCGGACAGTGAAGATGAGATTGTTTTTAAGAATAAATATGTTAAGAAAGAACAGGATAGCATAGATTTGTTTGCTAGATATTTGGCTTCGTTGCTCAAAGAGTTGCCTAAGCCGGTGTCCAATAGGTTGCAGAAGGAGTTTGTGAGGCAGATAATGAATGCTCAAGTTGAGTCTCCGAGTAATAACGCATACTCAATTACTGTGACCAATGACTCAGTTTATGTCCCTGATGATGTTAGGTTCGAAGTCATTGCCAAGGAAGAGGCGGCTGGTAAAATAGCGCGGGAGTTGTCAGATTGTATTGTAAGAGAATAAAGGATTGTTTTTTTAGTATTTGTTTCATTTTTGGGGTCCCGCCGTGAGGCAGGCGTTCCCTCATCAGACCCAGGGATGCGCCACGTCGGAGTACCTCTCTGCCCACTTAGACACCTACGTAAGGGAGAGATTAGATCGTTTCCCCAAACTCGTTAATTCCGCGTAGCAATATTTCCATTCGCATTTTTCCCCAGTCGAATATCTACCCATTCGACTTTTTTTATAAAAACGAAAGTAAAGATGAATAAAAAGAAAACAAAACGACTTTTACATAAAATAACCCTTATATAAGAAACTTGCTGTTGTTCGTCTGTATAGAATTCGTTTATCGCTATCCCGCAGGAGTTACGCAACTTTCCGGGATAAAAAGGCTATGTGTAATTCCAGACTATAATCTATCTATGTTCCAAATTTCATCCAGATCTGTCCAGCCGTTCCGGCGTGAGAGTAACAAACATCCAGTAGGATTTATTTTAATTCTATGAATGTTAATATCTGAACTCTCGTGGGGGGAGGGGGGTTCCCCAGCTGGCTACGCCCGTGAAAGGAACTTCGAAAATCAAATCTAATACCATAAATCGGGGTGACTTTAAAAAGTAGTTAATAATGACGAAACCGTTATTTTTTTATTTTTCACTTCTCATGCTCTAAAAGTAGGTCAATATAGCCTTACGAGGCGGGGCTAAAGTGAGTACTTAGTCCCTAGGGAGTAAAAGTAATATTTTTTTTAATTTACTTTGAGTGACTTAGATAAACTCAAACAGCCAGTACTTGCTTAGTTTTTGGCATAAAGTAAATTTTCAATAAGTGAAGGAATTTCATTACCACTCTTTAAACCACATTTAAAAATTATCACACGAAACGATGATAAAAATAATTTAACAATCACAATAAATAAACTTACAGATCGTTGTAATGCGGAAACAAAATAAAAAAGTATGCTTGTGTGTGGACCATTTTCATGACGGAAATGTTACGTTCTTAGTCTACGTGGACTTAGTTCTATGCTTTTTCCGCATAGAAGGTGGCGCCATTCTATTTTTTTCAGTTTGTGTATGGACCATTTCGCCGATGCGATTTTGTTATATCTGTGTGGTTGGAAAAAAAATACCGCGAAAACTTTGGAATTGTTGTAGAGCGTAAATCGTAAACGATTAAAATAAATTGATTATTCTCACAATGTCGTCAAGTGATAGTGAAAATTATGATGTCGAGCAAAGAGCAAAAGACATAATTGATAATTAATTTTTTATTAAATCTTTTTGTACTAAACTGGCTATTTTTTCTCGCAATTGAAGTGAAAAATAGAGTTTTCACCTCGAGACTAAAAGCCAATATAAACCCTCGGATAAATAGACACCCTCGCTGACGCTCGGGTGGCTAACCACCTCGGGTATATATTGGCTTAGTTTAGTCCCTCGATAAAAAATATACTATTTTGCGTTAACTGCTTATCCATGTCTTCATCGCCTTTGCGTCTACACGCCAAACATTCACCGCATGTAAATACCTACCGATTTTATTGCAATTTTAAAACGATCATAGTAGCCTCAAAATTATCAAAATCACCCGTTTCATGAAATTTAGTATGCAGGTGGTTTCGGGGGCAATAAATCGATCTAGCTAGTAGAAAAGCGTCCTATGTTTAAATCTAGGTTACCAGCCGTTCCAGATTTTATCCAAATCCGTCCACTACTTTCAGCGTGAAGAAGGTACAAACACTCACTCACTCACATCACACTTTCGCATTTATCCAATTAGGCTAGGCTTGAGAACGTTTTAACGCGTTGAATCAGCTAATCATTAAACGATAATTAACCAGTTACTCATACCGCTAACTGGTTAAAAATAACTTTATTTGCAGCCCTATTAAACTGTAAACGGTCAGAATTATTTCGGACTATTTCAGGTGGTGGGATTAATTTGACTGAACACCCCTAGATTTCTCATTTAACATTTTGGTCCCACCCTTAACGCGGAACCGATCAATGTAGACATAATTATGCCAACTATGATCCAAAGATACTGTAAAACATTCATGTATGCGACTGTTTAGTCAAACTATATCTGGTGTAAATTTCCGGAACAATTTTAAGTCACCCTACTAGAATAACGTGTATGATACAAACACTGCACAAAATCTTGTAATGAAAACTGCCCCGCTAGCCCGCTACTCTAAACCAGTTATTTACCGCGTTCGTGAGTGTTTCGTGTGTCTCCGTCAAAATTCTTCGGACGCGTGAGCGAGATGTCACCGTTGAGTGAATGAGCTAGAGCGAGAGAAACAGCGCTCAATCCGGCTCAGCTTGTTTGTTGTACTAACCAGTTAACCGCAGCAACTGGTTGAAGGTTAACCGTTTGCGATTCGTTTGTTGGTTATTTGTCAGTTATTTGTGAGAATGTCTGACCGTGAGAGAAAGAACTCGAGTGTTATGTGGCGGCATTTTAAAAAGCTTGACAAAACCGGTGTGGCGGCGTGTAATATTTGCAAAGAAAATATAAGTTTTAAGTCGACAACGTCAAATTTACGCAGGTTAGTTCTTTTTTTGTAGAATATGGCTTGGTAACAGGACCTTTAGAGATTTATTCTTCGCATTATTTAGTGATTTCGTCCAATGCCACTGTCATAAATGTCACAATTAACTTAAAATAACTAGATAATTACCGAAAAACTACCACTGTGTTGCCATTACAATGGAACAGTGTTACACCAGTTTTTCACTTTCCTAAATGCTGTACAGTCGACGGCACAAATATCGATACAGTCATCATGTCAAATATGTGTCACCGGCCTTATTGTTTATGGCATAAAGGGTTAGATGTTTTTGACGTCTTGCTAACGTAAACTTTTCTTCTATGCCGGTCTGGGAGTAAAGAAAAAACATAGAATTTACCAGTTGCTTCTGTTCCCGCGCAGATGGTAAAAGCCCATGGAGGGACTGGGCGAAAGTCTTAGGAATCATGTTATAGGCGATGGGGCTAGCAACCCATCACTAATTTCATTTCCGTCTCCACCTATACGCTCTTAATCATGCTAAACGTGGCCTTAAGGTTTTGTTACCGTAGGCGCTGTCTACCCCGTAAGGGATAAAGACGTGATATATGTAGTATGTATGTATGTAACGTACCTACATATATTTGTATGGGATACCTAGCTGACTGCGTCGCCATGCCATGGTGTTCCAGTGGGCTGGGACTCTGGGACCCCAACGCGAACGTGTTCATGACGATTTATTGTGACAGGCGCGACGCGTTTCTGCTCCAATTGAAACTCATCTTCATTACTTAGGTCAAATTTAATTATAAAGCTATTTATATTTTACACAGCCACATGAGAAGAAGACATGTCCAGGCGTTTGAGGCTTATTTTAACAAGAATTTTGCGGAACCACAAAAAATAGCCGTTGCCGTTGAAAATGCACTAGGAGGTTATAAAGGTGAGGCTGACCATCTCTTTGACGGGAGCTGAAATGCGCCTGCCGAACTACAGAACCACACTTTGATTATGTCATAAGAAACTTTTTTTTTATAAGCCTATTGTGTCCCACTGCTGAGCAAAGGCCTCACCCAACGCTTCCACTGCTCCCGGTCTGCTGCGGTACGTGTCCAGTCCCTTAAGGTGTCCAACTCGTCCCGCCATCGCCGTCTAGGTCCGCCGCCGCTTTGAGTTAGCAGGACTCCAATTAGTGGTTGTCTTGGCCCATAACTCATCCGGCATACGGCAAAGAAACTCTTTACTAAAGTTTAAATTACATTTCTAAGTAACTAGTCGCAACCACACTTTAAATAACTACATCTCTAGTCGCAACGCAACCACACTTCTTAGTATTTTAATCCCATTCATTATGAAACAGTCGCATAAAATAGTTTTTTTAATTCCCTAAAAACAGTTAAATTCGTTTTTAACCGTTTATTGCTTAACTGTTTTTTGTCTTACGTTTTAATCGAGAATTTTCCGGTTATCGTTAAGTTCGTTAGGCTATCTCAAGGTAATATAAATGATATATTATCCGACTATGTCCGATAAGCGGTTGTTTTTACGCACTCCGTCAGCATCAAATTCGTCATTCAATAGATAACAGTTTTATTACTATAACAATGATACTGGTGATTTCGTACTTGTACGTATAACAGTGGTCTGTGTCTCGAACCTACAAGCTAAAATTTTCCTTTAAATAAGAAAAAACTGGTCAAATCTGCTAGGAGGCACGACGTGGATCGCACAGTGGCGTAGCTAGGTAACCAGGGGCCCTGGTGCGAATAAAAAAATGGAGCCTCACTACTATCTAAACTGGTTAGGTTTACCAAGTAAAAATATTAAATATTACTTCTGGTAAGGATTCGAGGGCCCCTGAGCTTGAGGGCCCCGGGGCACTGCACCACCTAGTGCTTAGGTAGCTACAGCTACGCCACTGCATTGGTAATTGTTGGCGTGGACAGTGGGAGAGAAAACAAACTTTGTTTGGTACAGTCGCCCTCAGATATATCGTAGCGGGCGAGGTCCTCAAATATCTCGGAGCAGCATTAAATTTCAATAAATTCGTTACACGATAAGGTTAATAACATCAGAACACGCAATTCGTCATAAATATACGAGCAGCGACTTTTCAATAAATCGATCCCACGATCTCTAGGCTTATTACCTACCTCGCTCGCAATCGCCATCGTGCTCATTTTGACAGTTCATGTATGGGCTGACAATTGGCATCGGAATCAGCTAGCTGTCACGTTGATACAAGAACTGTCACAATGAACACGATGGCGATTGCGAGTGGAGGCCACAGGTCAAACCACTAAGCTACCACGGCTTTTTATAGTAAAAATTATAAATACTCAAATAGTGTTTTTATGATAACCTGTTAGACTAAGCTAGTACTAAAATTGGTAAGTATCTTTGGGCGCTCCCAAGGGCGTCACTCTACTAATAAGTTTAGGAAGCCCTGGCATAAGAAAATGAAAATCTATTTTTTTATCTGTCTTGTCTATGTACTTTTAATCAACTTTAAATAACCTCACTGCGTACATATTGCGTAGGAGATAAGGCACTGCTAACACTGTATTTATTATTTATATTAGAATTAATAAATACGAATAAAATCAGCATTTTTACTCAGCAATTTTACTAACTCGAAAGTTACAAAGAGAAACATAAACAAACATAAGTCTCGAACCTATTACGTTGGCAGCTTGATATTAATACTAAATCAATTAGCAGTTGGCCAACATTATGAAAATAATAATCTAACATTTATTCACTTGCAAAATTTTTATCGGAGCCCTCGTTACCCAAATCCGATTCGCACTTGGCCGGTTTTCAATATACTAATTCCGACGAAGGCGCACAGACAAATTGGCAATATCCCGAAATAATAGCCGTCGAACAGATGTGTTGCCATTCTGTCACCTATAGAGACATTAATATAGCGGTGAGGTTAGTGAGGTACACAGTGAATCATAAACGGAGGCGACGTTGCGAGACCGTGCACCGGTGGACGGTGGACCGCTGCTCGATCAGTGCACAGTGCGTTGGGAGAAGAATAACGCGTTTATTGTTGCCAGACGAACTATTAAGCCAATGTGAGTATTGTTCTTTGTTTAATACGCAAGTTTTATTTCATTCGGATAGCTGTGGATTAGCTATTATACCAAAAAGGTTTGATTTGCTTAAGATATACATAGTTTTAGAGTATACAATGCTACCGGCCGCCATGTTGGTTATGTTACTTTAGTTTCGTGGCTACAGTGGAAACGTTCAAAATAAATATTAAGACAAGTATGTAGAGTAAAACTATTTATTTGCATTAATTACGGTTTTTATGTATGAATTTTATTATACTTTGACCGCTTTATTTCCTTTACTAGTTTAGAAGTTAGTATATCCATATCCTATTACTATCCTACTAATATTATAAATGTGAAAGTTTGTGAGTATGTTTAGATGTTTGTTTCTCTTTCACGCCAGAACGGCTGGACAGATTTGGATGAAATTTGGAACATACATAGATTATAGTCTGGAATAACACATAGGCTACTTTTTATTCCGGAAAATTGCGTAATTCCTGCGGGATAGCGATAAACGAATTAAAAGCAGACAAAGTTGCGGGCAACAGCTAGTTATCCATAAAAACGCCGCTTATTTTCTAATCATGTATTTGTAAACCATGTCCCACCAAAGTGAGAATGTACTATCTCACATCTTATTTCCAAGATGGCGCGCAAGAGAGCAGAACATCGGAAAAAAGGCGGTCACTCCGCCCAAAACATGCTTCGAGCCCTCATCCTACACAGACAGGGGTCATCCATCCGGAAAGCGGCTAAGCAATGCGACATACTCTACTCTACTCTGAATCGATACGTAAAAAAATATGCAACATTTAGTACAGAAGAACTGAGAAACCAGAGGCTGACGCCGCATTATAATGTTAACATGATATTCACGGGTACGTTAAAGGCATGGCTTGAAGTACGGGCTTATTGTCTAACTCGCTCGCAATCGCCATCGTGTTCATTTTGACAGTTCTTGTATGAATGTGACAGCTATATGATTCCGATGCCAAATGTCAGCCCATACATGAACTGTCAAAATGAACACGATGGCGATTGCGAGCGAGTTATGTAATTCATTATAGATTTTTAACCCTTAGAAACTTTATATATTTAGTCCAACCGATTCACAGTTGAACAAGAAGCCGAATTGACGGCTTATATCAAAGAATGCGCTCAAACTAAAGCGCTGACGACCAAGGAGGTTCGCAGCGCGGCGTACGAGTTGGCAGCAGTCAACGATATCCAGACTCCTGAGAGTTGGGAGCGGGAGAAGATGGCTGGCTGTGACTGGCTGCGGTCTTTCAAGGCGAGGAACTTTGGGCCGAAGAAACCCGAAGAGCCTGTTAGTGCCATAGATGATGTGGTGAAAGAGTTACTTGATGGCAGTAAAGTAAGTTTTGATGAGGCTTTGAAGACGTTAGAAATCACTGTTGATCGACAAAAGACGCTGTCTGATGATATTGATGTGGAATGTGAGAGATCTAATGTAACAGATGAAACAAAAACTAATGCGATTGATTTAGACACCGATGACGAAGAAATGGTAACAGATAATGATGAAATGGTGAATGAAGATTGTGATCTGTCGATAGAGAAAGGACAAGATGGTGCGACCGGTTTGGAGGAAGACAAAACATACAATGTTGATGTGAAAATTGAGATGGAGCGTCTTCAACCATCAGCAGAAGTTGGTTCACAAGATCCTCTCAATGATACAGGTACTTACGATAAGTTGTAAACATTAAAACATCTTGAATATAACCTAGTTTTTTATGTATGTGTAACTATTTATAGTGCGTTAAACACATAAAATAATAAATACAGGTAAAAACAAAAGTGTAAAACGTTTTGTAACATTATTGTATTGTACAGCCGAGGGCATATATATCGATACAGCCGTCATGTCAAGTATATGTGTCGCCGACCGTATTGTTTGTGGCATAAAGGTGTATAGATGTTTTTGGCGTCTTGGTAACGTACATATATTTATGCCCTTGAACTGTATACTGCTTTGCGGTGTTCAATGAAGAATATTTGTATTGCATTGTGAAGCGAATACTTTTAAAAAATTCGGCTTTTTGGGCTGAGCGTGGATGAGTCGAGTCACGACTTTTCGTTGTATTGAGGTGATGTTTTGTCCTTATAGTGATTAAAAGCAAGCCTAATAGAGGCCCGTGGCACCTGCTATAGTGCCCAAAGCCTCTGTTTACCATAGTAACAACTCTAGGATCATGATTCATTGTTTCCTACTTTTGCTACTTTTTATCCGGGAAAATTGCGTAGTTCCCGCGGGATAGCGATAAACGTGTCAAAGGCGTAGAGTCGCAACATAGAGAGGAAGTACTTTTTGCGCAAATTTGATTCTGCGTAGACAAAGTCGGGGGCGAAAGCTAGTTATAATATAATGTGCAAAAATTCTGGCTTACATCACCGCGTTTATTATTTAACACAGCTGACCCCACGACCTCGGGGCCGAGACATAGTAACGGATGTATTTTTCGTCTCTTTGTTACCTGTAAAATATAATAAACTAGCTGACCCGGCGAACTTTGTTCCGCCTTAAATTTGAAAAATTCCAGTGGTTTGGGCTGTGCTATCCCGCGGGAACTATGCAATTTTCTGGGATAAAAACTATCCTATGTCCTTTCCCGGGACTCAAACTATCTGTATACCAAATTTCAACTAAATCGGCCCAGCGGTTTAAGCGTGAAAAGGTAACAGACAGACAGACAGACAGACAGACAGACAGTTACTTTCGCATTTATAATATTAGTAAGGATTTATATTATTTCAAAGCGTAATGACGACGTCTTAACATCAATTTTTCACACAAATCACGTCTTTATCCCTTACGGGGTAGACTGAGCCTAAGGTAACAGGTACCTACAGGCCACATTTAGCAAGATTGTGAGCGTGAAAAATGGAATCAAAATAGTGATGGGTTGCTATTGTTGTTGTTTCGCCCATTCCCTCGATGGGCTTTTACCATCTGCGCGGGAAGAGAAGCAACTGGTAAATCTTATGTTTTTTGTTTACTCCCAGACCAGTATGGAAGCTAATATATGATGGATGGATAGGCTATCCGGTCGTCAGTTGTATTTTTTTTCGTCTTTTTTCATTCTTTTTTTGTATTAGTTACGGCTGCCCTTGCCAAAGGGACCGGGCTTAAACTTAAACCAGCATATGGTGAGAACGGTACCCATTATCAAAGTGTACCTAGTCCTAATTTTTATTATTTTGTAATTTTTTTGATTGTCACACCTATACTATGGCAATAAAGAGTTTTTATTATTTAAAAATATGTGATTGATATGTATGTTCTGTTATACACACAAATACACAAATCACGTCTGTATCCCTTACGGGGTAGACAGAGCCTAAGGTAACAAGACCTAAAAGCCACATTTAGCAAGATTGTGGGCGGATAGGTGGAAAGGGGAATCAAAATAGTGATGGGTTGCTTTGCCTCATCGCATGTTATAAACGTCAATTTTTCTCCCACAGAAGACGCGGATGAAGAGGCTAGCACGAGCGTGTGGAGCTACTACGAGCGCGAGTCGGGCGCGCGCGCGCGCTGCGCCGTCTGCCGGGCGATAGTTGGCAAGGCCGACCTGAGGAGCCACCTGAAGCTCCACCACCCAAAGCTGGTGGCTGAAGTCGACTTGGTGAGTGCCGTGACCGTTTACTACCTATCTAATAATAATAAGTGTCGCTAGCTGACACGATTTTTGTGTTGTGGCAATAAATATTATTATTCTGTATATTTATTTTTATCTTAAGTTAGGTTTTTACAATATTAATATAAAAAGTAATAAAACAATATTAATACAAAATATAAAAACATTATAAAAACCTAACCTAGGGTACCGCCGGCAGCGAGGCAAGGCCTAAGCTACCGGTGGTCAGGGCGACAGAGACAGGAACCTCCTGACTATCCGAGCCGTGTCCAGGAGTACCGCCTTCTGTATCTGGCCCTTGACCCAACCACCTAGCGAGAGCCTTTTAAGGTGATGGTCAAGGCTCTTCGCTATTAAACCGTTTGCCGAAACGACTATCGGGACAGTGATCGTGGAATCAACAGGCCACATGGCGGTAACCTCGTGAGCCAAGTCAAGGTACTTGCTGACTTTGTCCTTCTCGGCCTTCACGAGGTTCACGTCATGGGGGATCGTGATGTCCACGAGCACTGCCTGGCGCTTCAATCGATCTATCAGCACGATATCAGGTTTATTGGCGACAATAGTCCTGTCCGTGATGATAGATCGATCCCAGAAGAGCGTGACACGGCCATTTTCAAGAACTGGTGCAGGTGTGTACTTATAGTAGGGAACTTCGAAGTCCACAAGACCGAATAAAAGAGCAAGTTGCTGGTGAATAATCCTGGCTACAAGGTTATGTCTGTGCAAGTACTCGCCGTTAGCAAGACTTATTATTATTATTATTATTATTATTATTATTTGTCTCTTAGAATATTTCAGAAGGTAGTAGATTAATGCCGAGGCCTGGGAAGTAGCCAATTGCTCTTCCAGCTGAGGCAGATAATGTTTTTCTCAAACATAGGGGGGGAAATCGAAATTATTTTTGCACTAAACTTCCTCGCAACTTAGAAGAATAAATTTGTAGGTTGACCTTTTCGACGCCAACGACACAGGTTCAACGCCAACGACCTATATACACGTCCATTACTTCAATGGAAATGCAACCTTCGTTCAATTGCGTTCAGGTTCAACGGGCATCGCAATAAAGAACTGTGGCGTATGGGTGACTCTTGTATTTGACGTGGTGGCGAAAAAGTTAAAACCTAACCGACAAGGACTTCTGTATCGGTCATATAAACACTGATAGGACTGTCGTGGTACTCAGTGAATCACGGTACCCACCTGAGCCACTGTTTCCACCTAACCTACAATAATTAAACGTAATGGGTAGTAAAATTGTGCCTCTGTGACAACCCTAATATACAACTTGTTTCATGTTTCATGTTTGACAAAGTTTTTTTTTTTAAACAGGGCTCAGACGACGAAGCCTCAGACTCGCAAGAGGACGTCTACACAGAAATAGTTTATCTAGATGAGGAACAAAACGCAAAAAAAACAAAAGTCAGCCCAAAGAAGCATAAACCCAAGCCGTATGTTGAAAAAGAGCCGCGAAAACGGCAAGCCAGCTCCTCCTCCGACGAAGCGCCGCTGCGACAGAAGACGAAAAAGGACGAAAAAGCTGAAAGTAACGACGAAATAGAACAATTCGGGAAATACGTTACGTGTTTACTTAGAAAAATACCGGCGGCAGCTTGCATGGAATTACAGGCTGAAATCATAAACTTGATCATGAAGAAGCAGCTGGATTTAAAAAGAAACGAAACGTCATTTTTGGCGGGAGACAAAATGGCGGACGCGGGTAGAGTGGAAGCGTTCGAAAATACACCTTCGACTTCTAACTTGAATATTGTTGGTAATGGTTTTAATGCGACTGAGATAAAGGAATAATTCTATTGTTTTTTTATTTTTAAATTAAAATTTTAAGTTAGTATTTTAGAAACAAAGACTTTTGTTTTGCCCACCTACTTGGCGTCGTGTTGGCAGAATTGTTAATCTAATTTGTTCAATAAATCCAATCTCAGTTTATTTTTCTTTTATAAAGATAAGAGTTGTCACTGCATAAAAGGCAGATTTTTCGTTTAAATAACTGTAAGTTCAATTTAACTTAAGAAAAAAATACATTTGATATTAAAATTAGAAAATTTGATTACTTAACGTATTTTTATTGAGTAAATACATATCTTCAATTTGTAAAATCCCGGGTCCTGTTGAGGGCATAAATATCGATACAGGCATCATGTCAATACATGTGTCATCGGCTATTGTTTGTGGCATAAACTTGTATAGATATTTTTGACGTTTTGGTAACGCACATATATTTATGCCTTTAACTGTACTTATGTCAATTGCTCAGCGAATGTCTGAATTTAGGGTCATTTCCAACCGTACTGTTGGACTCTACATCTCCTCTACAGTATTTATTATAATACAACCAATTATACTAAGTTCTGTCTACCCCGTAAAGACGTGTTGTATGTAAGTACTTTCTTATGAAAAACCTATACTTTAATGTCATTGCATTGATTTTTGTACTGTAATGTTATTACAGTATAGATTTTTAAGGGTGTAATAATGCTCATTTTCTACGGTTTCTGAACGCATTTTAAAGCACTATATGTGCGTAGATACATACATACATAAACATACACAAATCACGTCTTTATCCCTTACGGGGTAGACAGAGCCCAAGGCAACAAGACCTACAGGCCACGCTTAGCAAGACACTGGGCGTATAGGTGGAAAGTGGAATCAAAATTGTGATGAGTTGCTAGCCGCATCGCCTATAGCATCCTATGATTTTCGCCCATTCCCTCGATGGGTTTTTACCATCTGCGCGGGAAGAGAAGCAACTGGTACATTCTATGTTTTTTCTTTGCTCCCAGACCAGCATGGAAGATAAACATTTTAATTCACGCGGAGATAGTCGCGGGCGGTAACTAGTAAATATTACTACATACACATACATACATACATACCGTCACGCCTCTTTCCCACAGGGGTAGGCAGAGACTACTTTGTTCCACTTGCTACGATCCTGACATACTTCTTTCGCTTCATCCACAGTCATCAATCTCTTCATACATGCACGTCGGTTTCGGGTACTCTTGACCTGACCTTTTTCCAAAACGTCTCCTATTTGGTCTCGAAACGTCCGTCTAGGCCTTCCCCTCCCCACGTTACCATTCACACTCCCCATATAGATCTGTTTAGTTAGTCTACTTTCATCCATCCGCTCTACATGCCCAAACCAACTAAGCATACTTTTTTCTATCCTAGCCACTATATCCTCTTTCACACCAGCACGTTCCCTTATCACACTATTCCTTATTCTATCTTTCAGTGATACACCTTCCATACTTCTTAACGCTCTCATTTCTACTGCATTTATTCTACTTTCATGCTTCTTTTGCCATACCCAAGTCTCGCTACCGTACATTAATGTTGGAACAAGCACCCCTCTGTGAACAGCCAGACGCGCCTTCTTCGACACCTTCTCACTGCTCACAAAGGCGCAATATTACCAACGCTTGCAAAATAGGGCTTTATATCAGGCTGAAAAACAAGAATGACCTCTGCTATCGAGAACTCCTTATCGCTTGGCCTACATGAACGTATGCCTCTATTAAGCGCTACTTTAAATTCGTGTTTTATTATTGCTAGCTAGTGCCCGCGACTTTTTCTGCGAACAATTCTTCTTCTTCTTTTTTAATATGGCCCCATCGATCGATGCGATGATTTCGCCAATGTCAAAGTAATAAATACAGTATTCAAAAATCTTGTGACAAAAATGTCGGCAACGTTGTACGGTAGAACACGGTCAAAAGACCCCTCCCCCCTGTCGGGCTCTTAGCCAACGGATAATGATATCCCTCGGAGACCGCCAGGAAATCATTAACCGGTGCCCAGGCCCAGGGTGCACCGGAACAAGCACTGCACTTCCCCCCGGACAGATCCAAAAACGAACCGCAGCTCTTGATCACACGCGGAGGTAACCCGACTCGCACCCTTGCGAACAATTCGTTTATCGCTACGAGACTTAATAATCTAACCTAAAAATAGCATTTTAGATACATGCTGTTTTCCTTTGTCGTCTGTCTTACATGTGAACCAAATTTCAAGTCAATCAAAACAAACGTTCAAAGTTGGGTCAAAAGTTCAAAAGGTCAAAAGATTCCAACCGGCAAACATTTATTTATTTTATTACATACATACGTTGCAAGTTATAAAGGTTGTAAAAATACATACATACATATAACACGTCTTTATCTCTTACGGGGTAGACAGAGCCCAAGGTAACAAAGCCTTAAGGCCACGCTCAGCATGATTAAAGGCGTATAGGTGGACAGGGAAATCAAAATAGTGATGGGTTGCTAGCCACATCGTGATTTATTTTCACAATCCTTACTTTAATATTATAAATGCGAAAGTAACTCTGTCTGTCTGTCTGTCTGTCTGTCTGTCTGTTACCTCTTCACGCTTAAACCGCTCGGCCGATTTAGTTGAAATTTGGTATACAGATAGTTTGAGTCCTGGGAAAGGACATAGGATAGTTTTTATCCCGGAAAATTGCATAGTTCCCGCGGGATAGCACAGCCCAAACCACTGGAATTTTTCAAATTTGAGGCGAAACAAAGTTCGCCGGGTCAGCTAGTATTAGATAAATAAATCTATCTATCTACCTACTTGATACAGCCGATGGTGTAATAAATACCCGAAGCCCGAATGGCATTCGATCTAACCTACGAGATCTTATAGAATCTCGCAAAGATCGGATCGGATGCTTCGAGAAAAGTCAAAAACCTGTGCTATCTGAGCCTAACCTAAAAAAACGTGGCCAAATCCGGAACGTTCGTAGCCGACTCATTACAAAACAAAAACTGCCTATTTCGCTTTTTTTTCGGCACAACGTCACCGCGGGGAAGGAAAGGCGTGAAACATACAAGGCCGAAATGCCGCGGCAACTGGCTGAATTGCAGTATGGCAATGAATCAAAATGAATCTAGAAAACAATCAGAAATCTGACTACTTTGAAGTGAGGACTCATTAATATTTTAATTGAAGTTAAAGCTATCACGTCCGAAAGGTTTTATTTGTAACTAGCTTCTGCCCGCGACTTCGTCTGCGTAGAATCCCTACTAATATTATAAATGTGAAAGTAACTCTGTCTGTCTGTCTGTTACCTTTTCACGCTTAAACCGTTTGACCGATTTAGTTGAAATTTGGTATATAGATAGTTTGAGTCCCGAGGAAGGATATAGGATAGTTTCTGTCCCGGAAAATTGCATAGTTCCCGCGGGATAGCGATAGGCGAATTCTGACATATTTTTGAGAAGTTCGCATCGATACTTATTTTTGCACTTGACCGTACATTAGAAAAAAAAGTCATCGTGTTGTGTGAAGTGGTGTAGAACTTTAGAAGCCATTCAGATATGAAAAATAGAGGACTCACTTTTCATATGTAAGCAAATAAATATTTTAGGACACCATACTTGACGACTTTGGATGCATGCGATCCACGCATTCTTCCCTTACCGCAAGTGGGCGGACACGATCACGACGCGCGGACTAATCGCGTGCAAGTATTGTCTATCGGAGTGAGAGTGTTACGTTTGCATTGCTGTTACTGTGTGTGCGTAAGTAGAATGACAATCGAAGCGGCAACTGTTAGGGAATTAAGCTTCTTTACTTATTATTATTCGTAGGTACAAAGTAACCAATATAAAATGACCTCACTCTGCCTACATTTTGCCCAGAAGCAGAGCTCTGCTAACACTGGATATTATATTCACTTGCCGAATTTGCAAGACTATATGACAAGGAAAGCACGAGCAAGATTTGAAACGAACTTGCATACGCAGGGCCGTCTTAAACTAGGCTGGGGCCCTTGGACACACGAGAATTTGGGGCCCCTTATTGGAAAGTACAAAAAGTGAATTATAATAATTAAGAATAAATGACATGTGTGAGAGAAATTGTCGGTCCTGAGGCCCTGGGCACGGCCCCCGTGTGCCCTTATGGTGAAGACATTGTACATACAGTGGCGTAACTATAGGGTGGCAGGGGTGGCAAAACGCCAGGGGCCCCTATCTCTACGGGGCCCTGAACTGAGATGGTTTGGAGCACAGAAGGGACGCTGATGCACTTCTTTATATTGATGAAGGAGCCCTCTGACGAATTTGCCGCGGGCCCCAGACGTTATAGTTACGCCACTGTGTACATATTATGTATGTTATTTCGTTTATATCCCACTAGCTTCTGCCCGCGACTTCGTCCGCGTTAAATTAGACGTAAAAACTGATGTTAATAAATTCTGCAATAATTATTGAAGTGCGACTCTAGGCAGTTGCGACCTGTGACATGTTTATCGCTATCCCGCGGGAACTGTACCAATTTTCCGGGATAAAAAGTATTTTTAATTTTTTTCCCAATCCGTCCAGTCGTATTACTTCCATATTGGTCTGGGAGACAAAGAAAAACAGAATGTACCAGTTGCCTCTCGTCCCGCGCAGAAGTAAAAGCCCATCGAGGGAATGGGCGAGTTTTAGGAGTCATGTTATAGGCGATGCGGCTAGCAACCCATCACTATTTTGATTCCTCTTTCCACCTATACGCCTACAATCATGCTAAACTACAAAGCCCGCAACTTCGTCTGCATAGAATTTGTTTATCGCTATCCCGCAGGAATTACGCAATTTTCCGGGATAAAAAGTAGCCTATGTGTTATTCCAGACTATAATCTATCTATGTTCCAAATTTCATCCAGATCTGTCTAGCCGTTCTGGCGTGAAAGAGTAACATCCAAACATACTCACTAACTTTCACATTTATAATATTAGTAGGATGTAGCCCTTAGGTCTTGTTACCTCAGGCTCTGTCTACCCCGTAAGGGATATGGACGTGATTTGTATGTGTCCAGTCGTTTCAGCATCGTCACATCCATCCTCACAAACATTCGCATGGAATATATTACCTAGCAGGATTTGTCATAATGACTAGGTATAAAATGTGACTAATCTTTACAGTTTTGCCGTCACAAGACAACAGCGTTATGAGTCAGTGCTCGGTTCCCTTTTCACCACGTGGCATAGCACGTTGTTTTTTGTCAATACTTTTATGGTTACGATGATGCCTTTAGCGGCTTAATCCTACTTCCTACTAATATTATGTATGTATGTATGTATGTAAACTCTTTATTGCACATAAAAATTAAAAAATACAAAAATACACAGAAAATAGTACAAAGGCGAACTTATCCCTAAGAAGGGATTTCTTCCAGTTAACCTGACACAGAAAGGAAATAGTTTACTAATAAAGGCAAGCAAGTTAAATAAATGTGAAAGTTTGTGAGTGTGTTTGGATGTTTGTTACACAGACAGATCAGGATGAAATTTGGAACATAGATAGATTATAGTCTGGAATAACACATAGGCCACTTTTTATCCCGGAAAATTGCGTAATTCCTGCGGGATAGCGATAAACGAATTCTCTGCAGACGGAGTTTTTTTTTTTTTTTTTTTTTATATGAATAGGAAGGCAAACGAGCAAGTGGGTCACCTGATGGTAAGTGATCACCACTGCCCATAGACACCCGCAACCCTGGAAGGATTGCAGATGCGTTGCCAACCTAGAGGATTAAGATGAAATGCCTCTTGTGCCCGTAATTTCCCCGGCTGTCTTACTCTCCACACCGGAACACAGCAGTGCAAGCACTCCTACTTAGCGGTAGGATTAGCGAGTAAGATGGTGGTAGCGATCCGGACGGACCTTGCTTGATACTTTTTATTTAACACGAGTTATTTTTACAAGCTTCATAACTTGCAACGTGTGTATGTTTGTCCGGGTGTCTTGCGACTCAATTTTGAAGCAGATATCTTCAACCGATCGAGCTGAAATTTTGCATACATGCACAAATCACGGCTTTATCCCTTACGGGGTAGACAGAGCCTATGGTAACAAGTACCTACAGGGGCCCGATTTTTGAAAGCACATGTGTGAAAATACTACTCGAAAGTGGTATAAATCTGTTTACATCTTCAAAACTACAGATCTAATCAAATTTTTGACTAGTTCACAAGATCATTGAGAGCCGTAAGTATCATATAAGCTACTCGTATTTAAAATTCAGCACAATATTTCACCACTTTCGAGTGGTATTTCCACGCACGTGTTTTCAAAAATCGTCCTCCAGGCCACATTTAGCAAGATTGTGGGCGTATAAGTGGAAAATGGAATCAAAATAGTGATGGGTTGCTAGCCTCATCGCCTATAACATGATTCCTATTATTTTCGCCCATTCCCTCGATAGGCTTTTACCATGCGCGGGTAGAGAAGCAACTGGTACATTCTGTTTTTTCTTTGCTCCCAGACCAGCATGGAAGAAATTTTGCATACCTACTTAAGTCGGATGTACTTGCATTGTCATCCGTGTTACATAGTGTACCATATTTCAAGTCAATCGGACCAACCGTTAAAAAGGTCCCTCCTGCGACGGTCCTGGCTGGCTCACCAGAACTCCACTACCAGATTATTGTACTGTCATCTGACTTACTCAAGTATGCAAAATTTCAGCTCAATCGGATGAAGATATCTGCTTCAAAATTGAGTTCCACAACACCCGGACAAACACATACATACATTGCAAGTTAATAAAACTTTTAATAAAAGTACTCTATGCAAGTATGTATGTATGTATGTATGTAGCCCCAAACTAAGCAAAGCTTGTAATATGGGCACTAGACAACGGATAAACATACGTATATAGATAAATACGTACTTAAATACATATTAAACACCCAAGACCCGAGAACAAACATTCGTATTTTCATACAAATATCTGCCTCGACCGGGATCGAACCCGGGACCTCAAGCTTCATAGTCTGGTCGTCACCACCATGTGCCACTAATTTCTAGAATAAACAAAGACTAGACCGAGTAGACAGGAATCTAACGCCTAAATAACAGGCTAATTTTTATCTTGAAAAGGTATAATAGACTTAGTCAGGTCAAGACACTCCTAAGATATTTTATATTCCCCAACTTTGAACACATAGCCCTAAACTATCCTCTAGAAACATTTTATGTATTAATGAAATACATATATACCAAATAGGAAACGTTTTGGAAAAAGTTCAGGTCAGGAGTATCCGAAACCGACGAGCATGTATGAAGAGATTGATGAATGTGGATGAAGCGAAAGAAGTATGTCAGGATCGTAGCAAGTGGAACAAAGTAGTCTCTGCCTACCCCTTTGGGAAAGAGGCGTGACGGTATGTATGTATGTATGTATATATGCATAGTCTTTATCCCTTAAGGGGTAGACAGGGCCTAAGGTAACTAGACCTAAAGCGACGTTTAGCATGTGTGGGCGTATAGGTGGAAAGGAGAATCAAAATAGTGATGGGTCGCCAGCATTGTTATAACAAGATTCCTAAGATTTTCGCCCCCTCGATGGGCTTTTGCCATCTGCGCGGGAAGAGAAGCAACTGGTACATTCTGGTTTATCTTTACTCCCAGATGAGCATGGAAGAATAAATGAAATTAATGAAATCAACATTAAAATTTGCTGTGTACATACATACAGATGGTGTGGAGTGACTGTTTTATGTTAAAAGATGTGTAATTGTGAAGAATTCCCTAATGTAAGGCATAATTGTGTGTGAGGACAAGAAATCCTCATTCTTACCACCTCGGAGAACTAATGGCTCATGCATCTTCGTGAAGCAAGCTTCCCGGTTTCCAATTTCTTCAATCCTTTCAAGACATCAGCCTTGTGGGTTCCAAGTTCTTGCGGTTGTCATTTTCATTCTTGTGCTAGAAATGTTTCCAGGATTGTAGCGAGCTAGAAAAGAAAGTTGTGCTTTTGCAAGCGTATTGACGTCTGAGAGAAACCCAGAAACATTTGGCGGGCTCCGAGGAGCCCTGGGATGGGACGGGATGGGGGACAGGAAGGGGGGACGGGGATGCCGCAGGCCGGCTCCGGCGACGGAGCGTCGCGCAACCATCTTCACTTATTCAAATACTTTACAACTAATTATAAAAAACTTGTAAAACTCCAAATATACTCGTTTTTTGTACATCACAGAAGCTCTTAGCCGGCCGCAGCTTGAGATCATTATCAACTATCTGTACAAACATATAATATATCTCCAATTTACTTTAACAGATGTAACGGTATCCTTTTTTTAATCTACAACTAGAATTAAGTACGCCGGGCCGCTCTGGATCATTTTTTTAAAGCTCTGTTGGTGCGGGGTGAGGAGGTTGTTTCTTTTTTTGAGAGCGCCCGCGAGCGGCGCCGGCGTTTACAAATAAAATACCTTGGTCTTGAGATAAATAAACAGGGCCGCGACCCCCGCGAGCCTCGCGCCCGACACTCGTACAAAATATAAAAATAACGCCTCATTTATTAAAGAAATGCAACGTTTCTGGTGCACCTTGCGGCTGCGGCGGCGCTCGTAACAATGGGCGCTCCGCGGGCCGCGCGGCGCTCGGGCTCCCGAGGGCGGCGGTCCGGCCGCGAAAAGAACAGGAGCGAGGGACCGCGCCCCGGCCGCGCGGGCGCCGCAGGGCGCGAGGCGCTCGCCGCGAGCCGGCGCGCTCCGCGCACCCAAAGTCGCGCCTCCTTTTTTTTGTGTTTTTCTCGGAGTTTTAAGTAGGAGGCCACGACTCAGGCCGCGCGGACGGCGCCGACGCGCGCCGAGCTGCACACTTAACTACTAAAATTTTCACAAAATAATACCTAACGCCGGAATTTAGTTGACGCCGGAGCCTCGGCGGCGCGCGCTCGGCGCCTCGCCGCGGCCCCGCGCGCCGGCGGTCGCGTCGATTACGAAATAAAAAACTTAGCACGAAGAGCGACGGCGCGGTGAGGCCGCGCCGCCGCCGCTTACACTAGCGATAGAGTCCGTAGGCCTACGCCACGTTGAGAAGCAGTTTGAGCGGCATCGCGCAGTCGGGTTCAGGGCGGCAGCGCTCGCCTGCGCGCCGCCAGTGGGTGGGCGGCGGCGGCAGGGCGGCTGCGGCGGGCGCGGAGCCCCACTTGCTGCCCGCGTAGCGCTCCTCGCGGCCCTCGCGGCGCTCGCGGCGCGCCCCCAACGCCAGCGCTCCGCCCGGCAGAGGCGTGCGTCCTGCGCGCCTCCGCCCGCGTACTCCCGGCTGGGCCTGGCAGTTCATCTTGGCCCACGGTTCTCCTCGGTTGACTCTTAGCTCACGTTAACTAACGGACAGTTCACTTATCACTTTAGCGGTAGCTCGCGGCGTATCAGAGCAGAGCGTGCGATGTTCACAAAATGGTCGCGCTTTCGCCTTACGCCGAACGATGGATGTTCGACTCCGTATTCCGGCCTCGAACCGCTGTCGATCTACGCGGATGACACGTCGAAACACTGTACTGCTTCACTTTCACGGGCGCGTAGGCGGTCTCGCTGCTAGCTCCGGTGATAATCGATTCTTACTTTTACAACTAAACATGGACGCCACCTCTCCATTATTTACACCTTCACCTCTCGATTTCGACTACGTCACGGCGGCGGTGCGCGTCGTATTTATACCGTAATGGCGGCTGCGCGACCGAGTTGCGCAGTGGGGATGTAAAGCGCCCTAGGCATGGGACGGAACAAATTTTACTGATCAGTTTTAATCTGAGCGTTGTATTTTTTTAAACTTATTTTTACCTCGGCATGTGTTCTTATTCTAAATTGTGGCCTTTCCGTCTAGAATACTTTTGGTGTGAATATGTAGAACTTTACCAATACCATTACAGTGTAAAGACAATAGGTCATTAATAAAAAACATTTAAAATAAACTAAAACTACGAATTTAATTTTAGATAATAGCTGTATTACCTCCATGAACTGTTATCTCTAGCCCTGAAGTCAGTTATGGCAAGGATTGTGAGGATAATTATAATAATCCAAAATTATTAATTTTAATACAACAAACTTTATAATTTTTAATTGTTTCTTTATTAACATGAATGTTTTATTAAATCACACATAAAAGTAAGTTTTTCTTGTTGTCATAATAATAAGCAATATACTTCAGCTTATCAGTTTAAAGTGTACGATCTTTGTAATCGTACACCGCCGCCGCGGCACCTTTGTTACGCGGACCATTATTATTAGTTAAGTTAGTCTTAAGCAATCAATGTAACGACTCACACGTTGTCAATAAACTTCAATCAATTACGCGCGTACATCATTTTAGTGAACAGCTATACATCATCATCGAAAGGTGCATTGAGCATATCAAGGCTCGTACATATAGTACAAAACACAATGCATTGCAAGGATCGAAACTGCGGAATACTATAATCGAGACTTTTTTTCTAAATTCCTAATTTCATAGCCAAATAGAATCGATTTAAAATGATTACATCATAAACACGTATTTTGATAGCTAAACCAACAATATTCAGTTAATTTTTTCCTTCTAAAGACAGTACCTTTTCATACTTGTCTTGCATTGAAACTGCACTCGATATTTAAAGCGGTATTCATTTTAAGTCACAATACACGTGATCAGCGCGTGGTAATTTAAAAAGTAGTTAAGTCAAGAAAGAAGAACCCTGAACATAGGCAAATATCCGTTATAAGCCCCACAAAATATAAATATGATTGTGTTGTGCGGCTTATAACGGCTTCGCACTTATTCATCGTTATTTTTTTCCGTATTTTTACATAACGCCACGTTTTTCTAAATAATAGCCGTTTAAATGAAGTCGGTTAGTAAAACAAAGCATTAAAAAAACTATTTGAATACACTAATAAAATGTTGACTGAACACCTGATCAGTAAGATGTCTCATGTGTGACGAGCTTTACATAGAGCCCCCGTGACTCCATTCGGCCAGCTATAACTGTCACAGCAAAGAGGTAGCAGTAGAATATTTATCCTCAGAAAAATCCTAATTATTAGCTTAAAAGTAGCCCGTTTGAAAGAAAGAAGGGGATAAATTTCGACCTATTGAATCAGTGATTCAAGCTGCCGCAGATTGAACAGGTTTAATGCGCCTTTTCAGTTTGAAAAACAAGGTTGTTTTGTATGAGTCGTCCATACTGTATTCAGTAACATTGTGTCGAGGTAGCAACGAACGAAAAAAAAAAACTTTATTCAACAAAACAAGGAGGTTACGCTTAGCTTCAATTCAGTATAACCCTACTAAATACGGAAGTAGCTGAAACAAAGGAACGAAATATGTTCGAAATGCTTCTGGATTTGTCTGGATAATTCAAAATGGTTTCTTGTTATGGAACAAGTTATCAATTTACGATAAATAAATCCTATGTTTGTTTACTTCGATTTATCGTGGCTGGGTTTGATATTATATTACTATAAGTCATTGTTATTTTGACACCGATACCTACTCTGTTTACATAATAGTACGACCTGAATGTATAAATTAGGTAGGTAGGTATATGTAGTTATTGAGTAAACAACCTCTGCACACATCTACGTTATTTTTAGTAGCTAAGATTATAAGTAGGCAATTCTGACTGGAACTCTAAAATAATTATAACTGAAGTACCTGTTATAAATATTAATTTATTAACATACAAACTATTAAGAACTAAATGACAATAAAGAACACTAAAACTAGGAAAGTTGATTTAAAGTATAAAGTAAAGTTAAAAATGATTACAAATTAACTTAAAAAATCCACCCTGTTATAATGCTGGCCGCGTTGCCTCTTTGAACTGCAATGGCAACCCTTTGAACCAGCCACGAACCAGAGCGGGGATCGCAGCCCCTGTCAGTCTGCGGCCCAGCTCCCTGTAGATACGTCTAGCACGAAAGCGTATAAAAGTCGCGTCGCGCGCGAGATAGATTGCCTGTCCTTTTCTTACTATTCGTTCTAAACCGAGACGGGTAATCCATCTCGCGCGCGACGCGACTTTCGTATGCTTTCGTGCTAGGCATACAATAGCTATAGCTCCTTTGCCTCCGAGCCCCAGGGACCCGCTGTCTCGTCGGCGTCAAGTCAAAGTTGGTTTTCGTTTATTATAAATTAAAAACAAGTAATTTACTAAACCCGTCTGTCTTGTCTGTGTTTACGACTTTTCTGTACTATAAAGAACTAGCCAATTTTTTTTTTTTTTTAGAGAGAATGTATTGGCAATTTATTTGATAAAAATCTTAAATACGGATTGCTGGTTTCCTAGTGGCATAAGAAATTGGCAAGTTCCATCGACTGGTAAAAAACCGAAATCGTGAGAGAAAGTCATGAAAACAGTTTCAGGAGCGCGAGCGCGAGACAGGCTGACTGACATACATACTTTAGGTGGACTTACTGTCCATGTTTTTCAAGATAAGAACAATTTCAATTAAAACATTTCTTTATTGTACTCTAAAAGTTGTCTTCAGACTTGTTAGGGCCAATTTTTAAAAATTTAAAAGTAAAAAGTCGTAAAGTTAGTCCGGTAAAAAATTTTTTTTTCTTCGGTAAAGTTACATTAAATGCGTGAATGCGACAGTGCTTGAATTAATTGCGTTCTGCGATTTAAGTAAACTTTGAGACTTATTTCTAGCCTAGTTATATTTTAGATAATAGTGTTGTATGAAATAAATAAATTATGCGTTAATAAAAATGTGACATCACTACGTATTAAAAAACGAAGTCCTCCGCCGCGTCTGTCTTTTCGCGATAAACCACAGATTATCTAAAATCTAAGTAATATCTACTAACGTGATGAACTCAAAAAAAATTACACGGATTTTCTTGCTTTTTCACCAACACATAGAGTGATTCACGGAGAAGGCTTAGGGGTATAATTTGTCAAGGCTTTGTGTAAATTTGTTGAAATATAACGATATTTTTTTGGATAATTGTAGTAGTTTTGTTAATTAGAACCAGGAAGAAGTTTTACAATACAATACAAAACCAATACTCTTTATTGAACACCACAAATCAGTACAAAACAATACAGAAACAAAGAACAAAGTAGACAATAGGCGGTTTTATCGGTTAAATAGCGATCTCTACCAGACAAAGAAATAAGTTAGAGACAGCTTAAGTTATTTCGTCATTCTGTCGCTTTGGCAGCAAACCTTCCTTACCTTTGCTTTGTTAGATTTTTAGTTAGTTTTTAATCAGGTTTTACATTGAAATCCAGCATACCTGCTGAGTCTCTCCTATTTACCTAACTTGTATGTACTTAATTTGTTAATGTACTATCGGGAAGCAACCTCTTTCAAAGGTGGCTGGCAGGTAGACGGTCTGACGTGGTGCTAGCTGCCATGCGTCAGACTCCTGCCCGCCTACGGCTCTGCATATAATCCGTTATTTGTTCCATTTTCTGTTAAATTGTACTAGTACCATTCATAAATTGTACTTGTATGCGTTGAATGATCTCAAGTCTTTCATGTTTCAGAGGTTCCTTATTTCAGAAGTGGGATTATTTATTTTTGTGTATGCGTAAATTAAAAAATAGGTATTTTATTTTATTTTTATTTAAGTATCGGTAAAAGTCAAGGACGCGAGGTACAAAATATTAATTCTGAAGTCGCGGGCATTACGTAGTAAATACTGACGCTATTTTAATACTGATAAAGAAATAGATGTTTATATATGAGTTAATATAGTCACATTAAGACATATTGGTTAAATAACAAGACGCCATTACTGACGTGTCCGCAGTCACGTCCCCACTCACACTCTGATAACTGTACAATAACATGCACAAACCAACGTTTCTTTGACTGTAATCATTGACTTACAATAAACAACTAGACTCTCAGTCGCTAACAAAAGTTCCTCAAAAAACGTCCGAGTTGCTTTGTCTATGTGTTGTGTGTGTCAACACATCGACTTAGACAGATAACATTAACATATTCGTTCAAATTGACACCTTATTTCGTGGCAGTAATGTTTAATATCAATGGCGTAGGATCGTGAGAAGTAATGACACGACGCCACGCGCTTGAAACCTGCCTGTCTCTTTTGTTCTCAATAGTAAGATTACGGTGCGAAAGAGACATATACATTGTTATCAAAGCGCGGTCGAAACACAACTGAACCAAAACTCTGAACAATAGACGCGTCGTTCAGACTTTTGCTTCGGACAGTTTTTGAGCGTGATTGGGAGTCTAGTTGTTTATTGTACGTCAATGACTGTGATACACCACCTGGTTGGTTTAATAGGACACTCCTGTAAGTTTGTCATTTTTGATTCATAGTTAAGTCAACTAAGTGACTCCACACTGAAGCAATTCAATGGTGTGTGTGAAGTTCCCAATCCGTGGGCTCGCGTCTTTATCCCTTGCGGGGTAGACAGGGCCTAAGCTAACAAAACCTTTTAGCATTGAGTTAACCCTTGTGTATCTTGTCGGAAAGGGAATCAAAATAGTGATGGGTTGCTAGCCGCATCGCCTATAACAAGATTCCTAAGACTCGCCCATTCCCTCGATAGGCTTTAATTTAACCATACTCGCGGGAAGAGAAGCTGTTATTCTATAAAATAACACAACAATAGCACAAATATTGTTAAAATGACAATTATGAGAAGTTAGTGGCTGCGATCCGCTAAAAATTGAGTCGTACTTTTTATGAAAACTTACACAGAGCCTCGTGTGTAAGATTTCGCATATA
The DNA here is from genome assembly GCA_932294345.1 of Pandemis cinnamomeana. NCBI lineage: Eukaryota > Metazoa > Arthropoda > Insecta > Lepidoptera > Tortricidae > Pandemis > Pandemis cinnamomeana. The sequence continues at coordinate 8,131,917 of OW028728.1, forward strand.
AAAACGTCTCGAACGCGTTCACGTAAACGTCTCAATTACTACGGAATTAGCAGCACCACTTGCGGAGCGAAACGGCAACATAATGTTCTCATAGCGTTTGACATTTTAACGCAAACGCTTTCGAGACGTATTTTGCGACCGAAAACTTATACTAAGTTTGTGGATATTTGACTATTTCGATCCGCAAACGCTTCCAACTCTTAGTAGTTGAAGCTTTAGCGTCAACTCGTACGAGACGTTTTTTGTACGCAAATTCACACTCGACGATCAATGTGTTTGAGTGTAGTATGTACGAGGGTTCCTAGGTCACCCTCCAGCTATGGCGTAGGTACTTCAAATAATAAGCGCAAGGGTTGGCAGAGTCAAGGGTTCTCAAATTATGTACTGCGGTGACGTGGCGTTCCCTACGGCTGGCGTGAGGCTTTTATCCTCCACTCATCTAATTCAGACGCCTGTGTACGTACACATACATATGCATATACAACTCTATACCCCTTACGGGGTAGACAGAGCCCAAGGTAACAAGACCTAAAGGCCACGTTTAGCATGATTGTGGGCGTATCGGTGGAAAGTGATGGTTTGCTAGGTGATGATTCCTAAGATTTTCACCCATTCCCCCGATGGGAGGGTGCAACTGGTGCATTCTGTTATTTCTTTCCTTCCATAGCATGGAAATGGAAGGTAGTTTTTTGACGCAAAAAATAAATTCGAACGCTTAAATGAAACTGTCAAATAAAATGAAAATAGTTTGTATCGGTGCCTGCGTTAATCGCACTACACTTAAAGCTCTGAGACTAATTAGAGTAATTAACACGAAAATACGTTCTCGTGAAGTATGTAAAGATCAGCAGCGCTTCTAGCGGCATATTGCGGCCAACTCTAAAGTAAGTAATAAGTAAATGCTTTATTGTACAAATATAAAGAAACAGATAGTCTCTCTCTCAATCAATCAATCTTTTAAATAAAGTCTCTGACCAAAAACATCTTTTCGTAAATATCTCAATTAGCTACGTACGGAAAAGTTAGCAGCGCCATTTGCGGATCGGAACGGCAACAAACAGTTCTTATTGTTTTAGGTTTCTACCTCAGTTTCAAGTGTCGGTTATCTATGATGTCCCTGTCTTTTTCATAGTAAGAAATAAAGAGGGAATCATGGATAACTTATCAGGAATATCAGGAACTTTACAGAGAGTGGTGAAGGCCCTTAGACATTGTAACGCAAACGTCCGAGGCGTGCTTTGTGTCAAAAACCTAGAAGCTTTAGTTGAGCTTCGCATATGCATATTTTCCCGACCTCGCTTTGGTATTCGCATAAGTCTATCTTCAATTTCAATTTGGTGGAACGGTAACTTAAACTGGTAACTGGTAGAGATAACTTGTAGGAATAAGTTCGCCTTGGTGCGTATATTTAATGCTTTTTTGTGATTTGTGTCTGTTTCTTTTTATTTGTACAACAAAGAATGTATTTGTAAAGGCCCTGTCGTCCCGGTTGATCGACGCCTCAGGGGACCCAAGAGCTGGCGTGTATTTATCCCGGATCGCACTTGCGGTCCAAAGGGGTAATGCCGCCAGCGACATGGCGACTCTGCCGCAGCCAGTAGGATTGGACGGGGTTTTCTTTTTATAACTTTTTTTATTTGTAAATATAGGTATTCTATAGTTATTTTTTGGATAGATATATGGTTTTTAGGATAAGTGTTTGTATAGATTTGTATTCATAAGTTTAATTATATACTGTTGTTCATGTATATGTATCTCATTAATTTTATTAAATATAAAATAACTATCTTATATAGATAAATACATATTAAACATAAATAATTTAGTTACTTATTTAATACTCAAACAAACAGTGAGCGTGTAAAGTTTGGGAGCCCCTGGCCGGCTCTACCACAGGTCAAGCTGCAGTCACCCTATTCAAACGCGCTCTTCGTGCGGGCATTTTATTATTATTTGAAAACTCACTTTATTGATTTCATTAAAATTCTCATTTAAGTCATATTCGTTCCGAGCCACAAGTCAGACAATATTCAATTAACTGAAATGTTTCAATGACATTTTGACTAAATACTTTCATGACAAAAAAAAACAATCAAAACTAAAAAATAACTTAAACCTAGCAGAAACTATTATTAAATCACTACATAGTATAAAACAAAGTCGCTTTTTCTGTCCCCAAATCCGTATGTATGCTTATATCTTCAAAACTACACAACGGATTTTGATGCGGTTTTTTTAATAGATAGAGTGATTCAATAGGAAGGTTTATATGTATAATACATGCATAATATACCGTGCGAAGCCGGGGCGGGTCGCTAGTTAAAGATAAAAAAAACCTAAATCGCCGCCAACGGGGAACCCTCCCCAAAGTCTGGCCAGCCCTCTGGTCACTTTCATTACTTACATTTCACTACACATTACAAAGCCCATCTTCTGTCTGTCTGTCTTTCTGTCTCTTCGCGATAAGCTTAAAAACTACATATGTTACTACATGTTACTGGATCGTTTAAAACTAGTAAAAATAAGCTGTGTACTTGGATAGGTTAAAACGGCTCACGGTTCATGATTCACAGTTATTTTTATACCGACTAGGGGATTTCTTCGGGCTAAAATAAGAGGCGTGGGGAGGTTTGTAAACATAACAAGTTGTTAAAATAGTGTGCGGGAATCTCACGCCGATATTGTTTACATAAGTTTGAAGAATCAAACATATATATATGACTATACTCGCCCCACGTTGTCTGATTGCATTGATATGTCTGTGGTGAGTAGCGTATTTTGCTGTCTTCATTAGTAGATAAAAATTAAATGATTGATGAAGATAATACGCTAAGCATAACAACAAATGCGAAGCTTTCGCTAGTCTACTAGTATAAGGAGGTAAATGAGGTTGTAGGGGGTAATCTCTGGATCGAGTAAGTATGGAATCTTCATTTGCAATTATGGTATACAATAGATGTCAAAATGAGATACAGTTCACATATTTAGTCAATAATATGACATACAATTTAAGTAAGTAAATGCTTTATTGTACAAATATAAAGAAACAAGAGACAAATCACCAAAAAAAGACCTTAAACATATGCACAAAGGCGAACATATCCCTTATATAAGTCTCTACCAGTTAACCTTTGAATAAATGAGAGGAGCATTAGGCGAGAGACCGACAAAGAGTGAGTTTCAAATATCCATATAGTGAAAGCCACAATAGAGCGTACATCTGAAAACACAACAAATAACTCATAAATAAACTACTCAATATCATTACACACATGATACATACACACAACACAACATACAATTTGAGTACACACATACAATATTTAAGATGGTGTGAGCCACATAAACAATATAAATAATTAAAAATAGGAAGCACAAGTCCACAATAAATCAATTAAAATAAATGCAACTGAACTGCAAAGCAATAGTTAAAATGAAATGTCAAAAATAAAATTAATTAATGTCCAGTAAAGTTCCAAAAGTTAGAGAAGCCATGAAAGAAGTCAGTCAAGAAACAAAACATCACGTGTACAGCCCACATCCTCGGTACTCCATAAAATTTCTTAACAGAATAGAAGCACGTTCTTGGAGCCATTTGGTGAACCGATTTTGTATTTTTTTTTTTTTGTATATAAATAGGAAGGCAAACGAGCAAGTGGGTCACCTGATGGTAAGTGATCACCACTGCCCATAGACACCCGCAACCCCGGAGGGATTGCAGATGCGTTGCCAACCTAGAGGATTAAGATGAAATGCTTCTTGTGCCCGTAATTTCCCCGGCTGTCTTACTCTCCACACCGGAACACAGCAGTGCAAGCACTGCTACTTAGCGGCAGGATTAGCGAGTAAGATGGTGGTAGCGATCCGGACGGACCTTGCTTTTTTAATACAAAGCCACATTATTTGTCAGTGCCATAGGCTATATTTAATTCTGCGTACTTGGACGGAAGTCGCAGGCTACAACCAGTACTTTATAATTATAATACCATCCGCCTCTCTTAGGTACTTAAATTTATCATTAATCGGTTACGTTATGTCGGTTCAGCATAAATGTTTTCTATTTCTGTTTGAATGTTTTCTATAAAACTTCTGTTGGATCTGTCACTGTACTCTGTTAAAGAGTACAGTGACATTAAACTTGACATTTAATTTTGAACATGTGTATTATGTCTGAAAATTATTCCTTGTACTTGTACCATTATAGTACCTCATTATTTAGTTATGTTCTGACAATATTTCCACATTTTGTGGTTTTATATTTTTATTATTATTTGACATTTTAAATTGTATTAGAGGCTGTATAGCGCCTGATTATATACTGGCTGTAATCTATTTACAAGTACATTAGAGTTTAAACGGTTGTCTAAGCAACACTGAATGTTTTGCTTAGACATGACAACAATAATATTGTATTGTGTTTGAGAGACTGACGTGCGTACACACGTCAGGGCCTGTTTTTATAGTTTTCCTTTAATATACATATTTACTGTTAAATCTGGCTGCTCATTTCCACATAATCTCATTTGGTTATGGGCCCAGGACCTCAGCAGTCCAGAAATAACGTGAAAGTTATTAAAGTGGAAATAAAAGTGGTTTGAAGCTTGTGAAAATTTTCTCCGTGGCATAATGTCAGATGAAAACAGCTGTTCGATCGGCATGAACGGAATAAGAAAATTAAAGGGTTCGTCTGATTACCCGAACTGGAAATTCTTGGTGAGGAATTACTTAGAAAATAAAAACTGGTGGGAAGTAATTTCAAAGGATGTGGTAGACGAAGATGTTGACAGGAAAGCACGAACAACGATTTGTTTGTTGTTGGAACCGGAGTGCTTTACTCACGTCTACAATGCCAAATCTGCCAAAGATGTCTGGAGTAATCTGCAGAGAGCTTACGAGGACAAGGGTTGGGGAAGACGAATCTGCATACAACGAGAGCTGTTCAGTAGCAGGTTAGAAAATTTTGACTGCATTAAAAGCTACATTGCAAGAGTTACGTTTCTTGCACAGCAACTGTCGGATATTGATTCACCGATTCAAGAGGACTGGATCATATCGATTTTGCTCGGTGGCCTGACCTCTGAGTACAGCCCCCTCATCATGGCTGTAGACAACAGCGGTACCGAGATCACGTTGGAGCAAATAAAAACGAAATTGTTGCAAGAAGGAAGTAGACAAAGCAAGATGAACATAAACCACGAACAAGCCCTAATCACAAGAAGAGCACAGAACGATGCCAGATCTCGCACTAAACCCGATGATCGTAAGCAGAAGTTTGTTTACAAGTGCTATAAATGCCATAAGCAGGGACACAAGGCGTCCGAATGCGAAGAGCGGAAGAGAACCGCGAATGTCTGCCTGAATGCAAAGGAGGCGATTAACAAAGACAAGTGGTATCTCGACAGTGGATGTTCAAATCACATGACTCATGATAAGAGCAGGTTGTTGTCTTACAAACCCGAGAACGGTAACATGAAAATTTCGGTAGCGAATGGTGAAAAGCTACGCGTACAAGGACGAGGGAACGCTGAACCTAAAGTCAGCGACGAACAGAAATTATCCTTGAATAATGTTTTACATGTTCCCGATTTATCCATGAACTTAATCTCAGTTAGCGATTTGACCAAGAAGAATTATTGCATTAATTTTGACAAAGGAGGTTGCACGATTCAAAGACAGAATCGACCCATTGCAAGATGTCATGAAGTTGACGGAATTTACGAGTTGGAAGAAAACAAAAACAACGTCGTCAATTTGACATTGTCAAAACAAAATGAAAATATTTCGAACATTTGGCATAAACGACTGGCGCATTTAAACGAAAAATACATGAATAAATTGAAAAGCCTTGTTACGGGAATGGAATTTAGAAGTTGTGATTTGACTGAACCATGTATTGCGTGTATTGAAGGAAAGACATGCAAGATTCCCTTCAAAAATAAAGGTACGAGAGCGGACGAGATTTTACAGCTCGTGCACTCTGATCTTTGTGGACCGATGGAAGAACCATCGTTCGGAGGTTCGAGGTATGTCCTACTATTTATTGACGATTATACTCGGAAGACGCATGTTTATTTTTTGAAAAATAAAAGTCAAACTTTCGATAAGTTCCGTGAATACAAGGCGGAAGTTGAGAAAGAGACGAGTAGGTCAATAAAATGCCTTAGATCTGACTGTGGAACAGAGTATTGTAATGGTCCATTTAATAAATTTTTGAAGTCTGCAGGAATTAAACACCAGACGACCGTACCCTATACACCAGAGCAAAATTCTGTTGCGGAAAGGGCGAACCGTACCATTATTGAGAAGGCGAGGACATTGTTATCGGAAGCAAAATTGAGCAAAAAGTATTGGGCAGAGGCTGTAAATACAGTTGTATACTTGAAGAACAGAAGTCCAACGAAAGCTTTGAGCGATGCTGTACCTGAGAAGCTATGGACTGGAAAAGATGTAGATGTGAGTCATCTGAAAATCTTTGGTTGTTTGGCTTTTAGTCTGAAACCAAAACAGAAGCGACGCAAACTAGACATGAAAACGGAACCGACGATATTTATTGGATATCCCGATAATCAGAAAGGATATCGTTTAATGAATCCGAAGACAAGGCAAATCACTACAGCGAGAAATGTACAATTTTTAGAAAATGTTTTTCTTCAAGATGTGAAAAGTGACGATTCTGTCGTACGCTTAAGCCTGGATTCAGAGTCGATTGTTCAGTCTAGTGTACGCAATGACAGCAACAGTGGAGCTGGACCTTCGGAGGCGCATGACAACGGTTCGTCAAGTGACGTTGTCAACCAGGAGAGTGTACCGAATACACCAGAGCAGAGAGTACCTGAAGAGGAAGTTGCTGAAGAGGAAGTGACGTTACCTCAACCGATTGAAAAGAGGTATCCTCAAAGGGAGCGTAAGCCAGTCGATCGTTATGGCTGTAACGTCATGTACGCGATGGAAAGCGTGATAGATGACGATCCATTGACTGTTGAAGAAGCGTTGGCGAGGCCTGATAGTGGTTTGTGGCAGAAGGCGATGGACGACGAGCTACAATCACTGAAGGAGAATCAAACCTGGAAGTTAGTCGACCGTCTAGCTGATAAGAAGCCAATACAATGCAAATGGGTATTCAAAGTCAAGAGAGACAGCGATGGCAAGGTAACCAAGTACAAAGCTAGATTGGTAGCCAAAGGCTTTACGCAGGTACGTGGCGTAGACTATGGTGAAACTTATTCTCCTGTAGTTAGAAGCTCTACATTGCGAATGTTATTTTCACTAGCGGTTGAATACGATTGGTTTATTGATCAATGGGACGTTACTACTGCTTTCTTATACGGAAAAATTAAAGAAGACATTTATATGCTCCAGCCTAAAGGAGCAGTAGCCAAAGGTCAAGAAACCAAAGTATGTAAGCTTCAGCGATCGTTGTATGGGTTGAAACAAGCATCGAATGCTTGGTTCAACGAATTAGACAAAGAGATGCTAGCGTTAGGTTTTATTCAGTCAATACAAGAACCGTGTTTGTACCAGAAGCATCTTAAAAATAACAAGAGGCTAGTGGTAGTAATTTATGTTGATGACATTTTCGTATTTGGGAATTGTGAACGCGAAAAGCAAAAATTAAAAACTGGTTTGCTTGAAAAGTTCAAAGTGAAAGATCTAGGCGCGGCTAGACATGTTTTAGGAATGCGACTGAGGCGGGATAAAGATGTTATTCATCTTGATCAGGAGCAGTTCATCTTAAATATATTGAACGATTTTAACATGACTGATGCGAAGCCGGTTAGTACTCCAATGGAGGTGGGAATCAAGCTCGAAAAGTCAGCTGATTCGCACTGTAATCTGCCATATCAAAGTTTGATAGGATGTCTTAACTATTTAGCCTGTAATACGCGGCCGGACATAGCGCATGCAGTAAGTGCACTTTCGCAGTTTAATTCGTGTTACGATGAAACACACTTTAAATGCGCAAAGCGAGTCCTTAGGTATTTGAAGAGTACGTCTAACCTCTGTCTTACATTTAAGAAGTCGGGGGATCTAGACTTACGAGGCTATGTAGACGCAGATTGGGGTGGAGCGCTAGATAGAAAATCTTTCACTGGTCTAATTTTTAAATTAGGCAAGAATGTCGTGACATGGGAGAGTAGGAAGCAGGCTACCGTATCCTTGTCCTCCACAGAAGCAGAATACGTAGGACTTAGTCAGGCTTCAAAGGAAGCGCTTTACCTGCGTAGTTTACTGGACAGTCTTCTTTTAACTGTGGATAGTAAAAAGGCGGTTGTAATCTACAACGACAACCAGTCTGCGCACAAAATTGCAACTAACAAAATGATGCATAACAGAACAAAGCATATTGACATAAAGTATCATTTTATACGGGAATGTGTTCTGAAAAATCAAGTCGAGATCAGGTACATGGCAACCGATAAAATGATAGCTGACATTCTAACTAAGTCCGTGCACAGCCCGAAACTGAAAGAGTTTTTAGGACAGTTTTCTTTGATAAATTATTCTAATAAGGGGGCGGACGTATAGTTGTTGTTATAATTGTTTTATGTTTGAATTGTTTTGTGTAGGTATTAGATTAATTTATTTTTCTTGATGGTTATGCGGTTATTCATTTGTTAGGTTTAGGTTTTGTATGTTTTGTTTTATTTGTAAAATAATGTCAAGAGTACAGGCAAGCACTGTGTGTTTCATAACTTGTCTGTATGTGTGTATGTCTCTAACATGTAATAGATTAAGGGGGCGTATTAGAGGCTGTATAGCGCCTGATTATATACTGGCTGTAATCTATTTACAAGTACATTAGAGTTTAAACGGTTGTCTAAGCAACACTGAATGTTTTGCTTAGACATGACAACAATAATATTGTATTGTGTTTGAGAGACTGACGTGCGTACACACGTCAGGGCCTGTTTTTATAGTTTTCCTTTAATATACATATTTACTGTTAAATCTGGCTGCTCATTTCCACATAATCTCATTTAATTGCTTATTTTAATTGTTATTATTTTCTCTTTTTATGTACCCATGACGATCTTTTTGTGAATTTACATTGACATTTCATTATGCTTTATTTTTGTTTGTTGTTATTTTGTTTTTTATTTAATTTCAGTTATTATAATTATTATTACTATTTTATTCCAATTGACGATCCTTTTGCGAATTACTTATGTTTGACATTTAATTGTATTTTTAAAAGGGTGATAAATAAACCTATCTATCTATCTATTTGTTATAACTAATCCTTTATTTTATTGCATTTTTAAATCAAATTTGAAGCTAATTTTCCTGGACTATTCATTCATCGGATGAAAAATATAGGTATCGGAAATCATTGTCTATGTCTTAATTTTACAAAATTAAAAACTTAATAATTTTTACCGTATACCGTGTTGCCATACGGAAAAATACTAGAATATTTGACAACATAGTTTCATACATAGTTTTAAATGAGAAACAAAGAAAGAGACTGGCTGAAGCCGAAGCTACGGCCGCGGTCTAATAAGAACATTTTAAAAACAAAACTCAGCTGCTCAAACATCTGTGTACTATGAAGAACCTGTTCTCAAAAGTGGGCCCATAAAAACACCCATTCACGGGAACAGCTGACGTTGCATTCCCATAATTTAGTGATCCTTAGAAATAATATAAAAGCGATCAAATCGAGAAAATTCTTACTTTGTTCCCGGTAATTCGCTATTAAGCGATAAGACCGCCTATTGTCTACTTTGTTCTTTGTTTCTGTATTGTTTTGTACTGATTTGTGGTGTTCAAAAGAGTATTTGTATTGTATTGTGTATTGTAATTCTAATGAAATAGTCCTATTTCACAAGCTTTATTAATTTGAAAATTGATTAATTGTCGGTGTGGAATCTTGCGGCTCAATTTTAAAGCAGATATCTTCAACCGATTGAGCTGAAATTTTTCATAGTTGTAGAAGTTAGTCGGATGACAAGACAATGCAATAATTTGGTAGTAGAATTCTTGTGGCCCAAGGAAAGTCTTCAACAGTTGGTCCGATTGACTTTTGGTACACATTATCTAGGACGAATAACAATGTATGAACAATCAGCAAAAAAGCTTTTGAAAATTTAATTTTTGACAGAAACTTATTTAAAATAACCGAATAACATAGGCGTACTTAATTTTTCGCGGACGAAGTCGCGAAAAACAGCTGTTTTATCGTGATTCGAATCATCAATAATAATTTATATACCTAACAGAACCCTTCAATAACACCGCTAACGGCCTTAGCCGATAACTTGTTTCTCCTTTCTCTTACTAACACACGCGTATATTTAATGAGTGAGCGAGAGACCCGAGGGATTTTTTACGGGACACACACAGGGAACATGCGTGGGTGCCATTTTGAATAACGGACCAAGCTACTTTACGGTTTGCTGTGTCGCTAGTGTCGAAGATAGAGGTGTACTTTGTATAAAGAGATTTTAGTTCCAAATTTGCTCACTGGTTTTATAAGTTTGCCAGCGTCTTGTTTTTGGTTGATTTCGTCGAGGTATTTACTGGGATGAAATTTGTGAAAACTTTTCGTTGTGTAAGCATTTCGAAATATAAACTGAGTGGTTATTGCTGGGAAAAGTTGAAATATTTCTTGCGATTTCACTTTATAAGATTTCTTGCCTAACTTGGAAATTTTGGTTAGGAAAGCGGAGAACTTGATCATACTTAGTTGTGTTAAAAGAATTGTTATTTTCACGTGGTACGTTACAAAATAACGTTCCACTGTACTTTTTTTTTATATAGCTTCGCGCTCTTGGCACATTTAGCCATATTGTAAATAAAAGATTTTTAAATCGTTAATTTTTTACAAAGGGATCATGGCCCATAATTTCAAATATCAATTACGATGTCAAAAGACTATGAAATGTTATAGTTCGGTCGACAATCGCTTTATAATCAGCGAATTAAATGAACAAACCCAGCAATAACAGGAAACCTAATCACAAAGATAGCGTATCACTAGTTTGATTCACAAAACGGTGATATGTTGAAAAATTATCTTGATGTGTAATTTCAAAAACGCGTCATAAACGTACCAATAAGAAAATTGTGAAAAACACATGACGACATCTACTTACACAATACAAGGAGACAAAGAAAGTGTGTTTTCGTTATTTACACTGTTTGTTGTATGAATTCGTAAACTTTTGTCTTTAAATTATAATAACTGGCGTAGACGTGTTTCAAAACAGTCTATTGTTTTGTTATTATTTCTGACGTATGTGGCTTTTTATACCTAAGTCCATGGTCCAAGGCTTAAGGCTCAATTTGATGTGACCGCACTGAATAGATATTAGATAGCTCGTTATAGATTTTATAGGATATGCGGTCAGAACTCCTCTTTTTTCTGGCACACTTTGACAGCTGTTGAAAATCCCCAACAAAAATGACGAAGCACCCCGTATAGCTTACTAAGAACTCATTGCGTTCTCATCGGATTGTGTTCGGCAAACTGGCATTTTGGCGACGCCGAATAGCAAAGTAAACGTTAGGCTCTGCAAATGGTTGGTAGCTTAGGCGTGTCAGCGCCGAATAGAGGCCCAAGTCTTCTTCTTTTTCTAATATGGCCCCATCGATCGATGCGATGATTTCGCCAATGTCAAAGTAATAAATACATTCAATAATCTTGTGACTAAAAACTCGGCAATGTTGTACGGTAGAACACGGTCAAAAGACCCCCTGTCGGGATTTTAGGCAACGGATAATGATATCCCTCGGAGACCGCCAGGAAATCATTAACCGATGCCCAGGGTGCACCGGACCAGCACTGCTCTTCCCCTCGGACGGATCCAAAAACGAACCGCAGCTTGACCACACGCGGAGGTAACCCGACTCGCACCCCATATTAAAACCATTAATTTCGCCATGATAGACGGAAGTAGAGTAGTGGGGAGGCACGCTTTACCTACATAATAGAGCTAACCCTGTGTTGCCAGCAACAGGGTCTTGATAGGCAGACAGACGGACATATAGAGAACTAGCTGTTGCCCGCAACTTCGTCTGCATAGAATTCGTTTATCGCTATCCCGGCAATTGTCCGGGATAAAAAGTAGCCTATGTGTTTATTCCCGACTATAATCTATCTATGTTCCAAATTTCATCTAGATCTGTCCATCCGTTCTGGCGTGAAAGAGTAACAAACATCCAAACATACTCACAAACTTTCACATTTATAATATTAGTAGTGAGGCGAATTACTTGATCTTAGAAGGATTCCTTTTTTCATTTGGAGTTACAGATCCCTGAAAACAACGGACTTTTGGGTACTTATCAAATACTTAAAAGCTGCTACAGCTTCCGGCAAACTTCTTGAGCTAGGGCGACGTGGAAGCTCTTTGTTAGGTAGATACGTACAATTCGTTTCGGCACAACAGTTTTTCACGTGCGCTAAAGGCGTAGCAATGTAGCGAGTTAGCATTGGGATATCCATAAAGCAAATAGGTAACAATTGAATCAATATTATTTTTTCGCGTCAATACAGAATGTTAATGTCCTCCATTTGCCCTTCATGGTGTAAATAAGCATTGTTATCTTTCGTTTTCGAGCAAATATTTTTAATGTGGAATATAGTCGCTATCTCGTAAGAAATCTTCCGGGGTAAGGAGCATCCTACATAAAATAACATGAATATAAAATCCTCATAAACTTTTTCATTTATTTGAATAGTATGATTAGTGTGATACTGTGATATGTATGATAATAAGATAAGAGTGGGATGACGCAATGCAATAATCTTTTTTATCAAACTTTTAGAAGCCTATACTTTAATATTTGGGGTTTATTGTGTTACCTATTTCTTAACGAAATCGGTCCGTCACTTCACTTCTGAACGTAATACTAACGTCATTTTGACAGTTATTTTAGTTACATGTCAAAATTAAACAAAATATACCTAATTCCACTCAACTGTTGTTTAAAAAAAGACCGTATTGAAGTGAGTTAAGTGTTATTTCAGATCAATCGTATTTGTAAAATTTAATTCTCTTTACGTAAACAGTTTCAACTGATTCAGATTATAAAACGTATCACTAAATTTCATCTTAGCGTTTTTTTTCGTCATTTCTATAGATACCTCATAGAAATGCGACGCGAATTCATTCTAGTATTGTTAGGGATCATATGTATTTCCACAATATCGTCGCTTTTATCCGGATATGTCCAAATAGAAACGGATAAAGTGCTATTAGACACTGTTGTAGGAGCTGTGGGTGCGGGTAACTTTTCTTATTGGCAATTGGGCCACTCTGGGCCTTTGCTGGTGGAACTGACATCATTATCGGGTGATGCGGACCTCTACGTTGCCGACACGGTCAGGTTTGTGCTCGAAATTTACATTTAAACGTAATTTTTCATCATTTCAGTAACACATTGAAAGTGAATGTATTTCCATGATTAAGAGCCTGTATTATCTGGCAGCGGCTCTTAAAAGCATCAATCGACTGTCCAAATTACTTCAAACCTGTATTTCTCTGCTTGAGAGGTCACAGATGTACTACAGGCACCACGGCATTAATTTTATTCTTAGTATTATTTTTAACCCACATTCTTTTTTAAATCCCCAAAGCAAGGCAAAGGAATCAGCACCCATAGCACGAGAGCGCGCAAGAAACGCGTCGTGCGCGAGCTATGTTGCCCGTCTTTTTCTTACTGTTCGTTCTAGAAAGAGACAAATAGTGTATCTTGCGCCTTAGTGTTGTATGCTAGTCGAGCAGGTTGACAATTTTTTTTTATATCTAAAAATTTAACGAGGCTTGAGTGCACCAGGGACTATGTCAGCCTCATGGGAAACCACAGGTACCTAATTCAAACTCTGCCTTGCCTAGAGTCCGAGGCTCTGGAGCCAGGTTGACAATGCCACCTATTTTTCTCTCTTTTTCTTTCTCTTTTCTATTTGTTTGACTCAATATTATTTCTGTTCAGGCCGAGCTACGAGACGGACAGGAATAATTTCAGTTCGGTGACCTGCGGGCCTGACTTGGTGAACATACCTGCTGGCTTCCCTCGGCCAGTTGGTAAGCATATACCTTTCATTTCCTCAGTTAAACTCGGGAAGTTACTACCCGATTACCCGACTGGTCAGTTTCAAAAATGCAGAATAGCCGGCCCTCTGGCTGATTGACAGTTCTCGCGCGTACCACTGAGTCAAATGAGACTCATTTTGCTACATTTGATTTCAGCTTAGGGGAGACAGAGGCGAGTTGAGACAGAGGCGAGTTGATACAAAGCCGATTTCTTTGAACTGTGACAGTTTATCGGGCTGGTAGCTTCGCTAATTCGTTGCTCTTTCTACACTCCACAGTTTGTGTGAAGCTGTGACCTCGCTAACTGTCATAGGTGCAGAGAAAAAGGCTTTGTATCAACTCACCTCTGTCTCAACTTACCTCGGTCTCCCCTACCGTGTTTTTGCAAAAAAAAAATGTTATTTTATCCTATCATAATTGCTTTAGAAAACATTTTTTGACTTGACTTTGACTACTAGAGACTTGATACATCTCTAGTTTAGATTAATATAATTTATGGCTCGGGGACCTTATACATCCCTTTTATATAGTACATTACTGCAGAGGCCGTGAAGTAAGGGATTGCTGGACGAGTTTGGGGTAGGTGGCCGAGTCGAAGACGAGGCCAGATAGAACGAGTCCTGCAATCCCTGTTCCGGCCAAAGCTTGTATAGTGCTTTTCTCAAACAATGTGAGGAAATATTAAAATTAAAATAACTACTAGACAATCAAGTAAATCATAGTTTACTTTTTTCCGGTAGCATATTTTGCATAGCTAAATTTGCCTCCTCTTTTAAATGAGGCGGAGTACAGTTCATAAGTTCCTCGTCACTTTCATCACTAGAAGTCATTTTTATTTCTGTTAAATTATAATAACAATCACTACGAAATACGCATAAGCAGAAAAAAAGATTTTCGATTTGCCACCTTTTTTATTTTTTAAATGTACTAATTTGATCCAGCTATTTGAGCACCATGTTTAACCGCACATAAATATAGTACCATAGTTTTTTTTTTTTATGTCGCAATTATGCTTAGGTACAGATTGTGGTGGTGGTTGGCTGTATGTAATTTTTTCCTTTGCCAATTTAATTTTAGTATAGAAATTTAAAAAATTAGAGCAGCGGACAAAAATGGATTTTCATACTAACTTTTGTGGCCTAAGCCAAGAAGTAATGTAGGGAGCCATAAACGAGAAACTTCATGTCCTCATATCGGGACATTAACGCATACATTTCCGAGCATGTTTGAGAAAAATGTATTTAATTTAAGCAGACTTTAAGTATTGTAGTAGCTTAATGTATTTTATTTTGAAAAAATTACTTCCTGCCAAGTTTCTTGCGGCGCATTCTTGGCAATGATGGTCTTTCCGAATGCGCTGGTAGTTTAAAAAAAGACATGCAAAAGAGCTCTAAGCAACCAATTTGCAAAAAAAAACAACTTTTTATTTTTTTCATTTAGTCACTGTGGTTTTATTTTTATAAACAAAATAACTCCGTCTAGTTCTTTTTTGCCGACTACCCGCGGGCTATGCATAATGCGGAATGGTTTCCCCGAGTGGTCGGTAAGTAGTCGGTCTGTCTCTAATTTTTATGCTTCCGTGGCCAGGTATCGGGGTGTTCGGGCATTGGTCCCACTCGCTCTCGGAGTACAGCATCCAGGTGTTCTTGGACGCGTCGGCGGCGCTCCAAGAGCAGCAGCTGCTGACCCTGGAGCGGGCAGAGCACCAGGACAGCGCTGGTCAGTTAACAGTCCTAAGTCTTGAAGTATTTCAGCAAACATTCATACATGCATTAATCACGTCTTTATCCCTCACGGGGTAGACAGAGCCTAAGGTAACAAATTTAGCATGATTAAACGGTGTATAGGTGGAGAAATCAAAATAGTGATAGTGATGGGCTTTTTACCATCTGCGCGGGAAGAGAAGCAACTGGTAAATTCCAAGTTTTTTCTTAATCCCAGACCAGCATGGATGGAGTATACAGGGTAACAGACACCCCGTACGATAATTCACTGGGTTATATAACCATACCTATGGAGGTTAAAAAATATATTTAAAAAAATTAGCACTTCTTGAACACCGAAATATCGGTAGTCAAAATTTCAAAGTAAAAAACGATCTTCAGCGAAAATGTTCACCACACCTGAACAGCTGATAACGTTAAGTTTATTGAACTCTTGTTACCGTAAGCCTCTATTCCTATTGGTTTTCAAAAAGTAGTCAAACATGGCCGACGCCCCGCCCTATTTTCATTCATTCCGTCAGAGGAAGTGTTGCCGTCAGAGTGAGTTTGTTATGATTTATTTTCTTGTCTTGTATGTAACATTTTGCATATACTTTGTTTTAGAATGGAGTGTTACAAGTCAAGAGGATTTAGGAACTGAGTTGAATATTCGTTTGGTACGATTTTTAATGTTATTGCGATTTGTCATAGCCGTGTGGCGACGCATCTGTTGCGGCTGTCCATGGCTTCACTTAGCATCGAGTAACTCTCTGCCAACACGTCTTATTAAAAAAAAGTAAATTAAAATATAGTAATGTTGATATTTGGTATAGTACTGGTATTAGGTAGGTACCTTACTGGTGAGTTTTCCAAAAAAAAAGTCCACACGTACATTTTTTCAAGAATTTAAATATTTCGAAAAAAAAAATTGAAAAATTGGCCGCCAAGGTCTCTTTTACATGTCTTTTTTGAAACTAGCAGCGCATTCGGAAAGACCATCATTGCCTAGAATGCGCCGCAAGAAACTTGGCAGAAAGTCATTTTTTCAAAATAAAATACATTAAGAATACTTAAATTCTACTTAAATTAAATACACTTATAAAAGGGATGTATGAGGTCCCCGAGCCTTAAATTATATTAGTCTATAGTATAATTTTCATAGACATGTATAGAGTTTTTCTCACTCAGAATCGTTTACCCTATCGATTCTCATACAAGAAAAAATGTGTCCCAGATTTAACTATGGATTTATTTTCCTGTTCGTCACGTTCCATACATACCTATCTGAAAAAAAGTGACGAAGTGGAATGGAAATTTTGGGACATATTTTTTCTTGTATAAGGATCGATAGGGTACCTAAACGATTCTGAGTAAGAAAAGTTATCATGTGAACTTTTTTTGGAAAACGCTCTGAGTATTTAACGATTTTTCAAAAGTGTAATGCTTAGCATGTAGGTTTAATGGTTTTAAAAAAAAGTATGTCACTTAGGGTCATGATTGTTTTTTGTATTAGATAGCTTATTTAATGTAGATTAAGATCTATGCTTAACTCAATACCTGCCATAAGGACTCTGTCCTGGAAAACATTTACAGAGTATCCGTCATACTAACCTGACCTGCTGGTAATTCCGGATAAATTTTAACCTTTTCGCCGTCACGTCAAATACATGAGACGTCACCCATACGCCGGACGTCTTTATTGAGATGCCTTAAATTGAACCTAAATCCGATTGAACGAATTGCTTTTGCATGAAGTAATGGACGTATATAAAAAAGCCGTGGTGGTCGATGGCGTCGAAAAGGTTAAGAGACTGTCGTCACTTCTGTGTTCTAGACTAGTGATGTGCCGGATCGTTAAAAATATATTATATCCGCGGATACGGATCTGATTACGGATATTTAGTGTCAAGATCCGAGGATAACCTGGCGCAACCTTGAAGCGATAGTTGATGAAAGATTCTTTCAGTTATGTAGTATTAGTATGGTAACTTACAAACGTTTGCAATATAAAGGTGCCAAATGTTTGATTTAAAAAAATAAAAATGCTCTGAATGTAATTTTATAGGTATTTTAATTCTGCCTAATCACCTGTAAAAGATCCGCGTGAAAAGTAACCGACACGGATACGGATACGGATTTTTCTTTTCCCTCAGATATCCGCGGATACGGATACGGTTATCCGGAAGATCACTCTAGGCCAAGCCAGTTCAGGGCCCCGTAGAGCTAGTTGCGCCACCAGTGAGAAGTGTACAGTGTTTCCTGTTTTTACAGATGTAGAAAAGCTACGAGAGAAGGTGGTATCCAGGAAGGCTGAGGACGAGACCAAGCCGAGGTTCTTGAAGCTGCTTAACATCCTGGATATGATCTTCGAAATGTTCGTGCTGTGAGCGTCCTGCTCTAATGGTACCAACAGGAAAGAGAAAGCTTTAGGGGGCACTGACGTAAAGCTTTTAGGAACAGTCTTCAAACTGTGGTCTGCGGACCCTGGGGGGGAGGGGCTGGGGAGGGGGGGGGGGGTTTGCGCAGTCTTCGATAGTAATAAAGAAATGCCTCGAAAATGTTTCGTGATAGCTACTAGTGGCTTTCAACATGAAACTACCCTAAGACTCCATAATTACCTGCTATGGGTGGTGTAGGGGTGTAGCACGCGTCACGGCATGACGAGGTTCCGGGTTCGATTCCCGGCCATAGCTTTACTTTTTTGGTTTTTTCTGTGTCGTTTAGAAATTTAAATAGCCTTTGTAAGTGTGTTTCAGGATTTTTGAAGTTGACATTAGTTGGTATGTCTGTCTGTATGTGGGTATTATTTTATTTTATTTAGGTACTAGCTGTGTATTATATTTATGTTAGTATTGTTGTTTTTACTATCTTCGTTTCTCCTGTCTATTTGTTTCCGCCGCCTACTTAAGCTGTCTCCGACTTATTTCTTAATTTACAATACAATACAATAACGCTTTATTGAACACCACATAAACCAAAACAGAAAAAAGGTACCTATACAGAATATTACAAGGTAACAATAGGCGGCCTTATCGCTACAGACGATCTCTACCAGGCAACCATAATGGACTGGAGAACAGAACAGATCTGAGCAGTTGGTGCAATTTAGAATATATATTAATATACTAAGTACTGAAATACATAATATATTATACATGAAATGAAACACACATTTATAATAAACATACACACATCTAAAAAAGCCAGCTACAAGATTCATGCACAAGATGACAGATAGTGCTTCAACATAGATTTAAACGGTAAAGATTTGGGTTTATTGGTTGTCTGGTAGCTATTAAGCGATAAGACCGCCTATCGTCTACGTCGTTCTTTGTTTCTGTATTGTTTTGCTAACTTAGCAGTCGTTTTTCCTTATCTGGCACTTTCACATTTACCTTTCACAGATAAGGTCAAACGATTGCTAAGTTAGCAGAATTCTACAGAGCTACGAATAATAATAAGTCAAGAAGCGTTACTAAGCCCGAAAAATCATTCCACGCGAAGTGAACCGCAGGGGGCGGGGCTTAAAATATGTACCGCGCGGCGAATTAGTTCGGCCGGGACGCTCGAGCCGTTATCGTGACGTTATCATTGTATTTCTGCGCTAATACATTAGAAAAATATGCCATCGTGTTGTGTGAAGTGGTGTAGAAGCCATTCAGATATGAAAAATAGAGGACTCGCCTTTCATATGTATGTAAATAAATATTTTAGGACACCATATTTGACGACTCTGGATGCATGCGATCCACGCACCCTTCCCTTACCGCAAGTGGGCGGACACGATCACGACGCGCGGACTAATCGCGTGCAAGCATTGTCTGTGTGAGTGACAGGTGTCACGTTTGCATTGCTGTTAGTTTGTGTGCGTAAGTGGAATGACAATCGAAGCGGCCACTGTTAGGGAATTACGCTTCTTGACTTATTATTATTCGTAGCTACAGAGCGTTTATGAATAAGGGGGCAAATGTCTTAATTGTCTTATTCCTCCGCGGGGTAAATGAATCAAAAATTCAAATGGAAAATAACACGCCTGCTGACATTTCGGACGTTCTGAGACTGTAGATTTTCTAATTATCTCAATGTACGGTTTTTAAATGTGTCTGGATGGACCCTGTTTTGTTCTAGTCATTAAAGTTATTTAAAAAGAAGTTGTTTTAGTTTTCATTTACCTATTTCTTATTTAAACACACATGCACAAAATCACGCCTATCCCTTACAGGGCAGACGGAGCTAAGGTAACAAGACCTAAAGGCCACGTTTAACATGATTGTGGGCGAAATGGAATCAAAATAGTGATGGGTTCTGTCTACCCCGTAAGGGATATAGACGTGATACGTGATGTGATGATGACGTGATAAACTACATTTCTTGCGTTAAATGTGTGAAATTGACAGCGATGATTTTTTTTAAAACATAACCGAGGGAGAAGCTGGTAATACATACACCCATACATAAATCACGTCTTTATCCCTTACGGAGTAGAAAGAGCCTAAGGTAACAAGACCTAAAGGCCACGTTTTAGCATGATTGTGGGCGTATAGGTGGAAAATGGAATCAAACTAGTGATGGGTTGCTAGCATCGCCTATAACCAGTGGCGTAACTATAACGTCTGGGGCCCGCGGCAAATTCGTCAGATGGGGCTTCTACCTCAATATAAAGAAGTGCATCAGCGTCCCTTCTGTGCTCTAAACCAAGCCAGTTCGGGGCCCCGTAGAGCTAGGGGGCTTTGCCACCCCTGCCACCCTATAGTTACGCCACAGCCTATAACATGATTCCTATTTTCGCCCATTCCCTCGCTGGGCTTTTACCATCTGCGCGGGAAGGGAAGCAACTGGCACATTCTGTTTTTCCTTTGCAGACCAGCGTGGAAGACTACATGAAAGCTAGTAATGTTACAAATAAAACAAATATCAATGGCAACTCTGATTTATTTACAATAATAACACACGTCACTATAAAACTATAAATACTAAAACAGTTAGGGGCCATTCAAGTATTACGTAAGCAGATTTTTACAATTATTTACCCCCCCCCCCCCCCCATGTCAGCAAAAGTAAGCAACCCCCCCTCCCATGCTTACGTAATAATTGGTACCTATATGAATTTTTATTTTAATGGATTCTGTTTTCTATTGATTCCTGAGCAGCAGCTCGAATCGAAACTGCTGACGTAATCACCATATCGACCCCCCCCCCCCCCCCCCACCCACCATGTCATCAAAAATAAGCAAAGCAAAGTCCCCCGCCCCCCTCAAGCGCTTACGTAATACTTGAACGCCCCCTTATACAAAATGCGTGATTTTACGAACTAGGTCTGTATTTACGCAGATATTAAAAAATCATTTGCCATCTTATCTAATTAAAAAAAAACAGTCGCACAGACCCGACTTTGAGTAATTCGCGTATTTCATTATATTTTATAAAAATGCATCCTATATTGAATGAAAAACTTAGCCAAATTTCATCAAAATCGGTTCGGCCGTTTCAGCATCGGATTTAACAGTAAAAATATCGGGATATATTAAAAAAAAATTGCCTGGGGATAGAATCGATAACAGAACACGTACCAACAGTTTTTAGAATTTTTGTCTGTGTTTGCGAGCGCATCACGTGAAAACGGCTGAACGGATTTTGATGCAAACTACTAATCTGTCAAGAAAATCACCGGGCAGGTTACAGGCTACTTTTATCCCGGAAAATTACATAATTTCCGCGGGATAGCGACATACATGGCAATTGCTAATTCTAATAATAATAAAGTAATAAATAAAACAATCACACTAACAATCCATACAAGTTTCGATTAAAAAATAATTTAGAACAATAAAAAAATGCAAAAATTTCAGATCTCTTGCAAAATTAATACTAAATATATGTATACATATACTTATGACTTATTCTAATTAATGCCAAGTGCGGGTTGCACAAAGTTACATCAATAATATTAACTAACCGACGATTTTTTCATTATTATTTGACAGAACAGGCACATTTGACAGACAATCTAAGAAATATCAAAATCTCTGGTTACGGTTATAGTTATCGTAAACTAACTTGTTGCAACACACACTTAGAATTATTGTATTTGGTGTAACCTTAGCAAGTTGTTAAAAATGGTGAAAGAAGTATAATAATAAAGCGCACGAGTCGCGTCGCGCGCGATAGTATCCCCGTCTCTTTCTCACTGTTCGTTCTAGAAAGAGACGGGTAGTGTATCTCGCTCTCGTCCTAGCCGGGCTGGATTTCTACTCACTATGACTTGTATATAGACTACAAGCCCATGGAAAAAAAAACATGTGAAATGAACCAGCGTGAATGAAGCTTAGAAGGCTGTTACTATTCGCAGAGTGCAAAGCGGGTGGAGGGGGTAGCCTAAACGATCACAGCGCTCGCTACGGCTAAAATTGTCATTTTTGTTGCTGACTTGAGCTGTCAAATCCATATTGCAGTAAACATTTTCTAATCGTTTTTGAGATAAAAATATGGTCCTGGTAAGATGTGTTGTTGTGAATTGTAATAACACCAAGAAGAATAGCGACTGTAAATTTTACCAATTTCCAAGACCATGGTGGAAACGAAACCAAAGAAATAAGTGGATATTTGCCGTAAGAAAAAAAAGTAAGTTACCTAACCTCTAAAATTTTACTTAAAGTACGTTATCATTTGATACATGTTACTGACTACCATTGTCCAAAATTGTGTAATATAGTAAAATAGCACGGATTTCATTAATATTTTCCACAATATTTACTTACTTCTTGTTTGACAGCGGTGACAATATTGTCCATAATGGCCGCCTGTCACGTGGCGCTGTCGTCGCGCTCGGTCCCAATATCATAAAATAACTCTGAGCGCTATGCCGTCATTTCTGAGCGGTACATTTATGGAATTTCTCAGGTACAAGTGAGGAATTACGACTAAATATTAATTTACGGCGTTTTTATAGCTTATAGATGATTAAAAATAAATGTCGAAATACCTAGTGCCGGTTTAAAGTGGCGGTGCCGGAAGTTAGTGCAATTTTTTTTTTCAATGTATGAGAAAAAACCTGTACCGCTCAGAAATGACGGCATAGCGCTAAGAGTTATTTTATGATATAGTAACAGCCTTCTAAGCTTCATTCACGCTGGTTCATTTCACATGTTTTTTTTTGTCCATGGGCTTGTAGTCTAATAGTCAAGGGCAAAAATATACGTACGTTACCAAGGCGTCAAAAACACCTTTATACAACACTAGCTGACCCGGCGAACTTTGTTCCGCCTTAAATTTGAAAAATTCCTGTGGTTTGGGCTGTGCTATCCCGCGGGAACTATGCAATTTTCCGGAATAAAAACTATCCTATGTCCTTTCCCGGGACTCAAACTATCTGTATACCAAATTTCAACTAAATCGGCCCAGCGGTTTAAGCGTGAAAAGGTAACAGACAGACAGACAGACAGACAGACAGACAGACAGACAGACAGAGTTACTTTCGCATTTATAATATTAGTAAGGATGAAGGTCGGTGACATATATCTGACATGATGGCTATTTCTATATTTATGGCTGTACAGTCATTTTTTCGATCATAAATATAGACAGTTCTTTAGTAAGGTCACCGCAAAAAAAAAAAATTAACAAACGCCGAAAATTTTGACAGCTGTCGGCAAAAGTAGAAGAAAAAGCATTAATCTTTTTATTGCAGTGTCTGAGGCTGAAAAATTAGAAAAAGTCTCGTCTACTATCTTGCCCTGATATCACTCATTCTCATGCGATGTCAATCTGTTATTATATTCTATATCTATGGTGTAGTGTACAGTTTAAGGCTTTGGGATAGACCTAGCACTATTGATCTGTTTTGATGGTCTTTCCGAATGTGCTGGTAGTTTCAAAAAGACATGTAAAAGAGCCCTTGGCGGCCAATTTGCAAAAATAAATTTTCATTTTCATTTATGTAGTTTTAAAACTGTGTAGGCAAAGATTGAAGCTTGGTCTACTGAGTAGACCGTGGTCTACTCGGTCTTTTTCTTGACATTGTGCGGTTGCAAGCTTGTTCTTTCGTTGATTATTTCTGTAGAGTTTAAACACTGTGTAGGCAGTCATGGAAGCTTGGTCTACTGAGTAGACCGGGGTCTACTCGGTCTTCTTGCCTTTGTGCGGGTGCAAGCTTGTTCTTTCATTAATTTCTTATGTAGAGTTTTAACACTGTAGGCAGTAATGGAAGCTTGGTCTACTGAGTAGACCGGGGTCTACTCGGTTTTCTTGTTGGCTTTGGCGGCTGCGAGCTTTTCTTTGCATTGCTGGTATAAAGCGTCCAAGTCGAAGGCAGCCTTCACATTGTCTTTTGAGAAGAGGAATCTGTAATGTTAATAATTAAATCATTAATTATTTTAAATTTTTAGATTGATTTTTTCGAGCATTTCTGACTGATCTACCTAAATCTCACAAACACTAGCTACGCACTACTAGGATCGCATTAGAAATGATGATATCCGCGCAAGAACTAAAGTCACGGACATAGCTCGAAGAATCGCTAGACTTAAGTGGCAGTGGGCAGGGCACATCGCCCGTAGAACTGACGGCCGATGGGGCCGAAAGGGTCTCGAGTGGCGTCCGCGGACCGGAAGACGCGGCGTAGGTAGGCCTCCAACAAGATGGAGCGACGGCCTGGTGAGGGTAGCGGGCAGTGGCGTAGCTAGGTAACCAAGGGCCCTGGTGCAAATAAAAAAATGGGGCCCCACTACTATCTAAACTGGTTACGTTTTAATAATAATGGTTTGATCGAGATTTTCTGGTAAGGATTCGAGGGCCCTCTGAGCTTGAGGGCCCCGGGTACTGCCCCGCCTAGTCCCTAGGTAGCTACGCCACTGGTAGCGGGGACGCATTGGATGCGGATGGCGCAGGGCCGATCTGTTTGGCCGCGGGGGAGGCCTATGCTCAGCAGTGGACGTCTTTCGGCTGATGTAGATGATGATGACTAGCTACTATTCCCCTAAATTGTGGGAAGGGAACTCTTGACTGTGATTCGCTAACGCTTCGGCTGGGCCTTCGACCTTTGGGGGGAGTCTTCAGGCAATAGAGGCTATGCAGTTGTCCACTTTGGAGGCATAGGGTCTGGTCAGCCTCCCCAGCCTGCGGCGACTTACTTCTGCAGCTTGCCGCTGTGGTCGGGCTGCGGGCGGCGCGCCAGCTCGCGCGCGTCGTGCAGCCTCCCCAGCCTGCGTGCGGCGACTTACTTCTGCAGCTTGCCGCTGTGGTCGGGCTGCGGGCGGCGCGCCAGCTCGCGCGCGTCGTGCAGCCTCCCCAGCCTGCGTGCGGCGACTTACTTCTGCAGCTTGCCGCTGTGGTCGGGCTGCGGGCGGCGCGCCAGCTCGCGCGCGTCGTGCAGCCTCCCCAGCCTGCGTGCGGCGACTTACTTCTGCAGCTTGCCGCTGTGGTCGGGCTGCGGGCGGCGCGCCAGCTCGCGCGCGTCGTGCAGCCTCCCCAGCCTGCGTGCGGCGACTTACTTCTGCAGCTTGCCGCTGTGGTCGGGCTGCGGGCGGCGCGCCAGCTCGCGCGCGTCGTGCAGCCTCCCCAGCCTGCGTGCGGCGACTTACTTCTGCAGCTTGCCGCTGTGGTCGGGCTGCGGGCGGCGCGCCAGCTCGCGCGCGTCGTGCAGCCTCCCCAGCCTGCGTGCGGCGACTTACTTCTGCAGCTTGCCGCTGTGGTCGGGCTGCGGGCGGCGCGCCAGCTCGCGCGCGTCGTGCAGCCTCCCCAGCCTGCGTGCGGCGACTTACTTCTGCAGCTTGCCGCTGTGGTCGGGCTGCGGGCGGCGCGCCAGCTCGCGCGCGTCGTGCAGCCTCCCCAGCCTGCGTGCGGCGACTTACTTCTGCAGCTTGCCGCTGTGGTCGGGCTGCGGGCGGCGCGCCAGCTCGCGCGCGTCGTGCAGCCTCCCCAGCCTGCGTGCGGCGACTTACTTCTGCAGCTTGCCGCTGTGGTCGGGCTGCGGGCGGCGCGCCAGCTCGCGCGCGTCGTGCAGCCTCCCCAGCCTGCGTGCGGCGACTTACTTCTGCAGCTTGCCGCTGTGGTCGGGCTGCGGGCGGCGCGCCAGCTCGCGCGCGTCGTGCAGCCTCCCCAGCCTGCGTGCGGCGACTTACTTCTGCAGCTTGCCGCTGTGGTCGGGCTGCGGGCGGCGCGCCAGCTCGCGCGCGTCGTGCAGCCTCCCCAGCCTGCGTGCGGCGACTTACTTCTGCAGCTTGCCGCTGTGGTCGGGCTGCGGGCGGCGCGCCAGCTCGCGCGCGTCGTGCAGCCTCCCCAGCCTGCGTGCGGCGACTTACTTCTGCAGCTTGCCGCTGTGGTCGGGCTGCGGGCGGCGCGCCAGCTCGCGCGCGTCGTGCAGCCTCCCCAGCCTGCGTGCGGCGACTTACTTCTGCAGCTTGCCGCTGTGGTCGGGCTGCGGGCGGCGCGCCAGCTCGCGCGCGTCGTGCAGCCTCCCCAGCCTGCGTGCGGCGACTTACTTCTGCAGCTTGCCGCTGTGGTCGGGCTGCGGGCGGCGCGCCAGCTCGCGCGCGTCGTGCAGCCTCCCCAGCCTGCGTGCGGCGACTTACTTCTGCAGCTTGCCGCTGTGGTCGGGCTGCGGGCGGCGCGCCAGCTCGCGCGCGTCGTGCAGCCTCCCCAGCCTGCGTGCGGCGACTTACTTCTGCAGCTTGCCGCTGTGGTCGGGCTGCGGGCGGCGCGCCAGCTCGCGCGCGTCGTGCAGCCTCCCCAGCCTGCGTGCGGCGACTTACTTCTGCAGCTTGCCGCTGTGGTCGGGCTGCGGGCGGCGCGCCAGCTCGCGCGCGTCGTGCAGCCTCCCCAGCCTGCGTGCGGCGACTTACTTCTGCAGCTTGCCGCTGTGGTCGGGCTGCGGGCGGCGCGCCAGCTCGCGCGCGTCGTGCAGCCTCCCCAGCCTGCGTGCGGCGACTTACTTCTGCAGCTTGCCGCTGTGGTCGGGCTGCGGGCGGCGCGCCAGCTCGCGCGCGTCGTGCAGCCTCCCCAGCCTGCGTGCGGCGACTTACTTCTGCAGCTTGCCGCTGTGGTCGGGCTGCGGGCGGCGCGCCAGCTCGCGCGCGTCGTGCAGCCTCCCCAGCCTGCGTGCGGCGACTTACTTCTGCAGCTTGCCGCTGTGGTCGGGCTGCGGGCGGCGCGCCAGCTCGCGCGCGTCGTGCAGCCTCCCCAGCCTGCGTGCGGCGACTTACTTCTGCAGCTTGCCGCTGTGGTCGGGCTGCGGGCGGCGCGCCAGCTCGCGCGCGTCGTGCAGCCTCCCCAGCCTGCGTGCGGCGACTTACTTCTGCAGCTTGCCGCTGTGGTCGGGCTGCGGGCGGCGCGCCAGCTCGCGCGCGTCGTGCAGCCTCCCCAGCCTGCGTGCGGCGACTTACTTCTGCAGCTTGCCGCTGTGGTCGGGCTGCGGGCGGCGCGCCAGCTCGCGCGCGTCGTGCAGCCTCCCCAGCCTGCGTGCGGCGACTTACTTCTGCAGCTTGCCGCTGTGGTCGGGCTGCGGGCGGCGCGCCAGCTCGCGCGCGTCGTGCAGCCTCCCCAGCCTGCGTGCGGCGACTTACTTCTGCAGCTTGCCGCTGTGGTCGGGCTGCGGGCGGCGCGCCAGCTCGCGCGCGTCGTGCAGCCTCCCCAGCCTGCGTGCGGCGACTTACTTCTGCAGCTTGCCGCTGTGGTCGGGCTGCGGGCGGCGCGCCAGCTCGCGCGCGTCGTGCAGCCTCCCCAGCCTGCGTGCGGCGACTTACTTCTGCAGCTTGCCGCTGTGGTCGGGCTGCGGGCGGCGCGCCAGCTCGCGCGCGTCGTGCAGCCTCCCCAGCCTGCGTGCGGCGACTTACTTCTGCAGCTTGCCGCTGTGGTCGGGCTGCGGGCGGCGCGCCAGCTCGCGCGCGTCGTGCAGCCTCCCCAGCCTGCGTGCGGCGACTTACTTCTGCAGCTTGCCGCTGTGGTCGGGCTGCGGGCGGCGCGCCAGCTCGCGCGCGTCGTGCAGCCTCCCCAGCCTGCGTGCGGCGACTTACTTCTGCAGCTTGCCGCTGTGGTCGGGCTGCGGGCGGCGCGCCAGCTCGCGCGCGTCGTGCAGCCTCCCCAGCCTGCGTGCGGCGACTTACTTCTGCAGCTTGCCGCTGTGGTCGGGCTGCGGGCGGCGCGCCAGCTCGCGCGCGTCGTGCAGCCTCCCCAGCCTGCGTGCGGCGACTTACTTCTGCAGCTTGCCGCTGTGGTCGGGCTGCGGGCGGCGCGCCAGCTCGCGCGCGTCGTGCAGCCTCCCCAGCCTGCGTGCGGCGACTTACTTCTGCAGCTTGCCGCTGTGGTCGGGCTGCGGGCGGCGCGCCAGCTCGCGCGCGTCGTGCAGCCTCCCCAGCCTGCGTGCGGCGACTTACTTCTGCAGCTTGCCGCTGTGGTCGGGCTGCGGGCGGCGCGCCAGCTCGCGCGCGTCGTGCAGCCTCCCCAGCCTGCGTGCGGCGACTTACTTCTGCAGCTTGCCGCTGTGGTCGGGCTGCGGGCGGCGCGCCAGCTCGCGCGCGTCGTGCAGCCTCCCCAGCCTGCGTGCGGCGACTTACTTCTGCAGCTTGCCGCTGTGGTCGGGCTGCGGGCGGCGCGCCAGCTCGCGCGCGTCGTGCAGCCTCCCCAGCCTGCGTGCGGCGACTTACTTCTGCAGCTTGCCGCTGTGGTCGGGCTGCGGGCGGCGCGCCAGCTCGCGCGCGTCGTGCAGCCTCCCCAGCCTGCGTGCGGCGACTTACTTCTGCAGCTTGCCGCTGTGGTCGGGCTGCGGGCGGCGCGCCAGCTCGCGCGCGTCGTGCAGCCTCCCCAGCCTGCGTGCGGCGACTTACTTCTGCAGCTTGCCGCTGTGGTCGGGCTGCGGGCGGCGCGCCAGCTCGCGCGCGTCGTGCAGCCTCCCCAGCCTGCGTGCGGCGACTTACTTCTGCAGCTTGCCGCTGTGGTCGGGCTGCGGGCGGCGCGCCAGCTCGCGCGCGTCGTGCAGCCTCCCCAGCCTGCGTGCGGCGACTTACTTCTGCAGCTTGCCGCTGTGGTCGGGCTGCGGGCGGCGCGCCAGCTCGCGCGCGTCGTGCAGCCTCCCCAGCCTGCGTGCGGCGACTTACTTCTGCAGCTTGCCGCTGTGGTCGGGCTGCGGGCGGCGCGCCAGCTCGCGCGCGTCGTGCAGCCTCCCCAGCCTGCGTGCGGCGACTTACTTCTGCAGCTTGCCGCTGTGGTCGGGCTGCGGGCGGCGCGCCAGCTCGCGCGCGTCGTGCAGCCTCCCCAGCCTGCGTGCGGCGACTTACTTCTGCAGCTTGCCGCTGTGGTCGGGCTGCGGGCGGCGCGCCAGCTCGCGCGCGTCGTGCAGCCTCCCCAGCCTGCGTGCGGCGACTTACTTCTGCAGCTTGCCGCTGTGGTCGGGCTGCGGGCGGCGCGCCAGCTCGCGCGCGTCGTGCAGCCTCCCCAGCCTGCGTGCGGCGACTTACTTCTGCAGCTTGCCGCTGTGGTCGGGCTGCGGGCGGCGCGCCAGCTCGCGCGCGTCGTGCAGCCTCCCCAGCCTGCGTGCGGCGACTTACTTCTGCAGCTTGCCGCTGTGGTCGGGCTGCGGGCGGCGCGCCAGCTCGCGCGCGTCGTGCAGCCTCCCCAGCCTGCGTGCGGCGACTTACTTCTGCAGCTTGCCGCTGTGGTCGGGCTGCGGGCGGCGCGCCAGCTCGCGCGCGTCGTGCAGCCTCCCCAGCCTGCGTGCGGCGACTTACTTCTGCAGCTTGCCGCTGTGGTCGGGCTGCGGGCGGCGCGCCAGCTCGCGCGCGTCGTGCAGCCTCCCCAGCCTGCGTGCGGCGACTTACTTCTGCAGCTTGCCGCTGTGGTCGGGCTGCGGGCGGCGCGCCAGCTCGCGCGCGTCGTGCAGCCTCCCCAGCCTGCGTGCGGCGACTTACTTCTGCAGCTTGCCGCTGTGGTCGGGCTGCGGGCGGCGCGCCAGCTCGCGCGCGTCGTGCAGCCTCCCCAGCCTGCGTGCGGCGACTTACTTCTGCAGCTTGCCGCTGTGGTCGGGCTGCGGGCGGCGCGCCAGCTCGCGCGCGTCGTGCAGCCTCCCCAGCCTGCGTGCGGCGACTTACTTCTGCAGCTTGCCGCTGTGGTCGGGCTGCGGGCGGCGCGCCAGCTCGCGCGCGTCGTGCAGCCTCCCCAGCCTGCGTGCGGCGACTTACTTCTGCAGCTTGCCGCTGTGGTCGGGCTGCGGGCGGCGCGCCAGCTCGCGCGCGTCGTGCAGCCTCCCCAGCCTGCGTGCGGCGACTTACTTCTGCAGCTTGCCGCTGTGGTCGGGCTGCGGGCGGCGCGCCAGCTCGCGCGCGTCGTGCAGCCTCCCCAGCCTGCGTGCGGCGACTTACTTCTGCAGCTTGCCGCTGTGGTCGGGCTGCGGGCGGCGCGCCAGCTCGCGCGCGTCGTGCAGCCTCCCCAGCCTGCGTGCGGCGACTTACTTCTGCAGCTTGCCGCTGTGGTCGGGCTGCGGGCGGCGCGCCAGCTCGCGCGCGTCGTGCAGCCTCCCCAGCCTGCGTGCGGCGACTTACTTCTGCAGCTTGCCGCTGTGGTCGGGCTGCGGGCGGCGCGCCAGCTCGCGCGCGTCGTGCAGCCTCCCCAGCCTGCGTGCGGCGACTTACTTCTGCAGCTTGCCGCTGTGGTCGGGCTGCGGGCGGCGCGCCAGCTCGCGCGCGTCGTGCAGCCTCCCCAGCCTGCGTGCGGCGACTTACTTCTGCAGCTTGCCGCTGTGGTCGGGCTGCGGGCGGCGCGCCAGCTCGCGCGCGTCGTGCAGCCTCCCCAGCCTGCGTGCGGCGACTTACTTCTGCAGCTTGCCGCTGTGGTCGGGCTGCGGGCGGCGCGCCAGCTCGCGCGCGTCGTGCAGCCTCCCCAGCCTGCGTGCGGCGACTTACTTCTGCAGCTTGCCGCTGTGGTCGGGCTGCGGGCGGCGCGCCAGCTCGCGCGCGTCGTGCAGCCTCCCCAGCCTGCGTGCGGCGACTTACTTCTGCAGCTTGCCGCTGTGGTCGGGCTGCGGGCGGCGCGCCAGCTCGCGCGCGTCGTGCAGCCTCCCCAGCCTGCGTGCGGCGACTTACTTCTGCAGCTTGCCGCTGTGGTCGGGCTGCGGGCGGCGCGCCAGCTCGCGCGCGTCGTGCAGCCTCCCCAGCCTGCGTGCGGCGACTTACTTCTGCAGCTTGCCGCTGTGGTCGGGCTGCGGGCGGCGCGCCAGCTCGCGCGCGTCGTGCAGCCTCCCCAGCCTGCGTGCGGCGACTTACTTCTGCAGCTTGCCGCTGTGGTCGGGCTGCGGGCGGCGCGCCAGCTCGCGCGCGTCGTGCAGCCTCCCCAGCCTGCGTGCGGCGACTTACTTCTGCAGCTTGCCGCTGTGGTCGGGCTGCGGGCGGCGCGCCAGCTCGCGCGCGTCGTGCAGCCTCCCCAGCCTGCGTGCGGCGACTTACTTCTGCAGCTTGCCGCTGTGGTCGGGCTGCGGGCGGCGCGCCAGCTCGCGCGCGTCGTGCAGCCTCCCCAGCCTGCGTGCGGCGACTTACTTCTGCAGCTTGCCGCTGTGGTCGGGCTGCGGGCGGCGCGCCAGCTCGCGCGCGTCGTGCAGCCTCCCCAGCCTGCGTGCGGCGACTTACTTCTGCAGCTTGCCGCTGTGGTCGGGCTGCGGGCGGCGCGCCAGCTCGCGCGCGTCGTGCAGCCTCCCCAGCCTGCGTGCGGCGACTTACTTCTGCAGCTTGCCGCTGTGGTCGGGCTGCGGGCGGCGCGCCAGCTCGCGCGCGTCGTGCAGCCTC
The DNA here is from genome assembly GCA_932294345.1 of Pandemis cinnamomeana. Taxonomy (NCBI): domain Eukaryota; kingdom Metazoa; phylum Arthropoda; class Insecta; order Lepidoptera; family Tortricidae; genus Pandemis; species Pandemis cinnamomeana. The sequence goes on from OW028728.1 coordinate 8,163,423, forward strand.
CCCAGCCTGCGTGCGGCGACTTACTTCTGCAGCTTGCCGCTGTGGTCGGGCTGCGGGCGGCGCGCCAGCTCGCGCGCGTCGTGCAGCCTCCCCAGCCTGCGTGCGGCGACTTACTTCTGCAGCTTGCCGCTGTGGTCGGGCTGCGGGCGGCGCGCCAGCTCGCGCGCGTCGTGCAGCCTCCCCAGCCTGCGTGCGGCGACTTACTTCTGCAGCTTGCCGCTGTGGTCGGGCTGCGGGCGGCGCGCCAGCTCGCGCGCGTCGTGCAGCCTCCCCAGCCTGCGTGCGGCGACTTACTTCTGCAGCTTGCCGCTGTGGTCGGGCTGCGGGCGGCGCGCCAGCTCGCGCGCGTCGTGCAGCCTCCCCAGCCTGCGTGCGGCGACTTACTTCTGCAGCTTGCCGCTGTGGTCGGGCTGCGGGCGGCGCGCCAGCTCGCGCGCGTCGTGCAGCCTCCCCAGCCTGCGTGCGGCGACTTACTTCTGCAGCTTGCCGCTGTGGTCGGGCTGCGGGCGGCGCGCCAGCTCGCGCGCGTCGTGCAGCCTCCCCAGCCTGCGTGCGGCGACTTACTTCTGCAGCTTGCCGCTGTGGTCGGGCTGCGGGCGGCGCGCCAGCTCGCGCGCGTCGTGCAGCCTCCCCAGCCTGCGTGCGGCGACTTACTTCTGCAGCTTGCCGCTGTGGTCGGGCTGCGGGCGGCGCGCCAGCTCGCGCGCGTCGTGCAGCCTCCCCAGCCTGCGTGCGGCGACTTACTTCTGCAGCTTGCCGCTGTGGTCGGGCTGCGGGCGGCGCGCCAGCTCGCGCGCGTCGTGCAGCGCCAGCAGCGTCGGCAGCTGCCGGCTGGTGGGGCCGTCCTGCACGCGGTACTTCGCCGCCGCCTCGGGGTATCTGGGAACAACAACCGGCATCTATGAACTCACTTTCCTGACAAATACATAAAAAAAATTAACTGATAATGTTGCTATGATCAGATTGAACAAGGGGTTCATTTTCGAAAATACCTAAAAGTTGAAATATCTCGGAAACAAAGCTACTTTTACTAAATAGCTTTATTAGGACATCGTAAGTGCCCTCTATCCATAGTTCAAGGATTATCCACTCATTACCTAACACACATACATACATAAATCACGTCTTTATCCACGTCTTTATACATTATCTCAACGCGCTTCTTGCATCAGCACCTGACTGTGATGTATTTGCTAGTAGCTGGAGGATTGTATGCAGTGAGTGTATGAAGTTCTGCAAGGCGAAGGATGACCGTCCGTCTTCACTTAATTGTTTGTAAATGTAAATGCTGTTTATTTTCTGTTCTACGTGTTATATGTGTTGTACTGCTGTAATTAAGTATTTGTATGAATTTCACAGTGCCTTGGCTTGTCTGTAATGCTGTGTAATTATTTCAATAAATAATAAATAATACAACAGAGCCTAAGGTAACAAGGCCTAAAGACCACATTCAGCATTATTGTGGGCGTATAGGTGGAAAGGGGAATCAAAATAGTGATTGGTTGCCAGCCGCATCGCCTATAACATGATTCCTAAGATTGGCTTTTACCATTTGCGGGGGAAGAGAAGCAACTGGTGCATTCTATGTTTTTCTCTCCCAGACTAGCATGGAAGAGCATCAGCACCACATGGCAGACCAGCATCGAAGGAATGAGGATAGGAATAATGTTTTAGGAGATGCTAGCAACCCATCACTATTTTGATTCCCCTTTCCACCTATAAACCCTCAATCTAAACGTGGCCTTTAGGCCTTAGGCTGTGTCTACCCCGTAAGGGATAAAGACGTGATTTATGTGTGTGTGTAAGAAAAGCTGGTGTCAATAAAAAAATTCACAATCACCTCCCAATATCCAGCTTCCCAAACTTCAGATTATCCAAGCTGTAGCTAGCAGACAGCTCAGCGAAGACCGGAGCAAAGTTGACGCAGGCCGGGTGCCATGCAGCGTACAGGCACACTATCCACGTGGTCTGCTTGTGGCGGGCCAGCTCCTCCTCCAGGGTCTGCGGGCCTCGGAAGTAGGTGATGAGCTCCGGGCCCTGGTAAGTTGGCTCCGGGACGATGAGAGACGTCAGGATGAGGAGAGCACCGAAGGGGAGGCCGTATCTGAAAGTTGAGATCAGAGACAATAATCAATTGGAGTGGATAAGGGCTATAAAATTGTGGCAACACATCTGGCTTTTTCGTCATATACCATACTAGCTTCTGCCCGCGACTACGTCTGCGTATTATGCATATAAATGTTCCTCTCAAATCATTCTATCTATTAAAAAAAACCGCATCAAAATCCATTGCGTAGCTTTAAAGATCTAAGCATACATAGGGACAGACAGACAGCGGAGGGTGACTTTGTATTATATTATGTAGTGACAAGGTCAATTTAGTACATTACATTGCGAGGGTAGTGATATTAAAGGTCTCAGATCGAAGGAATTTGTCGCACGAGCCATAGGCGAGGGTAATAACCACGTCCAAGGTGTGTACACATTTTATGTCTTCCCCAGCGTCGTTTTACGTCTTTACACTGTTACACATGCACATGAGTAAGACGTTGGTTTGCATATGTAACAGTTGTGCTCATTAAACTTTGATAATGATCCCGTAGAGGGATCGAAACGCGTCAGTGTTTGTGTGGTGTCAGGGATAATTAAGTTTGTGGGATTTATATGTTTTATGTGGCAGTAGTGGAGGGAGGGATTGCAGGAAAAACATATATATTTCACACAAGCTTGGTTATCTTGCACGTTGAGTAGCGGAGTAGCAAGGTAAATACATTTTGTTCATTAAAATGGACCTCCGCAAAATTCAACAAAATATTCCCTCTCTATTACATTGTCTGCTCTATGTTAGAGATTCATGTAGCTTGAAAGCGTATTAACTTGATGTTTCCTAAATATCACCCGAGTTAGCTAACAAAAGTGTTATTATAGATTGGCTTAGAGGCTTACAATATTTCTAGCTTTGTTAACATTAATTATCAATGTTGCCAGCGCAATAACTCTCAGTTCCATGCTAATTTTGATCAGTGCCCTGGAACAGTAGACATATATTCTTGGACTGACAGCTGACAACTTCTACAGTCTAGTACTTATAGTTTTGACTAGTAGAGACTTTATACATCTCTACTATAGACTAATATCATTTAAGGCTCGGGGACCTTATACATCCCTTTTATAAATGTATTTAATTTAAGTACTGTAGTAGCTTAATATATTTCATTTTGTAAAAATGACTTTCTGTCAAGTTTCTTGCGGCACATTCTTGGCAATGATGGTCTTTCCGAATGCGCTGGTAGTTTAAAAAAAGACGTAAAAGAGCCCTCGGCATCCAATTCTGAGTAGGAAAAACCAAAAATAATTAAATTCTACGTAAACAGTCTACGGAGGAGAAAACCAGTGCTAAGCAAAAACTGTCGAAACTGCTTACAATCAGTACGTACTAACCTTACATCCGCATAAAACCACAGAATCAGGTTAGCAATCTTCGTATAAACGAAAGAGGAGGACAGATAGTTGACCATAGTCACGCTGCCCGCTTTCCGAGTTCGCAGCATAACTACAATAATTAGAAAGAACAGGATTTCCGTTTCTCTCGAGTCCAATTCACAGTCCACATCGGGGAACAAAAAGCCGCAAATTGCACCAGTACGCTTAGCTATTACGTAGGAAATGCTTAGTAATATATTGATCCAGTAGTACGGCTTTAGTAATTGTTTGAAATCTTGCTTGAAAGACATTTTAATTTATTTTTATCGCGTATTTTTAATGCGAGGTCTAGACTCGATCCGATATAACCACTGAGCAGTCGAATTGACACTGACAGGAGGATGCCTGTGTTGCCAAATATGATAATTTTGTGTACAAATTGTCAATGTAGAAAAAAAAACTTTTTGTGCAGTGCATCGCTAATCAGTCGTGACGCTGAAGCAACAGTACGTCTAGTGTAAGTTTTGCAACAAATTTTCGTTTACTATTCGAAATAGTTAAACGAGCTAACTCATAACGATACGTTTCTTTTCACCGTCACAATCGTATGCGCTCGAACGCTGTTGCGTTGTCACGTCGCGGCGCGTATTCCATACAAATTCGGTGAGTTCGTTTCACTTCGCGTTGCGTTTCTCACAGATGTCACTGTTCACTTCGACTCCGTAAGTTCCTCGCGAGTATAAGTTCCAACTGTCACTCTGGTGACAGTTAACGTTCGTGAACGCAGTAGTTAAGTGTGTCACTATGTTTTTACCTAGTGAGAACGCTCTCACTCCTCATATTCAGCAAAAATAAGGTTCAAGTTTCTTTAGCAAATTTATTAACGGTCTAAACGCGGCGCACCAAAGTGCTTGCGATCTTGTATCTCTTTCTTACACATTGTGATGTCTCGCAAATACGTAAGGGAGGTTAATTAAGGAATTAAGCTCTTTTTGGACATATATTTTAAGTTCTTTTTACAAACTACCTAGTTACTTACATATTTTACATTATGCGCGTACACGAATACGTGTGAACTAAAAAAACGACTTACCGTGCTAACTCCTTAAAAATAAAGCGTAAACGTTCTTAATTACAATTAAATAAAAAGCAAAAAGGAAAAAAAGGAAGGGCTCTGTCTACTCCATAAGGGATATAGACATGATATGTGTATGTGTGTGTATGTAAAAAGGAAAAAAAAACAAAAAGCAATAATGACGCCTCCAATCCCGGGGTTCGAACGCGAAATCGAAGAGATGCGTACTCGATTTAGACCATCAGGCCAACCGTTGGACCACGGCTACTTTGACAGGCTAATTGAATTTGTTAATTGGTATCCGCTACTCGTGTCATCTTTTGACATTTATCAAAATTACCCTTTAATAACATAATAATAAGAGCCACGTTGGTCGTTGCTGTGAATGACACCTTCTATACTTTCAACTGGGTATATATATTTATACTAAAAAATATGTGTAGTAACAGCGCTGTACGGTAGCAGATATTAGTATCGACCCTACTGCTACATTGAAATAAGGCGTCAAATGTGAATGATGATTATGATAAAGTTTACGTACATACAACTTAACTCAGCCGTCTCAGAACTAGTGAGAAGGCTCTCCCTTCTCATAATTAAGTAAAAATAAGGTTCAAGTTTCTTTAGCAAATTTATTAACGATGCTGCGCTGTGGACTTGTAGTCTAAAAACGACGAACCAAAATGATCTACAAGTAGGAGGTTAATAAGGAAGAAGGCACTTTTTTGAACATTTATTTTAAGAGCTTTATACAAACTACCTGCCTACCTACATTATATTTTACATTTTGTAGGCAGCTCAGCTTAATGCGTGTGAAACAAAAAAAACATAATATTTATAATAATAGGCCCTTACAAATATGACACATTTACTGTTTTTATATTACCTAATGCTACTTCAATAAATGCAACAACACATAGGTTATTATTTTTCACTTGTAAAATTAATTATATTTATTCGTTTTAAAGGGTGGGCAGGCTTTGAAAGTTAGTCACATAATATTTGTTTAATTATTTATTAAAAATAAAAATATACCTACTTTTTTCTCAGCCTTTTTTAGTTTTGAATTAATGCTTGTTTAAAGCAATTTACCTACAGGCAGTTATTTTCATAATTCATGCAAGTTTTACTTTAATTCTACACTTAGTACTCTTCATCAGTGCCATACAGAGTTACTTCTTAATTGAACGGAATAATATTTTCACCCTATATGCCTAACAAGAATTCGCAGCAACCTTTGAACAACCTGGCTAGGCTCTTCTTGAGAACTAAGATGGCTGAATTCCAAGGTAATTTTGATAATGCAGATATGAGGAATCCATCAGTATCTTTGATTGCTGCAGACTTCAATGCCTTGAAGAACTTTGTATCTCGGTAGGTGGACCAACAAGAGGTGAGGTTGAGGCGGAAAATGTTGCTGATTCATGGATCATTCCTGAGGCTCTCGCTGATATATGAGAAAACTGTTGTGCTGGCAGTGGATATTTCCAAGTGCCTGGTGAAGTGCCATGTGTCTGATACCGATGTGAGCAGGAGCTTCTGAACTGGGCGTCCTCAGACCGGCAAGAAGCGGCCCATCTTGGTCCACTTCAAAGATGTCACACTCCTGGTTTGGGTGTAGCAGTAAGTTTCTGACCCATCCCGTTACTACGCATTCATGGCTGCGAGGAAAACGTTCGAAGTGGACAAGTGTTGGATGAGAGATGGAGTCGTCATTGTGCTAGTACTGGATAGTGGCGGCGAGAAGCATCGCATCGTATCACTCGCCAAGCTACACGGGATTCCGAATGTCATGCCCGGGGCAGTGGGCTCGTCGGTCATGCCTGCAGAGGCTGCTAACACTGTATAATAAAGAGTACTAGCGTATTGCTGTGCAGCGGAAGCGGCCCAAGAGAGGCAGGAAGGCCGCGACATAATTATGTTACACTTCACTTATTTGTCACATTTTTCTTCATGTCCTTTCGAGTATTTCATAATGTGTAACTGTCTCCTGTATTTGAGCATATTGTATTGTATTCTTTACCCACTTTTTCTTGTTACTTTCGCTCTAATACCTCCAAAATATGGTTCTTGTTCTTGCCGGCATTGTTGCATTGCGACATGGCATGAGTGACGTTTGTCTGGCTGACAGTTGCTAGGTTTGACGTTTCGATCCATTTGAACGTTAACTGGACGCTGTTATGCAATACTGTGTCAACCCACAAAATGTCAAACATCGAGATATTGATACCATTCGCTTCCGTATTGATACCATCCGCTTCCTTAGGTAATAAACTAAATCATTCAAAAATGTTTTAAGTGACTCAAATCAATTTTGTACTGAATAATTCAAAAAAACAGTTGACGCATAACCAAAATCCTCTACGGGATAATCTACAATACTGTACCTATCAAGAATTTTGCAATAATGTGTCATGAGACAAATCATTATATCATTATAATATTGCTGATTCGACATTTTTCTAAAACCGAATATGCGATTTATTAAATAGGTAATTGTATTTATTTCCAATATTTACAGATGCTTTACATCTTCCCAGATCACTTGACTATTATAATACATTTATGAAATCGTCGATTCCTATATTATCAGAGGCCCCATTTTGAGAAATATGTTGATGTCATATTTAAACACGATTTTCTTAAAATGGACATCTTGAGGGTTGGTATAGTATTGCATAACAGCGTCCAACTTTACTATTGTCGCAGGGAGCTGTCGAATGCGACGATCGTATGTTCACAAAACCGTTATACTCAGTGCGTTTCGAAAAACTTTTGCGAATGCGTTTGCTCACATCGATTAACGTTACGTTTTTAAGGTTTTTTGTAATTCAAAATGGCTGCCGCTACAGCTGTCAAAGCAAACAGACTAAAGAATTCAATTGTTGGAGAAATACAGTGAAAAGTGATATTATGATTGAGCCTTCCTGCTCTACGCCATTCTACGCCGCGGAAATCTATTAGTAATCTTAAAAGTACGAAAAAATTATCAAATTCTTCGGGCGAAATACCAGAACTTTGTTTCATTTCTAACTATGGCGTTCTTACGGACGAACAGGGATTACGCCAAGGATGCTTAAGATCTTCTTCCATTCAGTACTAGTCTCCGCTAGATGCGAAGCTGACAGCAATAGCATGGATATGTGCGGAAATGTGACATGAAATGGATTTCGTAACCCTGTAGTGTTAGGTACTAGGAGTCTTAGAATCGGAGATCAGGCTGGCAAACAGCTCTAAATACGGGTTTAATATGGTTTAAATGGGGTGAAAATTTTTAAACAGCAATGTTTTATCATTGTAACCTAACCACATACTATTTCTGGCACATTGTAATTTTGTTTATATTTATACTACCTACTTAAATAACATTTACAATTATGATACCAATCAGATAAAATTGACATTTCCATTTTTCAATCCCTTAGCAAGTGGCCTGCTTTGCTCGACTAATAGATAATCCGGCCCTATAGGTATAAAGTTAGATATGTTGTGTTGTAAGAAATAAATGTCATGTCATGAGGAAATTAATTATGGGTCGCCTCAAATTATTTTTACATTTTAACTGGAAATAAACAACACTACAGTAGAACCCTCCAATAAGTTAGGATAGATATATTATGATTTGTTAAAAAGAAAAACATTTTTAATGCAAGCTTTTTTACTCATTGTTGACTGTAGTACTTGCATTTTTATCCTAAGCGTGTGTACCAAATGTTGAAGATTTCCCTCTTGTGGAGGCGGTCCTGGTTTAGAAAATTTCAGCTGAATTGCTTGAAGACATCTGCTTCAATTGAAAATTGAGTTGCAAGATTCCACCCATACAACCATACATACATATATTGCAAATTAATTAAAAACTTGTGCCTATTCCCAGTCCACCCCCAATCATGCTAAACGTGGCCTTTTTGTCTTGTTACGTTAGGCTGTCTACGACATAAGGGATAAAGACGTGATTTATGTGTGTGGTTGTACCTAATAAAAAATGATGAATGTATTTATTGGCATGACACGAGTACCTACTGTGTTGTAATGTGTATTATGTCATTATTATTATTCCTTATAGATTTGGATGAGGCACATGGCAACATGGCATAAATGTATGACAGGTATATAACTCAAGTGTAAGCTACTTTAATTTCGTTTTTTTTCATAGGAATATTATGTAAACTCAACCCATTTTAATAGTAAGGGTAAGACATTGTAACTAACAAATCATAATGGATGCTGACTTTGGTCTGAATAAAAAGGATTTTGTTTTTAGTTCAATTCTTTTAATTTTTCTATATTTTATGTCTCGGGATTTAAAATATAGTACTAGATTGTCAATGCAAGATCTCACAGGAGTTAGTATTCTAAAATTTCTAAATATATCAAGCACCATGAAAGCAATAACTAAATGTTATTCAATATGTCCATGCATGTATGTATAGCTGTCTGGAATATAAAATGCACAGTAGACAATATGTGGTCTTATCGCTTAATAGCAATCACTATCAGACAACGAATAAGACAGAAATCCCGGACTTCCCATACAAAATTGGCTCTTGTCTGTTTCGTGGCAAATAAATAGAGATGGAATATAATAAGATAACAGAAACTTAACATAGTGTGGTGAATCAAGCCCCAAAAGTCATAATGATTGTCCTTTTAAATTAAATGAACCATCACTATGATATTTACTGTAAAAACGTTTCACAGTGAGTCAAGAATTGGTTCCTAGTACACAGAGAAGAGCAAAACAAACAAAACTTAATAAGCACACGGTTAAATAAAAATAGGCAACATTTATTTTGGTGTAGGTATTATTTTAATATTGCTAATTTAGTATAGTGGCATATAAAAATAAATGGGGTTGCAGGATGGGCAAAATGCCATTGGTCCTCAACTCTCAACTCTCCACCTGATGTATATAGAATGGGCCTCAGTCATAGTTATGAAATGTTATTGCAATTTTTTATGCCAACTTCGATCTGAACGATTTGATGAACATCTGAATGTCTAAAATAATCTGAAACAAAATCCATAAAATAATTAGTTCAATGAAAATCTCTTTTGTACAACTTGCAGCCATTCTCGGAAATGTTCATTAATATGCAACTTACAACTGTTAGAATCCTCCCTTACATCCAATGAAACTCGGGTTAGTAGCGCACATCGTTTTATTCACTTGGTCAACAACACAGAGTACATTGAGCTAGTTCAGTATGACCCTCCGCGGGAAGAACTAGCAAGAAACCTCACGGGCATAGTCTTTTCTTATTGATCACTACGTCTTCTATTACCATTAATACAGATTACACTTCGAACGTATCACTAAACATATCAGCATCTCAGTCTGAATGACAATACAAAACTCCGCGTCTCTTCTAGAGCGCTTCGCGCCAAAACGTGCCGTTGACATCTGTCAGCTGTCAACGTCACTGTGATTGTTCTCTTTAATAAAGCCTGTTCTCATTTACCATAACGAAGGATCAGTTTTGAATTCTTAACAGTCGGCCGTCCTGACCTGTGCCTGACCTCAGGCAACACCTAACAAGATTAGTGGTACCCAGCACTGATCCTGAACGGCTATAATAGTACAGCAGAAAAGTATCAATGCACGTTCCCATGCTGTTTGGGTACGCAAGAGATCTTACTCTCTTATGATCCAATAACTTGCTTGTGCGTAATCGGATTCATCGACTAAGAACCATGCTGAGTATCACAAATCAGGCCACTGGTGTCCGAGACAGAGGTAAATGAAAATAGACTAATTAAAGATAATACACAACAAAACGAGAAATTTTTCAAATGTAAGTACAATCATTTTCGGCAAGTAGTTATGCATATCAAGTTATTATTTTGACACAAATCGTGGTATGAAAATTATCAATTACAATACTGTATGTTGTACTCAACTCTACATCTATTCGATTACACTCTACGAATAACAAGACTGTTATTTTTTTTCACATAAGTATTCAATTTAAGCTGTTCTAATTTATTTACATAAAATCATAAACACCAGCACGAACAAAAAAAAAAACTAATTCCTTACTTTGATATCAGTATCACTTCTCTAACACTTATAATATGAACAAGTATAAGCTTGCATAGCTCAGCGAATTAAATGAATTCGTATTTCCATAATATCTGCTGCGGCCATCCCATCTCTCATGAATGACCTCATTCATGTATGACATCCAAATAAGCAATCAATTTCAACCAAATTATCGCTTTCTAATCGATAGACAACAAAATAAGGACTTCATAAAATATTAACATCGTCCTCACATCAGTGTTTTTTTTTTTTATTATTTGTGGCCAATATAAATTTAAATACTTCCATTACTGATATGTTGTGGTGAATTGAATTCAAAATTATTATACTTTCAAACATTTTACGCGCATCATAAATTACTTGCACAAGGTCTCCAATATATACATTTCTTGTAGGTACATTTACATCTATGAGTACTGAACTTTTTTTTTTTTTTTACACTATAATTGAAATGTCTGTTACGTATGTACTAATTACCACACTAGCACTCTGTTGCAATCAGTATCATAAGTTTTGTATCAATCAGTACCTATCGTAAGCAGTGCTATAAGCTTTGTCAATAAACACCTTTCTTTGTTTTATTAGTAACAGTATAGTGGGTCCTGGATTCAGTAGATCCATAACATACAAATTTCACTAGATTACGTAGATCGACTCTAAAAGAAACTGGGTTTTTTTCAGTTGTTAGCGCGTGTCAAGGAAAAAGGAACATAACTTATTTCAATTGAGCGTCAGTGGTTTCACTTAGGCTCGCAGCGTGTCAGAAACATGGTCTCGTCTATCGTGTTATCTCTCCTTGACATTCGCGTATTACATTTCTCTCTCTCTCACTTTCATTTGCGTTGCCAGTCTAACACCAATTATATTCTATGTCTAATATGGCAATAGTGTTCTTGATTCAAATCCATTTCAATACCCATATCGAACAAAACAACCAGTCCAAATCAAGAAGGTACAAGTCTATGCAACAAGTAAGATATCACAAGGTATCTACATAATATTTCTATCTACATTATCAACATTTTCTCGGTGAAGTGGGTCGGTACAAAATATGGTCAAAATAAAAGCATTTGGTGCCCATCACAACTCGCACGTCACAGCAAGCCTACCTATATTAATTATAGTAGGTAGTATAATATATAATATTACATACATGTCAAACCCCTCACCCCACCAATTCTTAATAAAGTACAATTGAAGTAAGCATTATTAAGACACCGAAACAGATCATTATAAGTCCACTCGACGATATTGTCAGCGGTTCATTTTCTTTAAATTTATCATTATTGCTTCAGAATTGACTCAATGATGGTGTCACTGCAATTAATTGCTTCTGATCACTCATTCCGTTCAGTTACTCGTGAACGTACGAGTATATTATAAATATTATAATTATAACAATTGACACTAGAATAAAATGAGAGCTTTAATCTTTGCTTGACTTCATGTCTGCCGTAACGCAACAACATCATGGATCAAACTAGCAATTTATATATATCCTGCTCAGTTATCAATAGAGTAACATTGAATCGTCCATCAATCATCAGTCCTGGGTTCCTAATATAACGAAACTAGTACTTACGCACTAATTAATTCATCAATTCATACAAATATTGAGATATACAAACATAACTTAAATTGCAGTATAATTTCATCTTTTAGAACAGCATTAATATTTGATCCATTTTATTTATTTCGCTACTGCAACTCCCATTAATTGTTTGTCACTTCAGAATCACTAAAATCAAATTGTTTAAAATACAAACAAATGCGAACAATATCTTTTAAGCGATACAACCGCCTACTGTCTAACATTCATTGCGTTTAACAATCGCTGAAAATCATTATCGTAGCTGTAAGTCTTCTGGATATTTTCTGATGTATTGTATTTATTACTAAATAGTGTCTACTCCTAACGGCTTAATAATATTACATACTAGCAGTTGATTATCCTCAGATTTACATTTAAATTGTAACTCACTATTAACGTTCTCTTTACTTGTACTCAAAAGGACCAATAAAGAAATACTCATGTTACTGAATCTTAGCAAACCAATATCACAATTTCGTAGATATAAATGTAGGTACCAAGCGAGAACCCCAGAATATCGTTATTAAGAGCGATGGCAATCCCTTGAAATCATGCCGGTCCTTGTATATAATATCTGCCACACTCAAATACTGGACTTTAAACGTAAGAAATAAATGTACTGTGTGTCGCTCTGGTTGCACAAAGTAAAAAGACCGTTTCACATGATAATGAATTACTTAAGCGAATATAATAAATATTTGCAATTTGTCATTATAAATAGCGCAGTCATTAGCCATTGCCATAATCACTTCCATAGCCACCGCTTGCACATGCGTGCTTCGGTATCAGTCTATGCATCACTTGTGGTCACCGCTTAGATATTCGCTTGATTGTTTGAAGTGAATAAAATAACTAAGCTTCTCTGAATGTGAATTGTTTTTTTTTTCATTAGACGATTATTACGATTACGAGTCGCAATACTTGCGGTATTATTTCTTTTTATTCTATGAACATATTGACATGGATTTTAGAGCTATAACTACCATAAACAAAAATGGCTTATAGTCGGTGACGTAATGAGATGGTTATGAATTGGGGCATATATATATCAAAATTCAACAAGAACATTCTGACTAATAAATTCTAAGTACAAGTAAATACTATCTATGTATTTATTCACTTCAATCATCAAATCTTTCGGTATCATCCACTGCCCATTTTGTGGTCACCGTTAATTCGGTATCATCCGGGCTCACTGTCCTGGTCACTGTTCGTGTTCAGTATCATCCAGGTCGCCGTTGGGGTACGGCTTCATCCCTTGTTTATTAAAAAATAAACGGCTTATGACTTATGACATACGACTTTGTCACTTACCAACTGGTCCATCCGATGCAATGGCAATCCAGTCATCTCTCGTCACAGAATAATCAGCGTACAATATCGCTGAAACATTCAGAAGTCTATTATCATCATCACACATCACTATTTCACTTCCCACATAATTTTTAATTTCGTGTTACTGACACAATATGAACTCACGTGTAATAATTTATATTATTATTATAAGTACCTACTCTGTATTTATCTCTTAGTCATTAAAATATTAGATTCGACTTCATTACTTTACTTTGCTTCACTTAAAATTTTGCAAAAACATTAATCTCGAATCACTATTCTGAATTCTCTACTCTTTGTATGTATTGTATGTTGTATATTTGATGTTGCGTTCATGTATACTTACATGTGTTATGTTGAGTTATTCATATGTGTGGTCTTCACTGTTTGAAATCATCCACCCACTGTTTATTGGTTCTCAACCAACACACAATTGGTAGAGATCTCTTTGAGGGACTAGCTTGCTTTTGTATGTGTACATCTTTTAGTGACTGTCAATATTATCAGCCCCTTTATTTTGTACAGTAAAATGTTCACACACATGCGTGTAAGTGTGACTTGACACTCATCACAATATCTAATTTACTTTTATAGGCACCTACCTATCATGTCATATTTTAATTGCATTCATACAAATTCTCTATCTTATGAAAATCTTGTAACCATCTATTACAGTAATGTTTCCTGTTGTGTGTGTAAACTGTTATACAAATCGCACTATCAATAAAGTGCCTGTCTACTCTCTCTACAGATTTGATGGTGAGCAAATGGAAATGGGATATCTTAAGGCAATCACTCACCTAAAAATAAAATACTCAAAGGGTAGTTACCCCTGAGTCTCTATTCATGGGTTTATGCACTATGTGGCTCTACCAAGTACAGTAATAATATTAGCAGTAATCAACTGACTATCCATCAAAAAAATCAGAGATTTGTCTATTCAATTTCAGTCGACAACCGATGGCCCAATGGTTAGAGGGCTGACCCAGACCATGAAACTATAAGTTCAGAGTCTGTCACCAGTCAGGGCAGACATTATGTATAAACATACAAAAAATGACTATTTGCTCTCGAATGCTTTATATGTTTTCTAGTATGTATTAATCTGTATAAGTATGTTTACTCAAAGCACAGGCTTTCCTTAGTTTAGAAAAAAGAGGTCACTTGATTGTCCTTAATTAACTCTAGATTAATTAATCTTATCATGTCATGAATTGCATTCACTATAATACACAACACTAGAAGGGCATATTGAATATTTTCCGAAAGTTGATGTGTATTTTCCAATCTATCTATTACTAAGTCTCTGTTATGCTCATGCAACGAAAGGTTTTTTTTTTTTTTTAATATATAACATATCTCTTAGGTTCACTATCATTTGCAGTCCAATTGTTGACTCATAACCTATTTATATATACAAACTTATCCAAAAGAATACTATACATGTATAATATGTATAGGTGTCTCCTGTTTTGATGTATCTCTTAGTTGCCAGTACATAGTTAAACCCAACATCACTACCAAATTGATTTTGAAGTCACTTGATAAGTTTGGCATGTGAATCACTACACTTAAACATTTACTATGTAAGGTATTTAATTTTCCCTCATATTTGTAATTTTCTTTCAAAGATAGTAAAGTACCATTCATTCAACAGGTACCAATGCCATGGCACACTATCTTATCTGCACTAGGTATATGCCTGAAGAAGTATGTTCAAAATAATTAAGGTACTTATTACTCTGGTTTTTTTTTTCTGTTAGTACCTACATACTTTTCATAATTTTACTTCTCTTCATTATAATAAATCTATTCATTAGAATCCTCCACATCATGTACTTACTTTAAAAGTGACAAAACCAGAGTTCCTAACCCTGTAATTTCCTCGCATAAGTTTCTACATTATGCCTATCTTTTGTGGATAATGAAGAATGCAATTGATATAAACACTACTAATCATGATTGGTACTCTATATCCTCACATATCACCAGTGAAATCAACCATTTATCCACTTATTTGCAAGAACTTTGTCACCTATTATTTTTTTCGTTTTAGTAGGTATAATCTTTAACATCATCTCATCATCTCAATAACTAAACTTGCAGAACACTTAACCAACGCTTCAAATTTAATCCCATAGAAATATATCACAGTGTCATCATATTATTTTATTTAATAATACATTTGACTTGCAGATTTTTCTTTTTACATTTTAATTTATGCTCTTTATCACTTTTCAAAATCATCACTCTTTTGAAAACTCCTTGATGGAAAACAATAAATAAATATTATATGATTGTATGATCGGCACTAATACAACTTATAATAATAGCCTTTATTCACACTTTACAGAGTTTTTAGATTTATGACTTTAACTATTTAGTATTCCACAATTTGAGCTTTGCTTCTTCTTTGTAAGTCTGTTTGCCCTTCGGCAAAGGCCTCCTCTAGCACTAATACAACTATTAACAATAAAATAAAATAATCCTTGTATGCAGTGGTTAATTATTGTCGAGTATCCTTGCAGTGTCATGGACCGACAAATCACTTGTAACATCTTGTAATGTATGTTCTTTGCATTACAATGTAATAAATAAGTTAATATAAATCCCTAGAAACATATTGTTTATGTATTCATATCACATACTTGCCTTTAAATTTACTTTTCCATACATGAGTACTATATACTTACTGATAGTATGTCACTTAATATATCTTAACTTTTCTCTTTATTTTATAATATTACTAACGCATGAATATTTTCAATCCGAGGACTACCTAGTTAGTGAAGTCATCTCAGAAGAGTCACGTCCAGACAATGTGTGACAATATGGTGTAGTGTAGTGTTTGTATGTGTATGTGTGAGTATTGTACATTTTCTATTGGTGTACGAATAATTATTCTCATTCTCTTCTCTTATAAATTATTTCACAAAATTATCAAGAAGTCTAATCTAAATAAAAATCACTCGTAGGTATACTACATCACTTTAAAAATAAATAAGATAGATCTAAACTTTAAATCCATCTCAAACCACTATAATGGATGTTATACAATCCATCACAATAAAACCTCTTCTATGTCTTGTTATTCCCACATAAACATACAGAATACTAGAAGAAAAACTATCTCACTAGCAGTGGTGATCACTTACCATCGGGTAGACTACTCACTTGTTTGCCTTCCTAGTTGTAGGTAAGCGTTTAAGTGATCAACCATCTGATTCAGGTGAAGTATCTCTGTGGATCATTAACTATCCTCATTGATCATTAAGTTAGTCAGGAACAGTTCACTTAATAGTTGTGAATGAATCTTGTATGTACCTGCTTCATGCAATGTAAATCAAACTAGTTTATGACCTCAAGCTGGTCATCTCATACCCATATGAAGCAGAACCTATATTTTTTTTCAACTCACTTTAAGCAGTATTTTATATTCAATAAATACTCACGGGATTTTGTAAGACGCCGGTTCACATAATAGTTATCACTTACCAAATTTAGTTCTAATACCATACCCTTTTATATGGCTTTCCTTCCTATGTCATGGGGCGTGTTTCATCGCGCTTCTGACTTGTTAGAATCCTCCCTTACATCCAATGAAACTCGGGTTAGTAGCGCACATCGTTTTATTCACTTGGTCAACAACACAGAGTACATTGAGCTAGTTCAGTATGACCCTCCGCGGGAAGAACTAGCAAGAAACCTCACGGGCATAGTCTTTTCTTATTGATCACTACGTCTTCTATTACCATTAATACAGATTACACTTCGAACGTATCACTAAACATATCAGCATCTCAGTCTGAATGACAATACAAAACTCCGCGTCTCTTCTAGAGCGCTTCGCGCCAAAACGTGCCGTTGACATCTGTCAGCTGTCAACGTCACTGTGATTGTTCTCTTTAATAAAGCCTGTTCTCATTTACCATAACGAAGGATCAGTTTTGAATTCTTAACACAACTCATACCTTTTTTGAGTTGTTTGTAAAGAAAAGATATTGATAGATGTATAGACGTGATTTATGTACGTATGTATGTAAAATATGTTAGACCAAGTTCTGTTGTTTTAAAGAAAATAAGGCATCAGGCCAACACACAAACCTTTTCTTTGAGGTTAGTTCTGCAACGATGCAGCCTAGCCAGTTCTTCTTAATTCGTATGTTCAACTCTGAACGATCGTCATCTTTATTCTGTTTGTTATGCTTCCTTTTATTGTACTATTTTTCCAAGTACAACAAAACAATTCTCACTTTAATAAGTACAACAAATAATAATTCAATTCAATTCAAATTTCGGAAAAAGTCAAACGTCAAACGTCAAAACTTCAAAAGATATCAATAGTGTTGCCAGCGCCCATCTTTCAATTGCCGAGTTCAATGAAGATCTTTCTTGAAAGATTTAAAGTTCTAATATTACG
The DNA here is from genome assembly GCA_932294345.1 of Pandemis cinnamomeana. Classification (NCBI taxonomy): domain Eukaryota; kingdom Metazoa; phylum Arthropoda; class Insecta; order Lepidoptera; family Tortricidae; genus Pandemis; species Pandemis cinnamomeana. Next base: position 8,181,307 of record OW028728.1, read on the forward strand.
GTGTACATTATCGCTTACCTACTAATAGCTTTTAATTGCTATTGGCTCAGTATAGATTTATATTAGACTAGCTGTTGCCCGCAACTTCGTCTGCATAGAATTCGTTTATCGCTATCCCGCAGGAATTACGCAATTTTCCGGGATAAAAAGTAGCCTATGTGTTATTCAAGACTATAATCTATCTATGTTCCAAATTTCGTCCAGATCTGTCCAGCCGTTCTGGCGTGAAAGAGTAACAAACATCCAAACATACTTCCAAACTTTCACATTTATAATATTAGTAGGATAGTAGGATTTATTTATTTACTCAACAAAAAATATATTGTATAAAAACATCCATGCTGATTTGGCAGCAAAGAGAAAACATAGAATGTACCACGCTCAACGCCCGCAGAGTGCACCGGTGTATCATTTACTTAGTTATCATCAGTACAGTAAAATCTGCAGTGTATCACTTCTATCTATATCAATTATCATCTAAAGTGTGTACGAGAGCATTGTCCCGTACAAAACGTTTCTTATTTCTAATTATGAAATCACGGTAATTGCTTTAGAATTGGCAACACTGATTGGAACTTAACATAGACCGTACGGCAAACGCGCTCGATGAGTTCCGCGTTAACGTATTCGAAGGTGAGCGCGTTCACGAAAACTTATACTCGCAGTCTTTGTTGTGCAAACTTTCCGCTGGTGGCGCTGTTCACGTTTTCATAGTAATTGCTATTTTAACGCAAACGCTTTCGAGACGTATTTTCTGGCCGAAAACTTACACTAAGCATACAGATTTCTATTTAAAAAGTTAGTTTGTTAGCTGCAGTCTAATGAGAGTGTAATAAATATAAATTTAACCCGGCAACCTAAAGTTCGTGTTGCCAGTTGTCAAAAACCAATGGCAACTTCGGCAAACGGAGCACGAGCACGGCTAAGAAACCGGCAACGCATCTGCAATACCCGTAGTGATGCAGGAATCGTATGTGCTTCTACGAATTCATTTATCTAAGGTTTTCTATATTTAACTCATCAGATTCTATTAAAGTTACAATGTAAAATGTTTTCCTAACCAAACCACCTACAGGAATATACCTAAAGAAAGACACGACACCTAAGTTTACATCTTACCAAATTTCATGTCAGTGTTGTACATGCCGTCGCTACCACAGTCATACAGGTAATCCTGCTGCCAAGCAGCAGTGCTCCCGCTGCTGTGTTCCGGCGTGAAGAGTAACTAACCACTCTAGGCTAGCAACGCGTCTGCAATCTCTAGTGTTGCGGGCGTCCACGGGTGGTACTTGTTAGCTTCCCTCATATTAAATTAACACACTCGGAAAAAGAAAACAAAACATAAAAAAAAATATCTTTAATACTACAAAACTAGTTTATAATAAATCCTTTACAAAAGGAAAATTTACATACATCTTTACGACTGCGCATGGTCTGCGTATGGTTATAGCAATGTAGCATTTTTTTCTAACCCAGAACGGCTAGCATGAGAGCACGCGAGAACTGTGTCGCGCGAGATAAGACTACCCATCTCTTTTTTTACTGTACGTTCTAGAAAGAGATGGGTGACCTATCTCGCGCGCACAGCTCTCGCGTGTTCCCACGCTAGCCGTCTTGCTACATCCTTTTTAGTACCTTCCTGTCAGTTTATCAAGATTTTAATTCATGGTAGCCTAGTGGTTTGACCTGTAGGCTTCTCAAGCCTCTGCTCTTGCCTCTGGGTCGTCCGAACCCGAGCTAAGACCTCTAAGTTTTTCGTATTTTTATTTATGCAATAAACGTCATTTAAAATTTATCACGAGCATTTCAGCGAAGGAAAAGGCTGGAGAAATTTGAACTCATCACTCATCCAAGAAAGCTATGACATCAGCAGACATGACATTGCTTATTTTTATATTAACGTGCGCCTTCTCTACATGCCTTTTCAATTCGTGCACCCTCACAAAACTAGAGGAGCACTGAGTGCAGTGCAACCTTGGACCTTTGCCATGTTTCCTTTTCGCGTGCTCCGACCTCCTAGAGGCTGAAATGAAGCAATCGCCACAGTCCTCGCATTTATAAGGTTTCTCGCCGGTGTGCCGCCGTCTGTGGTAAACCGCCGCCATCTTGGAAACGAGTTTCGCGCCACAAATGTCACAACCGAAATTCCTCTCCCGCGTATGGACCACAGTGTGTTCAGCCAAACGGGCGGGGGTGTAAAACCGCTTGCCGCACCACGAACACTGGTGCGGCCTAACGTCCATATGTATCCAAAGAATATGATTTTTCAACTGAGGGCGCGACCGATAAGTTTTTTTGCAATAATCACAAGTAAACGTAGCAGGATCGCGTATGTTGGAACGCCTGTTACGCGGCACCGTGTCCCTATCCGGTTTCGCATCGGGTTCACACTTAGACCTATGTTCCCTATAACAAGCACGATTCGTGAACTGTAATCCGCACGCCCTACACGTCCTAACCGCATGCATTTGCGAGTGAGTTTCAAAAGACGTCTGCCTTAAAAACGTGCGTCCACAATCGACGCAAGTCAAACCATTCTTATGCGCTTTCTTCTCGTGTCTTTTGGCGTCTATTTCATTAGTATGGATAGCCGGACATTCGCTGCACAAAAAAGCAGTTTCTCTATGCACTTTCACCAAATGATCCCTCATCTGTTTCCCACGCAACACAATAGCACCACAAGTGATGCAAGAGTCTTTCTGACCGCTATTTTTGAAATGCACATTCAAGTAATACGGGCTTATAAATTGCTTGCCGCAATCCGTGCATTTGCAAGGTGGCCCTGTCCTGTGCACTCTAGGTCTTCTTTCCTCACTTTTCTTCCTATTGATCCTAGTTTTTAATCTGATTAGGGGGGTAGTTTTGTCATTGCAGGAGAAATCTTTAGCTATCTGAATGTTGAAGTCGTCTGGTTTTAGGAAGGCGCAGAGGGATTTCACGTTAGGCGAATCATTTATAGGTATAGTGGATAGCTGATCGACGGCATACGACCACATCTTGCAGGAGTCTGTGACGAGAGACCTGAACTCTTGAGCTGCTATGGCGCTGGTGGCGCAGCCTGCGCAAACGCCGTTGGGGCAGAGCGGTTCGTCAGATATCTGGAATGGAATGAGTTCTAGAGATAATTTTGGAATTTTTATACACATTTGTCTATACTAACATTATAAAGAGTTGAGTTTGCGAGGTTGTATGGGGTAATCTGTGGATGTACTGAACCGATTATTAAAATTATTTTTTCAATAAAAAGCTACATTGTTTGTGAGTGTCATAGGTTATATTTTATTCAAGATTTAAGAACGGTCTGTATGACATTAACTGTTATTTAATAGAAACAATTAGAAAGGCAACAATTTTAATCTTTATGTATTCAATATGATCATGAATTTCTTTGCCTGCTTTGAATACTGATAGTTTTTAAAATAACTTGCTCAACATTGGTATTTTTATACATTTTATAGCCAGATACGATCAGCATCAGACGTAATCTAATCACCCTTGTATTTGTAGATATTATTGAAAAACGAGGAAACTTTGTTGATTGTCTTTTACAAGCTTCTAAATAAAAATTAAAGGATACACAAATCACAAATAGAAATGAAAATGAAGAGACGGCAAAAACCGTTTTGGATACAAGAAAACCTATAGCCCACGCCGCCAAATAGCATTCCAACATGTCCAAGATAAGTCCAAGATCAATACCAAATGAAATGACCGCGCCAATTATTCAATTTCTTTAGAAAGGGTGATTAGATTACAATACTCCACTCGTATTTCAAATTCGATACAGATTCACACCGCATTTCAATGATATTTCCATACGCTACTTCAATAATAAACCTTATTTATTCCCGCTAGGCGCCAGTTTCACATCCTCTATCTATTGTCACTAACCAAACCCAGGTTAGTTTCAAGCCTCTACGCAACCAAAATTAATTCGTTTATTTAACCTGGTAACACCGCACACCTTACATCCGCCTCCTAAACCTTTTCTTAGCTGGCAACACTTCAACCACAGAGTCGTGCACGGCAGCATAATGCTTCTTCAGTTCAAACGGCCTGACAAACCGCGCGTGACACATCTCACAGCCATGCGGCATGTCTTTAGTGCTCCTATGGCGTCTCTTGACGTGATCCAACCGTCTCGATGCAGAGAGGAACCTGTCACCACATTCCTCGCACTCATACGGCTTCTCTCCGGTATGTATACGCTGGTGCAAATGGTATCCCAATTCGGTCCTCATCTCGGCCCCGCACGCACACTTGTACAACTTCCGTTCCGTAGTGTGTATAGCCTCGTGCGATCTCAAATGTGCTAGTGTTGAAGTTCTCTTGCCACACGTATCGCATACGTAAGGCAGTACGTTAAGATGCTTCTGTATTATGTGGATGCGGAGGGAAGGTTTCTTATCGTACACATTACCGCAATAATCGCAAGTGTACAGCGACGCGGTAGCTTGTTTCGTCGACTTGCATTTCTTCTGGTGATGCTTGTAGCATCTCCGATTCTCGAAGCTGAGGTTGCAAGACAAGCAGTGGAACAGTGTGTGGGCGTACATGTGAGCGCGTAACGCTCTGTCGTTGGTGTACCCTCTTCCGCATATCTGGCATCCGAAGGAGAATCTACTGTGATGCGTAGCATAATGATTTTTCAGACCATCTTCGCTCTCAAAAAGTTTGAAGCACATATCGCAATCAATGTAGAGTTTGTCATGCACTTTAGCTAGATGATCAGCTAGTTTATCCCTCTCCATGACCTCGCCGCACCTCACGCACGCCCGCTTCATCGTATTCTTCAAATGTACGTTCAAACTGTACGCCACCGGAAAATCTTTACCACAGTCGGGGCAGCGAAACTTCTGCGCCGATTTCTTGTAAGCCCTTCTGACTTTGGCCCTTTTTTGAGGTTTTAAATTCAGTCTATCGACGACATCGTCTGTGTTAGTCAATTTTCCGGGCTCCTCTCTGATTATACTGTGTGAACCGTTGTAGTGAACGTATAGAGTCACGTTGGAGTCTTCCGGGTCCTGTATTTGTGCGAAGGTGGCGACGGCTTGGTCCCAATGCTGTTGGGAGGAGAGGCCGAGCTGTCTGAACTTGGTGGCAGCTATGGAGTCCTCGGCGCAGGCTCGGCACACTCCACGAGGCAGTACCGCGTCTTCCTCGACCTGCAATAATGTCTTCAATCAGTCCGTTCCGTTGCTTTTCTGGTAGCATTGCATTCAAAGTAAGTCTTATTGTCTAGCAGGTATTGAAGTTAGAGGCATTTACGTGAGATCCTTTTAGCGTACGCATGTAAGGGTTGCGAGGGGCCCTCGTGATAAGTATAGGCTCAAAGGGTTGACATATTGTATAAGGCACAAGAACCATTCGAAATTCCCTGATCCCTTGAGATATTTACGCATTTCTCTATTATTTCAACAAATGTTTTATAACTAGTTTTTTGTAGAGCTCATCATCAAAACTTTTAGCACACAACCAACCATTTCTCATGTCCAAAACGTAGCATTGCAATTAATTTTTCAATTTTTTTTTAAAGCGGCAACGCACGCGTTACGTGCAGACTAGTGCTTTGAAATTAATTGTCAATTATTTGTTGGACTTCGATACAATTGCGAGTACATAAGAACTGTTGGTTTATTAAACCTCAAATTATCTTTTAAGGCAGGCTCCACTTGTCCGTGTCGTCCGTCCTATCGGACGCACCGCTTCGATCGGATCATAGTGTTCTTTGTATAGAAAGTCACACATCTGCATCTACTGATCAGCACCATACGCATCACTGGACAGTGAACGCACTTTTGCGACATTTTATACGAATATTACGATCCGATCGAAGCGATGCGTCCGACGATACGGACATGTGAACACCTGCCTGGCATATTCGTATAAACTGGTCTAAATTTAACACTAAATTCTCAAATAATATACAGCATTCACGTCCTGAATAAGTAAGTCTTACGAGTCATGTTATAGGCGATGCGGCTAGCAACCCATCACTGTTTTGATTTCCCTTTCCAGCTACACGCCCTTAACCATGCTAAACGTGGCCTTAAGGTTTTGTTACCTTAGGCTCTGTCCGTAAGGGATAAAGACGTGATACATGTATGTATGTAAAAATTAAAAAAAAAATACATCGTGAAAACAAACTATATTTATATAGCATTCCATCAATTCACACCAGCGTCATGCTCGGTCATAATATGACTTTTCAAATCACTTTTAAGCGTGAATCTATCAAAACAATATTCACACTCATACTGCCTGTTCAGCTTTGCTTTCGACACCCTAGGCCTCCTCGGCTCATACTCAGGATTCTTAATATGCCTCTTTATATGCCTCTGGTACCCTCTTCTTGTGCTCATGGGCATGCCACACACGTTACAAACAAATCTGTCAGGCACTCTGTTATGCGTGTTGCTATGCTCCCACAAATGCATGGCACTGTTAAAAACCTTGCCACAATGTTCACACTGGTGCGAATGCTCTTTATTCATATGTATATACTCCAAATGCACTTTGAGCGCGTATTTCGAGCTATACATCTTAGAGCATATGTCACAGACGAATATACCGCCTTTCCTTCTAGCGTTGCTGCATTTGCTCGTATGCGTACGGAAGCAGTAACCGTTCGAGAATTTTCTATTACAACCGAGGCAGATCCTAGGCTCATGCTTGCTGGTCATATGAGAGGCTAGATGATGTGGATCGCGATACGAAAGCTTGCATATGTAACAGAAATACGGGCCTTTACTGTGATACATAGCCTTATGCTTCACCAACATCTCTCTGTTCCTAAAAGTGTCGAAGCAGACATCGCACTGCATAGTATCAGCCCCATGCTCCTCGTAATGGACCTTCAAGTCTTCAACTTTGACCATCAGCCTGCAGTGAACACACGCCCGTTTATCGTAATACCTCATATGTGCGTTAAACTTGTACACGCAAAGGAAACTCTTGTCGCATTCAGGACATTTCAAACTAGTCGATATCTCTGAATCACGAAGTTTCCTTTCCAACTCGTGCCGTCTTCTAACGGCGTTCTGTTGCGACTTTCGCTTTTTAAAACACTTGAACACCTCAGCCATGTCTGTAATGTCGCGTCGTACATTTTCTGTGTACGTGGTGCACTCTTTGGCTTCGCGATCGAGGACTACGTAAGCTATTTTGACGTTGTCCTTCACTTCTATCTGGTCTATATGATCGGCCACATCTCTCCATTTTCTGTGAGCATCTCTGAGGTATTCGATGAAGCGGATGGCGGGGGCAAGGCCGGCGGAACAGCCCCCGCATATCCTGTTCGGCAGCAGAGGCGAGTTCTCCATCTAGAACAAGTATTCTATTCTTCATCAGGGCTCAAGTTGCCGTACATCACATCAACTTTCAAAGATTCTAAAGAACTGTTTTTAGTACCAAGTATTCTTTAGTTCGGAATTCCGTTAACGCTTACCAAAACGTGAAGAGGCTTTTGGGTAATCTCAATTATTACGAAACAATATGGACCTTTCGTAAACTCTTGGTAATAAAATAATTATCAAATCGATTGTTAAGCTGGAAAGGCTGGAAAGCATAATGGGGGCTATCGCGTGTGAATTTGCCACTAGAGGCGCTAGTGTCGCGTGAGGTCCAATAACATTCACTTTGCACTGGTTGTGGCGGGTTTCGTGACATAAATTATAATTTCTTTCATTTACCTGTTGAAAAGTGATCTCCTTCGTGAAATTATCGCAAATATGGATTATTTGGCGATGAATGTGAACGCTTTGAAAGCGGAATTAAAAAAAAGACGCGCAAAAATAAGCGGCCTCAAAGTTAAAATTAAATATAGTTATTTATAATTAATAAACTTAATGAGATTGAAGATTTAAAACTTTGTTTCGGCACCGGTCTTACAAAGTCGCCTTTGACAGCTATACATCTGGACCTTAGTCAACAGTGGCGCCAACTGGTGAGCAAAGAAACGATAGTCCCCATTGTAAGCAGGCTTTGCGTAACTAATTGTTAAGGAATTAACATCAGAGCCATCTGTCTTAGTCAATTACTTAATTACTAATCGATTCTTTTAATTAGTTCTAAACTGTGTAAAATAGATGTCGCTATAACGCCACCTGTGTTGATGCTATATAAACATAAATCTCTAACCTGTTAAGCATGCATAGGAAAGCTTTATTGATTTGTATAGTAGTTTGGAATATCACCGACAGATGGCATTATCAAACGGCTATAAAAGCGAATGTATTAGTATGTGTCGCATTATTTCGATTTATTTGTAACGACTGAACAATACCAATTATCCCTAAATCTTTCCTTTTTCATTAGCCGCCATTTTGTCCTCATACTTGAACACTAATCTAAGGCTAATTTAATTCAAAAGTATTTAAGTGGTATTGTTAATTTAGAATAAAGGTAGATATTTTTTTTTCAGTAAATCTTCTTTGTACAGTCGCCATCAGACATCTCAAATATTTCGGAGCAACATCAAATGTAAATAAATTCGTTACACGATAAAGTTACAGTGCCGGCGTTAGGGGGGGGGGGGGGGGCGATGGGGCGACGGCCCGGGGCGCCAAATTTGGGGGGCGCTGAGGTCTGGGGCCTCGGCCTCCTGGCTCACCGGCTGTGTACCCTCAATACTGTCCTTAAGTGGGCGCCTAAATATTACTGCCCGGGGTGTCAGTGGCCCTAACGCCGCTGCTGTATAGTTAATAACATCAGAACACGCATTCGTCATAAATATAAGAGCAGTTTCCATAAATTCGGGACGTTCATTGAGGTAAAAAGATCAGAAGGCACAGATCGTCAAAGTACTGCTGCTGACGTTAAGTTGATGTGCGACATTAACTTGTCTTAACTACTAAGTCAGACCGGTGTATGAAAAAAATACCAATGAAGAGCCATTCACAAAAAAATTTATTTTTTTTATTTTATGAAACTACAAAAGCACTTAGCCTAAGTCCACGACCTAGCCGCTCGAGCGGAGAGCGCAGCGGAGCGGGGCGTGCAGCGTACATGTTAAACACAAGCAAATGTAAGTGAGCGTCCTGGCGGGTTACGACGCGTGCCAAGTTCTACTCAACGTAAGGGACAGTGGCGTAACTATAGGGTGGCAGGGGTGGCAAAATGCCACGGGCCCCCCAACTGGCTTGGTTTAGAGCACAGAAGAGACGCTGATATTGAGGAAGGAGTCCCATCTGATGAATTTGCCGCGGGCCCCAGACGTTATAGTTACGCCATTGGTAAGGGACAGAGCAATATGGCCGCATAACTGCGTAGCTTACGCTGAATAGAACTTGGCGGTAACCCCGCTGAACGCTCCGCTGGACGCTCGCCACTTGGCCCTACCCTAATTCAAACAAGGCAACAACGGTCACATTCTTTAATAAAAAAAAACGCAAACACAATTATTGTTCGTAAAGTAATTAGTGACCTGCTATGAGTGGTTAGGGGTATAGCACTCGTCAAACGCGGTAAAACCGTAAAAGTAAACATAGAAAATCAAGAAGCAAAAATTCTTGATTCATCTGATAGTACCTATCATTTGAAAAAAAGCGCCTTCTTTCGTCCCTGGTGAGCAGATGTTCCACGGGAGTTTGTAATTATGTCGTACAGACATCATTCAAACAGATGACGCTTGGCGACAAAAATTAGCATAGTAACAAGGTCACGTGACAGCTAGTAACAGAAAAATTCGAAGGCTTACCCACCTGTTGGGTGGTGTAGGGGTATAGCACGCGTCACGGAATGACGGCCATAGCTTTAATTTTCGGATTTTTCTGTGTTCTAATTTTCAGTGTAGTTTAGTAATTTAATTAGTTAACTTCCATCATGTCCATTGGGCGAAAATCTTAGGAATTATGTTAAATAGGCGATGTGGCTACCAACCCATCACTGTTTTGATTCCCCTTTCCATCCATACGCCCACAATCATGCTAAGCGTGGCCTTAGTCTCTGTCTACCCCGTAAGGGATAAAGACGTGATTTATGTATGTATGTATGTATGTATATGCCTATGTCACATTCGCTGTCACGCGCTACGCTTAAGAGAACCCGACTGGCGGGAATGGCGGGTTCTAGACCCATCACAACCATTCAAAATTAAAAAAAGAACCTTACACTTCAATTTTTGTTCAAGTATGTCATCAAACTTCATGTAACCATGACACTAGAATGCTCACGCGCAGGCATACCTGTCCGTCCGTATCGCTACCACCACACTTGCTAATCCATCCGCCAAGCCACAGCGCTTGCGGTGCTGTTCGTGTGGAGCAGTGCTGGATTTAACCATTAGCCGCCCCTAATGACTTTTGTAATTAAATACACTGATCATAATAACGTTTATTTTGTCACAACTTTTTTTTTTCGGCCAGCTTTGCGCCCTAAGCTTCAGCTTTATCAGCTTCTATGGTATATCCGGCCCTGGTGTGGAGAGTAAGACAGCTGGTGAAGTAACCGGCATATCTGGCATTCCTCAGCTCTCTAGGCTGCAATGCTTAGAAGGATAAGGCGAGCACGAGGGCTACCTGATGGTACGCTACAGTGGCGTAACTATAGGGTGGCAGGGGTGGCAAAATGCCACGGGTCCCTAGCTCTACGGGGCCCCGAACTGGCTAAAGAGCACAAAAGGGACGCTGATGCACTTATTTATATTAAGGAGCCCCATCTGACGAATTTGCCGCGGGCCCCGACGTTATAGTTACGCCACTGGTCAGCTATCTCCATTGCCCCACATCAATAACACCGGAACATTGTAGACAAAATACCTCATGGATATTACAGAATATCGGATACATTTTAAAGACACAGTTTGATAGTACATTACACACCGAGGGCGCTAAAATAAAGAATGTCTCAGATCGCAGGAACTTGTCGCACGAGCCAAAAGCGAGGGCGATAAACATGCGACCTGAAGCTTTCTTTATCACTGCTCGAGGTGTGTACACAATTTTAAGTCTTCCCTGGCCAGGAAGTGGGAATTCCCGCTCACATAGCGTCCGATGAATTTATACTGAGTTAAAATTTATAATGCAACTTCAAACTTCACCTTGTTGTCTCACTCTCCACACAGACACTTTGGCTGGATTAGCGAGCAAGATGGTGATGGCGCTCCGAACGGACCTTAAATAAATTTCTACGACCAGCAAAATTTAATTACTAACTTTCATCCCTAACCAACTCCTCTCTAACCGGCTCACTATAAACTTTAAAATCCACGTTAACCTGATGCCTCTTACTATGGTTCGTTAAACCCCTACAGCTCGGAAACTTCTCCGCACAGACACCGCACGAGAACTGGACTTGAGACGGATTCCCATGTACAGCAGCCACATGCTTTTTCAAACGATACGGCAAATTAAATCTGGCCGGGCACTTATTGCAACCATATTTCAAAATGACTTCTCCGCTCCTATGCTTCTTCCTGATATGTTCTGATCTTCTGGAAGCCGCTGAGAAGGCTTCACCGCAATGAGGGCACTGGTACGGCTTCTCTCCAGTATGCAGACGTATGTGCTGGATGTAACCGTTCCTCGATTTTAAAACAACACCGCAATATTCACAATTGAATACGGTCTCCACCTCATGCTTCTTCAAATGTTCACCCATATAAGCAGCGGGCAGGTACTTGCCACAGTACTGGCATGGTCTGTGAGTGTTTTTAAGATGCACTATCTGTATATGAGCCGCAACAAACTTTTTGCCGGCAAACTTTTTCCCGCAATAATCGCATGTGCATTCTCTGTTAACCGCACCTCGTAGTCCCACTCTTTTAATAAGATCGTTGGCCTTGTTCTGTACTTCGATCAAGACTTTATGTTTGGTCTGGTGAACTTTGTTTTTTACGTCCAATTGGCAGCATTTTTTAACGTGATAGTGGTAACAAGTTTGGTTGCGGAAGACTTTGTTGCAGCCTGGGCACGTTTTGACGGAATGGACGGACAGATGGGCATGGAAAGCTGGTTTCGATTTGAAGCTGCGTCCGCAGTCTCCGCAAGTACATGCTCCCAAGGTGTGAGCTTGTTTCATATGCTGTACTAGCAATTTTTGTGAACGGAATATCATCATGCACTTCTTGCAGTTGTATGTCTTGTGGTCATGTTCTACTTGTAAATGACTAACCAGTGCCTCTTGTGGCATGATCTCTGCACACAAATAACAAGCGCTCTTGTTCATTGATTCTTTCAAATGGACGTACAAAGCAAGAGGATATTTGAATGGTTTTTCGCAATCCGGACATTGGCATTTATATTTTTTGCCATCCCTTTGTTTTGGATGTCTATCCTTCAATTTGTTAGTAACTATTTCAGCTTTATCCTCTTTTTTGATGCTGCCCGGAGGTATGAAATCATTTACTACCGTCATGTGGTCTTTGTTGATCACTATGCAGATGTTTTTTGAGGGTCGGGTTATTGGTATGTTTTTTAGCTGGTGCAGTGTGGTCTCCCACAGGTCAACGGCTTGCAGGCACAGGTTCCTGAAGTTTGCTGCATCCATGGTGTTGGTTGTACACATGGTGCACAGCCCCGCAGGCATGTCTTCTTCAGGGATAACCTGCAACCACCATTCTAATCAAATGGCCACAATGTTCTTCGATTGGTTCCTTTTTACCCAAGTTTAAAGGCACGAAGGGCTTAAATCTAATATGGTTGGTTTACATAGTCTGTGATAACTTAGTGAAGTTTACAAAATTCTCTGGGTCTGTTTAAAGCGTCTGTGGTGGTATTACTAGGTAGGTACAATTAAATAATTAGTATTAATTGATAGATAAGAAGTTGATAACATAACACCTTCTTTCTAAATAGGTTAAAGCTTGCGTCATAATCGCCGGTGATTTTAGAAAACGTGAAATAATATTCTTAAAGAAATTTACGTAATGAAGAAAATGTTCATAGTGGGAAAGATGTACGAAATAAATAAGTAGGGTCCCAATTTCAGTTGGCATTGGCAAGGCATTACGTATTTAATGTTTTTAATTTATTGTGTTTTGTTAATCGGCCGCCATTTTGTTCCAAAATGGAGGGAATGACGCCGTTCCGTTTGCCGCAGAAGCCATGCCAAGTCACAGGGTTTTTCAAAAAATAATGGCAAATAACGTACCTCTATGCCTGTAATTGCTTCCAGTAGTTCAGCTAGCGTAACTGGCCGTTCTCCGTCCATCATAACCGTGTCTCCGAGATAAACTTGACCATCACTCGTATCTCCCATACAAATGCGGCATTTATCCAAGCCATCGCCACGTACTATGTGCGATACTAGGGCCTTTATATCCACCTGGCGATTCATTTTGAGACTTTCACGAGTTTAATTGAAGATTCAATTGCCTTTTAGTTTAAAACCAAAATTTAATTTTCATTTCTCAATTTCAGACAGCAAGGCAGCAAGACACAAGATACTGTCAGTGAAATGAAAAGAAAAGGCGTCAACCAAACGCCAAATCATAGACAAACCACTGAGCTAGTGTTGTCCGAATAACCTCGTTAACAGACCGTTATAGCGTAACGTTACGTTATTATTGGTGGTTTTTTAGAAAATTTGTGAATTTTAACGACAAAAGTACAAAAAGGAGTGGAAAACTGCGATAAAAGAAACTGAATTTTGTATTCCACTTTGTACAACGGTCCTTTTATAAGTTGCAGACGGATATAACCAATATTTGATTTACTATTTGCACAGTGATGAAATACCTTTATGACTTTAGTCTAGAGTCTATGGCTACGATCCGTCATGCCATGCACGAACTGTCAATGTCATTGTCAGTTTTAAAATTGGATTGTTGATTTCTAGAATCCAAAATGGTAATTAAATTGCTTTTTTCTTTAATAATCTTAAGTTAATTGTTAAACTCATGGTTATTTTTCAATACTTTACACTATAAATTATCCGTTTCTTTTATTATTTCATGTGACACCAGTGTATTTTTCTCAAAAAAAGTGTTTGAAAAGAGTCGGTGGAAATAGGAAGAAAATCTCATATTTCTTTGTTTTACGGTTTTCTCGATGTTTTCTCAGTGATTAATTTGTGTTTAAAGCGCTGTAGTTTCGCTTCGAGCATTGGGTAATCTGTATTAGATCGATATCTCAAGAATTTATCCACTTAAATATATTTTTTTGGTTATAATTACCGCAAAACAAAAGTTGTCTATGAATCAGTCATTTGCTCACAGGTGTTCATGTGATCTGCAAGATTTCACATAAAACTTAATAAAATGGTAACTTTTTTGCTAAATCCTAGTTATTCTAGCTGTAATACACCAAATAAGTGCACTTTGATTGTTCCCATTACCGTAATACTCGAAATTTTGCTTCACTTATTTTGGGAGGATAGCAAAGGGCTTAAGAATCGGTTTCTCGTATTCCTGAGGTACCTTTTAGGTAAATTTCCACCCCAGTAGTGTTTTAACTGTGCCATAATCCCATTAACATTGTAAATGTAACGCAGGTAAAATGTCGTCTTAACCTAAGTTTCGTCCGATGTCTAGTTTATTTTATACGAAGGATGGTATACAAGCAACTGGGTCACCTGATGCCAAGTAAGTCCACCTCCCACGGACCGCAACAATAGAGGATAGAGCCTAGAGGGCTAAGATAGTATACCTCATGAGCCAGTAATTGTACTGGCTGTCTTACTCGCCAAACTGGAACACAGCACAAGCACTGTTGCTTGGCGGCTGGGTTTGCGAGTGAGACGGTGGTAGCGATCCAGACAGACCTGGCTCCTACCACCTGAAATTTATGCTTATTGAAGCTGATTGATTAATTTATACATACATATGTAAATCACGTCTTTATCCCTTACGCGGTATACAGACCTAAAGGTCATATTTAGCTTGATTCATTTATTAATTTATTTTATTGTCACAACTATGGTATTACAATGTTGGTAACTAATACTAGAGAAGTCCCACATGGAACCGGTGGGGCATAGCCATACAATAGGTAGTACAGTAACCAACAGGTAGGTAGTAGATATTCAGGTTACAATTTATCATCTAAGAAATCAGATACGAGTAGTAACAATTCTCTATCAGCATTTTTTATAATTTATTATAGAAATGTGGGTGTATGGAAAGGGGAATCGAAATAGTGATGGGTTGATTAATTAAACATATTGTTATCCACAGCAACCTCAAATCCTAGTTCTGAAGGAGGGCACGGACCAGTCGCAGGGCAAGCCGCAGCTCATCTCCAATATCAATGCCTGCCAGCTGGTCGTAGATGCGGTGAGAATGTTCACTTTAATTAAACAGATAAATGCTAACTTTATAAGTATGCTGCTGTGTTTGAGGAAGGCCCAAGAGACCACCAAAAAGGCTGGCAAAGTCTCAGGTGCATTTAAGATTTTAAAAAAATATATTATTTAGTAAAATCTCATGAATTTCATACCTATCTAAGGATAAAAATTGTTAACAAGACTCCAATTGTTAATTATTTCTTCATCTTATTGGTTGTCTGGTAGGGATTACTTTGAAGCAATGAGACTGTCTTTTGAGTACCTTGTCTTTTTATTACTGTAATAAATTAATGAGAAATTTAGAAAATGTCAGAGGTCACTACATGCACTGACCTTCTTCTACTTCTTTTTCTAATATGGCCCCATCCATAAAATACAATAAACTATTACAATACTTAAATTAAATACATTTATAAAAGGGATGTATGAGGTCCCCAAGCCCTAAATATATATTAGTCTATAGTAGAGATGTATGTCTCTACTAGTCAAAGTAAAACAAAGTAGTTATGCAAAAAAAGAAAGAGAAAAAAAACCAATAAAATTAATTTAAGTTCAGCGGATGTGTAAAACACCTCGAAGAGTTAAATTAAGTTAAGAGCATCAGCCTATGATTAAAACTCACGGATCCAATTACTGAAGAGTATTGTGTGGATTACGATAGTAGACATGAGGCTGTGTGCTCTTTTATTTCACTGGTTTCCAACTGTCCACTTGTGGGCAAAAACCCTTCACAGTGGCGTAGATGGCAACCAAGGCTGACAAATGTATCGTTTGACAAACATTTCATTTGACAACACTTTAATATCTGATAAACCGTTAACTTTTTTTAGGTTAGATTAGGTTTATAAGTTTTCCAAAAAGTCAATATTTTAGTAGAAAATAACAGGTTGTCAAACGAAATGTTAGTCATAGCAAAAAATATGAAATATTACTTCTGGTAGGGATTCCAGCGCCCCCTGAGATTGAGGGCCCCGGGGCTCTGCACCGCCTAGCCCTGCGCAGCTACGCCACTTGCCCTTCATAACATATGACTTGGATTTCAGGTGCGCACAACCCTTGGCCCTCGGGGTATGGACAAGCTGATCGTGGACCACAATGGGAAGTCGGTCATCTCTAACGATGGTGCCACTATCATGAAGGTATTGTAAAAATGGTTATGTGAACACCTGCATGGATCAACTATATTTTGTTACTATCAAATGAATCAAGAATTTTTACTTTTACAGTTTTACATATATACACATACACAAATCAAGTCTTTATCCCTTACGGGGTAGACAGAGCCTAAGGTAACAGGTACCCACAGGCCACATTTAGCAAGATTGTGGGCGTATAGGTGGAAAATGGAATCAAAATAGTGACGGGTTGCTAGCCTCATCGCCTATAACATGATTCCTATGATTTTCGCCCATTCCCTCGATGGGCTTTTACCATCTGCGCGGGAAGAGAAGCAATTGGTACATTCTATGTGTTTTCTTTGCTCCCAGACCAGCATGGAAGTTTATGGTTTTACTGTTAGAAATTAAATTTCTAAACACTGAAAATTAGAACACAGAAAAATCCGAAAAGTAAAGCTAAAACATTTGAAAAACAACGCCTTCTCTCGTCCCTGGTGAGCAGTAGATGTTCCACGGGAGTTTGTAATTGTGTCGTACAGACACATCGTTCAAACAGATGACGCTTGGCGACAAAAATTCGC
Organism: Pandemis cinnamomeana; assembly: GCA_932294345.1. Lineage (NCBI taxonomy): Eukaryota > Metazoa > Arthropoda > Insecta > Lepidoptera > Tortricidae > Pandemis > Pandemis cinnamomeana. Next base: position 8,198,228 of record OW028728.1, read on the forward strand.
ATAGTAACAAGGTCACGACAGCTAGTAACAGATAGAAAAAATCGAAGGCTTACCCACCTGCTGTGGGTGGTAGGGGTATGCATGCGTCACGTAACGGAATGACGAGAGTCTGGGTTCGATTCCCGGCCATAGCTTTACTTTTCGGATTTTTCTGTGTTCTAATTTTCAGTGTTGTTTAGAAATTCCATTAACTAAAGGCTTATAGAGAGACCGAGGATTCATAGTAATATTTACTGCTACACAATCAGACTGTGTGGAGTAGTAAATGAAAATTAAAGATTAATAATTTATCTATATTAATAATTTCGTCGCGGGGTACGGTAGACTCGATCGAAACCTCACCTGAATAATAAAACATAAAAAAATAATGATTTCGAGTCGACAACATATATCCGCAAAATTCGGATTGTCGAGTATTTTGTTAAATTAAATTAAATTCTAATGGTACTGACATGACAGACAAATCGCAGTTGTCATCTTGAGTAGTTACTAAACGTTCCGTTTCATACCAGCGCACAGAATACGCCTCGCCACTCAATACGTCGCGCCAAAGAAATGTGACTCATGTGACTGTGTAAAACGAAACGTCTTGCCGTAAACCTTCTTTTAATTATCTTTGAAAACTTTTTCATAGGATATACTCTGCTGTATCATGTGTTTTTTCTTTAAACCTGAGATTGGCCGATTGCCATAACAACCAACCTTAAAAGTTCAAGTTGAGGTTCTTTTATTTTCCCATATAAACTGTTACCTGTCAAATATTTGGCCGTCAATTCGGTATTTTGAAATAATGACACTTGGTTATTGAGTTGGGTGCATTCAGAACTAAACTTTTAAAGATTTAAGCTCACTTTACACGATCTGAATCCATTATCGATTATATGTTTAAAGTCGGCGCTTTTTTAAATTTGTGTAGGTACCTATCCTTTTTTTGGTTAATAAAATTATCGGTCCGAATAGAAAATAATGTATTGTTGAGTTTAAAGATTACACCAGAGCTCGACTAGGGGGCGGCAAATCGTCTCGGGATGTCGGGGAATCGGGCTAAATTTAATAAAAAATGTGTCATCCACATGTCATTCGACCGCTTTTTTATTTACCTAAACCTTGATTTGTCATTCTTTCACCATTGTAGTTACCATTGTTTTATTAGTGCACGAAAACATTATTATCTGATACTGTTTACAATACGGAGGAGCAAACGACCTAACATAGGTCGTCGAAGTCGATCAAATGTGCGACGAGCTACCTCACGCTCTAACCGCACTGATGATCAGCGAGACTGATAATGACAACAGTCGTAGTGGTATGGCAAATGAAATTCGGAAAATATTCCCTCAGATGAACTCAGATAGTGATGATGGATTTGTTGAGACGAACTTCGGTTTTAACAACAGTTGTTTCACTCGATTTTTTTGTTCCTTAGCCTTATTAATTCGTATTATTCGACTCAGATTTAGATATTACAAGTAACAATAGGCGGTCTTATCGCTACAGAGCGATCTCTACCAGACAACCATAATAGACTGGAGAACAGAACAGATCTGAGCAGGTGGTGCAATTTAGAATATATATTAATATACCAAGTACTGAAATACATAATATATTATACATGAAACACACATTTATAATAAATGGAGATATAAATAGACACACACACATACTCACATACCTAAAAAAGCCAGCTACAAGATTCATGCACAAGATGACAGATAGTGCTCCTTCAACATAGATTTAAATATGGGTAAAGATTTAGCGCGCCTTATGATTATAGGCAGGGAACTCCACAACCATATAAAGCCTAAACAGTATAAGAAAGAATATACATAGCATAGATAAGTGTCTATAGTCTAATATAATGTGTCATGCAACATGGTAATGTGTGCGTGATTTGCCCACTTTTTCCACCCCTAAAGGAGCCGATACTTAGACTATCTGATGATGCCTTTATAAAGTTACCGGCTCTAAAATACATATTGTTTATATCAAGAAGTAAGTGATACGAAGTTCACCGGGTCATCTGTGTCATGTGTTTTTTCTTTAAACCTGAGATTGGCCGATTGCCATAACAACCAACCTTAAAAGTTCAAGTTGAGGTTCTTTTCGTAAAAAAATTAAAATGTAAATTTTTCAGTACCTATTGTTGTTGTTGTCGAGAAAATCCCCAGCATGCTTAAAATTTACGAGAGTTCTGAAGCTGTGGTTGAGGACGATCATAATGATGTTTTAAACTATCCTGTAGAATTCCTAAATTCTATAACGCCAGCAGGACTACCACCACACATTCTAAAATTAAAAGTTGGTTGTATAGTAATGCTTTTAAGAAATTTAAACCCGACTGTTGGGTTGTGCAATGGAACCCGCCTTATTATTAGAGCGTTAGCTAACGCCACCTAACAGTCAACTGCCTTTTAAATTTAGTAGGCTTCAGTTTCCCATTCGCATAGCATTCGCAATGACAATAAATAAAAGCCAGGGACAAAGAAAGGCCGAGTGCTTAAAACAGAGATGTTTACAGAAAATTAACCTTAAATTTTGAAAGTTGATTTAAAATTAAAATAAAATTAATGTAAAAACTTTTGCAGTTTTTATTTACTATATTTATTAATCACAATTAACGATGCTAAAAAAAACTATGCCTTGCTTTGCTTTTTATATTCCTTGAGAACCGATAACTACAGAAATATGTACCTACATTTTGTACCTAGATATGTATTGAGTCACATTTCACCCGAGCAGAGCCGGGTTTTCATCTAGTTATTATATTAATTTCAGTTGTTGGACATAGTGCACCCGGCGGCTAAAACTCTCGTGGACATCGCCAAGTCTCAGGATGCTGAGGTGAGACACCAATATAATGAGATTCACCATAATGGGAATACAACATAATGAGATTCGCCATAATGGGAATCCAACATAACGAGATTCGCCATAATGGGAATTCAACATAAAATGAGATTCAATATCTATAATTTATATTCTCGTTTTAAAGAAAACTGGCAAATTGAATATAGGTATCATTGCTGCCAGCCTTCTGGGCACCCTCCCCATTGGCGGCGATTTGGGAGAAATTTTTTATCTTTAATAATAGTTTTAGCTAGGTTTAAGTTATTTTTAAGTTTTGATTGTTCTTTATTGTTTTCTTTTGCTGTTTTAAATATGTAATCAAAAATCATTATTTATTCAAATTATTGCTATGCTATGATTAAAACAACGGATCCAATTTCCTAACAGTTTGAGGACAAATCACTATTATGAGTTATTTTGCAATATGAGAAAAGTTATTGCTTTTTGAAAAATATATAAAAAAAAAAATTTTTTTTTTTAGGTAGGTGACGGAACCACTTCGGTGGTGATCTTGGCTGGAGAGCTCCTGAAGAGGCTGAAGCCATTTGTTGAAGAAGGTGAGCGAAAATATGTGTAAACTAGCTGTTGGCAACTCCGTCTGCATAGAATTCGTTTTTCGCTATCCCGCAGGAATTACGCAATTTTCCGGGATAAAAAGTAGCCTATGCGTTATTCCAGACTGTAATCTATCTATGTTACAAATTTCGTCCAGATCTGTCCAGCCGTTCTTGCGTGAAAGAGTAACAAACATCCATACATAATTACAAACTTTCCTGTTTATAATATTAGTAGGATCTGTCTATGTGTAAACATATCTATCTAACTACTGAAGAGGGGGTGTTTAAGTATTTCGTAAGCGCTTGAGGGGGCGGGGGGGGGGGGGGGGGTGTCTTTGCTTTGCTTATTTTTGATGACATGGTGAGTGGGGGGGGGGGGGGGGGGGTCGATATGGTGATTACGTCAGCAGTTTCGATTCGAACTGCTGCTCACGAATCAATAAAAAACAGAATCCATTAAGAGAAAAATGCATATAGGTACAAATGATTAAGTTAGCATGGGAGGGGGGGGGGGGTTTGCTGACAAGGGGCAGGGGGGGGGGGGGGTAAATAATGGTAAAAAATCTGCTTACGTAATACTTGAAGGGCCGCAGAGGGTTTTTGAATTATAGTTGACAAATGTTTCTGTTAAGTGAAGTAAAGTTCTTGTGTAGTTTGTAGGTGTGTTGTAATTAGTCAACCTCTATAAAAAATCAAACGGTCACCGGCGGGGGAGGGCGGGGAATCCGGAACCACTCAACAGTGCCGTTGCCATTTGCCAAAAATCACCGGCGGGGGAGGGCGGGGAATCCGGAACCCGCATTCAACGGTGCCGTTGCCATCTGCCCCATCCCGGGGCGGCCAGTGGGCGTCGCGGTGTCACCTAGTGCTCCCGTAACGCTCACAGTCCATGGCCAGGAGAGAACGTGTGTGTTTTTAGACGGTAGGCCTCTCCCCTCCTTCCATAGGGAAGGCAGCGGCGAGTTGGAGAGCCCGTCATACCCCCGTTGCTGCCCCCGAGCGCGATGCATAAGGCGCATTTTCCACACGTTAAAAAAAAAAGGTGTGTTGTAATTAATGTATATCTGTTTGTCTGTAGGCGTGCACCCCCGTATTCTGGTGCGTGCTGTGCGCACGGCGTCCAAGCTGGCGGTGGACAAGGTCAAGGAGCTGGCTGTCAAGATGGACAGCAAGTCCCCCGAGGAGCAGAGGTGAGGGTCTTCCCGCATCAGGGTCTGTTGTTGCAGTGGTAGAAACCTAACCAAGTCTGGGGACTGGGTGTTGTGGGGTTGGATACTGGCTGTGTGCGCGACAGTGGCGCCATAGCAAACGCAACTTTAGGGGGGTTTGTCAAATAGTCAATGACAAATCTTTATTATCACTACATAGTATAAAATAAAGTTGCTTTCTCTGTCCCTATGTCCCTATGTATGTTTATATCTTCAAAACTACACAACGGATTTTGATGCGGTTTTTTTTAATAGATAGAGTGATTCAAGAGTAATGTTTTTATGTATAATTCTACGCAGACGAAGTCGCGGGCAGAAGCTAGTTGCCTATATAACATGATTCATTAAAGTTTTGCCCGTTCCCTCAATGGACTTTTACTATCAGCGCGGAAAGAGAAGCAACTGGTACATTCTTATGTTTTTTTCAGCGTGGAAGAATATTACTAACACTATCACTACTTAGTATAAAACAAAGTCGCTTTCTCTGTCCCTATGTCCCTATGTATGCTTATATCTTCAAAACTACACAACGGATTTTGATGCGGTTTTTTTTAATAGATAGCAGACGAAGTCGCGGGCAGAAGCTAGTAATATAATAATATGTTTCAGCCTATGATTATAACTCGGATCCAATTACCGAAGCACCGTGTGGATCTAGATAGTAGAAATGAGGCTGGAACCCGCACCAACTTAAAAAAAAACTAGTTTTAACCTCCTAGGTCAATAATTTACATGTTCCTTCCAGGGAACTCCTGCGCAAGTGCGCCGCGACCGCCATGTCGTCCAAACTGATACACAGACAGAAGGACCACTTCTCCGCCATGGTGGTGGATGCCGTGCTGTCCTTGGACGCGCCCCTGCTGCCTCTGGATATGATTGGTGAGTGTTTGCGTTAGTGACTGCGTTATTGGCGCCGTGTCAATGTGGCAGCGTTATTGACACGTAAGTGGGTTCGCGTTATTGACGCCGCGTCATTGTTGTAGCGTTAGTGACTGCGTTATTGACACGTAAGTGACACCGCGTTATTGACGCCGGGTTGTTGACGCCGTGTCAATGTAGCAGCGTTTGTGATTTGTTTATTGACATGTTAGTGGCGCCGCGTTTAAGACGCCGCGTCAATCTAGCAGCGTTTGTGACTGCGTTATTGACGTTGCGTCAATGTAGCAGCGTTTGTGACTCGGTTATTGACACGTTAGTGGCTTTGCGTCAATGATACGGCGGGATTGAATCCGTGTTATTAACATGTCGTCAAAGTAGGTGTTTTAATGGCTACGGTGTCAGTGTAGCAGATTTAGTCACTCCGCTGTAATGGCGCGAGGCCGTTAATACATCGACTTTGACATGTTTTAGACTGCGTCAATGTGGTAAGTGATTTTTTGTTGATACGGGTGTCAATGTCGCCGCGTTAGTGACTCGGCGTCAAAGTCGCCGAGTTACTTTTGCAGCGTCGATGGTTTATGAATAAAAACATTACTGAAGCCTATGATTAAAACTCACGGATCCAATTACTGAAGAGTATTGTGTGGATCACGATACGCATGAGGCTTCTGATCATATAATCTGTCAGGATTTTACTTGTTTCCATGCTGGGAGCAAAGAAAAAACATAGAATGTACCAGTTGCTTCTCTCCCCGCGCACATGGTAAAAGCCCGTCGAGGGAATGGGCGAAAATCATAGAAATTATGTTATAAATAGGCGATGTAGCTAGCAACCCATCACTGTTTTGATTCCATTATCCACCTATACGCCTACAATCTTGCTAAACGTGGCCTGTAGGTCTTGGCTCTGTCTACCCCGTAATGTATGTATGATTTTATTTGTAAGGTATTTGTGTAGCTCAGATGACAGTGGAACAATGAAGTATGAAAACAAAGTCGTTGTAAAGCGATCTAGCTCGTCTGTGCCTGCGAAGAATTTGTTAGTAGCCATCCCGCGGGAACACAGTTTACAGGGATAAAAATAAGCCTAAGAAAATAATCTATTGCTGTGCCAAATTTGATGTAGATCTGTTCATCTGTTCTGGAGTCAAAATGTCACAAACATCCTCACAAACTAGTAGAATTAAATTTGGAAAAACTAATTTCTTTTTCACCTTTAAGGCTGGTTTGGGATGTACCTATTCCCGCGCAGATGGTAAAAGGAGGATCTCAGGAAGCGTGTTATAGGCGAGCCGGCTAGCAAACCATCACTATTTCGATTCCCCTTTTAGGTCTTGTTACCTTAGGCCCTGACTACCCCGTAAAGGATAAAGACTGATGTGTGTATGTATTCAATTTAAACAAATTCTTTGTATTCCCCTACAAGGCACAAAGAAAGTGTCCGGCGGTGCCCTGGAGGACTCGTTCCTGGTGGAGGGCGTGGCGTTCAAGAAGACGTTCTCGTACGCCGGCTTCGAGATGCAGCCCAAGAGCTACGAGGGCTGCAGCATCGCCCTGCTCAACATCGAGCTGGAGCTGAAGGCCGAGCGGGACAACGCCGAGGTGAGCGATGCGGTTTTGACGCGGCGTCATTGACGCTGCGATTTTGACGCCGGGTCGAGAGTGCCATGAATGGGTCATGTGTCAGGGTGTCAATAACGCTGCGACGGTCGTGATAATGACTCGATGTCTGACGCGGAGTCGGTGACATTGTCGTGTCATTGCAGCGCGACCGTCGCAGCGTTATTGACACCGCGATAATCCAAATGTTCATTATAAAATAAATAAATAATTTAATAAAAATGATTTATTGTACAATCAAAACAGAAGCAAGTACAGTACTTAGAGACTATCAAAATGTACCGAGAAGTCACATGAAATGCCAAAAATTCCGACCCCCAAACCAGGTAAAAACCTGTGTCTTGGGGGACTGAGCTTGAGTGACTGTGTCAATGACACCGCGTCATTGTCGCACCGTTGTTGGCTCGGTGTCAATTAAACCGTGACATGATTGCAGCGTCAATGACATCGTATCACTACACTATCGCAGATGTTAACCGAATATATTTATTTGACTTGGAAACTTACCAGAGAAGTGTACTTAGCCATCATCATCATCATCATCATCACAGTCTATGTGTGCGTGCGTTTCGACCGTTTTGTTCGTAGTTTCCTTGCTGCTTTAGCTTATACATATACCGCGCCTTGGCGGCCAATTTGCAAAAGTCAATTTTGAATTTTTGTATGTGTTATTTTAGGTTTTTTTTTCTATGTGGTCAGGTTCGCGTGGACAACGTGAAGGAGTACCAGAAGGTGGTGGACGCGGAGTGGCAGATCCTGTACGACAAGCTGGCGGCGCTGCAGCGCAGCGGGGCCAACGTGGTGCTCAGCAAGCTGCCCATCGGGGACGTCGCCACGCAGTACTTCGCTGACCGGTCAGTACGAAATGTACATAAGCAGACACGCATACACAAACCACGTCTATCCCTTACGGGGTGGACAGAGCCCAAGGTGCAGGCCGCGTTTAGCAAGATTGTGGGCGTACACCAGTGGCGTAACTATACCATCTGGGGCCCGTGGCAAATTCTTTTGATGGGGCCCTATCAGTAAAAATCGTCACGTTGTACTCAGTTTAATTTTAATATTTTTGAGCTCGCGGCCTCTTGGGCCGGGGCCCTCTTGGGTCGGGGGCCCCTGGCATTTTGGCAGTCCTGCCAGCCTATTGTTACGCCACTGGCGTGTACACGCATACATACATACATATATCACGTCTTTATTGGACAGAGCTAAGGTAACAAGACCTAAAGGCCACGTCTAGCATGATTGTGAGGTTACATATATACATATATCACGTCTATCCATTTACAGGATAGACAGAGCCTAAGATAACAAAACCTTAAGGCCACGTTTAGCATGGTACGCGTATAGGTGGAAAGGGAAATCAAAATAGTGATGGGTTGTTAGCCGCATCGCCTATAACATTGAACGCGGACGAAGTCGCGGGGAGAGGCTAGTAGTGTAAGCTGTCAAGTTAGCCGATGATTATAAACAACGGATCCAATTACTGATGTAACCGTGAGGATTCTAGTTGAATGAGGCTTAAAAAAAAACAAAATGTTATATTTGCAAATTGGCATTGTTTATTTTTTTTTGTATGCTCCAATTCGAAAACCATTTCGAGGTAAACCATCATTTATCCGATTTATCTTGTCCGATTTCAAAAATACTTTATGATTGCAGATATTTTGTAAAAGTACTTTGAACCTTTGTTTGACCGAACGACCCGGTTTTTAGACAGAATCCAGCATCGAATGTTTGCCACAAAAATGAAAAAAAAAAGTTTAGCTATGGCAACTGTCACGTGTCACTGTCAAATCGAGAAAACCATAGACAAAGCCGTTTTTTTTATAGCCAGCCGAACGAAGGCGATTGGGATTCTGCCTAAATTCACGAATTATCAAACAGCGAAAAAATATTTATTATTAATTAACAAAGCTACGTAATAGCATAATATTTAAATTAGTTGCTTGAAATAGTCCATTTTATCAAATAAAGGTGTTAAAAGCACAGCTTAAAAAAATGAACAATGCCAATTGGCCGCCAAGGGTTCTTTTACATGTCTTTTTGAAACTACCAGCGCATTCGGAAAGACCATCATTGCCAAGTACGCGCCGCAAGAGCTAGGCAGAAAGTCATTTTTTTTTTCAAAATAAAATACAGTCTTCCATGCTGGTCTGGGAGCAAAGAAAAACCGTAGAATGCACGCTTTTCTACTCGCACAGATGGTAATACCCCTCGATGGGCGAAAGTCATAGGAATCATGTTATAGGCGATGCGGCTAGCAACCCATCACTATTTTGATTCCATTTTCCACTTCTACGCCCTCAGTGTTTTGCTAAACGTGGCCTGTATCTGTTACCTTAGGTTCTGTCTACCCCGTAAGGGATAAAGACGTGATTTGTGTATGTAAGTAAATAAATGTTTTCCCACTTGACACTGCCTACTTTGAGTGTGTGTGTAACGTGTAACGTGTGCGCGTGCGCAGCGACATGTTCTGCGCGGGCCGCGTGCCGGACGAGGACCTGCGGCGCACGCAGCGCGCGTGCGGCGGCGCCGTGCTCAGCTCCACGCGGGACATCCCCGCGGGCGCGCTCGGCCGCTGCGAGCGCTTCACCGAGCGCCAGATCGGCGGGGACCGGTACAACATATTCACTGGTAAGCAACTCACTTTAAACTAGAGCAGTGCGTCTGCTGTAGGTTGATAAAACACTCAAAATAAGTATTTTTCCTAAAAGATCCTTTTTTCTTAAAGTCCGTAAGTCCAAAAGATCCTTTTCTTATAAAGTCCGTAAGCCCAAAAGATTATTTTCTCATAAAGTCCGTATGCTCAAAAGATCCTTTTCTTATAAAGTCCGCGTACCCAAAAGATTATTTTCTTATAAAGTATGCATACCCAAAAGATTCTTTTCTTATAAAGTCCGCGTATCCAAAAGATTATTTTCTCATAAACTCCGTGAGCCCAAAAGATCATTTTCTCATAAAGTCCGCATATCCAAAAGATCCTTTTCTCATAAAGTCCGTGTGACCAAAAGATCCTTTTCTCTTAAAGTCCGCGTGCCCAAAAGATCCTTTTCTCATAAAGTCCGTGTGCCCAAAAGATTCTTTTCTCTTAAAGTCTGTGAGCCCAAAATATCCTTTTTTCATAAAATCCCTGTGCCCAAAAGATTCTTTTCTCATAAAGTCCATGTGGCCAAAAGATCCTTTTCTCATAAAGTCCGTGTGCTCAAAAGATCCTTTTCTCTTAAAGTCCGTGTGCCCAAAAGATCCTTTTCTCATAAAGTCCGTGTGCCCAAAAGACCCTTTTCCCCACTAATGTACACCCTAAACTTTGTCCCCCTTTTACTTTCCTGCATCCTGATTTGATCCTGTCTTTCCTCTAGGACGTGAAAATGGAGGAGAACCGGCCGGTAATATTATAATTTTGTTTATTACACCATTAAATCCTCTGTAATACGTTCAGAAACCGCGGCTTATTCAACTCGCTCGCAATCGCCATCGTGTTCATTTTGACAGTTCATATATGGGCTGACAATTGGCATCGGAATCAGCTAGCTGTCACATTCATATAAGAACTGGCAAAATGAACACGATGGCGATTGCGAGCGAGTTAGACGCGCCATTATGATGTTGAAGTATTTTTCTCTGTCGAACCCGTTTCAGTAAATTGTGTAGATAAAATATTGTATGCAACTGTACACAATCGGCCTTACGAATTTATTATGTAGGTAATTAGTAGTAGTTATAAGAGTTTTAGTTGTATTTGAGCATCTAATAAATGTATATATTTGTGTCTGTGGGTAGCTACTAAATTGATGAACCGATTCAGTCAGACTGTTAAAGCTATTAAAGTAGGATACACGGCTCACTCACGTGTCTGTAGTTTAGATTCAGTTCGAAATAGTTTTAGTTTAGTTTTTAATTCGTTTTTAATTTAATAGTTTACATACATACCGTCACGCCTCTTTCCCACAGGGGTAGGCAGAGACTACTTTATTCCACTTGCTACGATCCTGACATATTTCTTTCGCTTCATCCACAGTCATCAGTCTCTTCATACATGCTCGTCGGTTTCGGGTACTCCTGACCTGACCTTTTTCCAAAACGTCTCCTATTTGGTCTCGGAACGTCCGTCTAGGCCTTCCCCTCCCGCAACCATTCACACTCCCCATATAGATCTGTTTAGTTAGTCTACTTTCATCCATCCGCTTTACATGACCAAACCAACTAAGCATAGTTTTTTCTATCCTAGTCACTATATCCTCTTTCACACCAGCACGTTCCCTTATCACACTATTCCTTATTCTATCTTTCAGTGATACACCTTCCATACTCCTTAACGCTCTCATTTCTACTGCATTTATTCTACTTGCATGCTTCTTTTGCCATACCCAAGTTTCGCTACCGTACATATTAGTAGTTTAATTTGTATTAATTCCAAATAAGCGTGACAAAAGTCCACATGATCACTTTTTTTTTAGAATTTAACTATTTTGGCTTTTTCTTACTCAGAATCGTTTACCCTATCGACGTATGAGGATACAAGAAAAAATGTGTCCCAAAATTTACATTGCAGTGCGTCACTTTTTATTATATGGTACCTATGTGTATGGAACGAGACGAACAGGAAAATAAATCATAGTGAAATCTGGGACACATTTTTTCTTGTATGAGAATCGATTGGGTAAACGATTCTGAGTAAGAAACATACATACTTTATTCCTTTAGGGTAGACAGAACCCAAGGTAACAAAACCTTAAGGCCTTTTTAGCATGATTAAGGGCGTATAGCTGGAAAGGGAAATCAAAATAGTGACGGGTTGCTAAGATGATTCCTAAGATTTACGCACGGGAAGAGGAGCTTGGTAACTTCTATGTTTATTCTTTACTCCCAGACCAGCGTGGAAGAAAAACCCAAAATATTTAAATTCTGGAAAAAATGTTTTGAAGTTTTTTTCTGAAAACGCTCAAATATTTCCATGCATTTGTCGATGTTCAAAGTGAAGCGAAAAGAGCGGATTTTTTTAAAATCAAATATTTAAATGAGCAATTGTAGGGGTGTTCAGTTCGAACTACCCCAACCTGTTGCGTATGACTGATGAATAGTCGGCTTGCTCCTCCAGGATGCCCTGCAGCCAAGACCTGCACCATGATCCTGCGCGGCGGCGCCGAGCAGTTCCTCGAGGAGACGGAGCGCTCGCTGCACGACGCCATCATGATCGTGCGCCGCAGCATCAAGAACGACGCGCTCGTCGCAGGTACAAATACTAGGGGAAAGGCATTGACTTACAATAAACAACTAGACTCGCAGTCGCTAACAAAAGGTTCCTCAAGAAACGTCCGAGTTGCTTTGTCTATGTGTTGTGTGTGTCAACACATCGACTTAGACAGATAACATTAACATATTCGTTCAAATTGACACCTTATTTCGTGGCAGTAATGTTTAATATCAATGGCGTAGGATCGTGAGAAGTAATGACACGACGCCACGCGCTGGAAACCTGCCTGTCTCTTTTGTTCTCGATAGTAAGATTACGGTGCGAAAGAGACATATACATTGTTATCAAAGCGCGGTCGAAACACAACTGAACCAAAACTCTGAACAATAGACGCGTCGTTCAGACTTTTGCTTCGGACAGTTTTTGAGCGTGATTGGGAGTCTAGTTGTTTATTGTACGTCAATGGGAAAAGGGGAACTCGGTGCTTGCACCGCTCGCCCGATCCCTTGAGGCCTGCGGGAACGGTAACGGGGCGTTACCTACCTGCATTGCACGGTCTCATTGTCTGCGGGAAGTCGGGTCCAGCGTACGGGCTCTCCCCTTCTTGGCGCGCTCCTGGCCGGCGCCGGGGCCACCGGGGGGCGTTTGTGGTGAAACCCTAGTGGCATCCCATTACACTGCATTGAGGCAACGCCGGAGACTTTTTAGTTCGGGTATACCACTTCGGGGGGAGTCCCACATAACCCTAGGCATCCATAAAGATTTCCTCTTCGTTAAAAAAAAAAGGTAAAAATACTAGGTAAAAATACTAGGAGAAAAATACTAGGTAAAAATACTAGGGTAAAAATACTAGGAAAAAAATACTAGGTAAAAAAAATCCGTTCTGCCTGGCAGGTGGCGGCGCGATCGACATGGAGATATCGAAGCACCTCCGCGAGTACTCGAAGGGCGTGGCGGGCAAGGAGCAGCTGCTGCTGGCGGCCGTGGCGCGCGCGTTCGAGGTCATCCCGCGGCAGCTGTGCGACAACGCCGGCTTCGACGCCACCAACCTGCTCAACAAGCTGCGCCAGAGGCACCACCAAGGTATTTGTACAATACAATACATACATACCGTCACGCCTCTCCCACAGGGGTAGGTAGGCAGAGACTACTTTGTTCCACTTGCTACGATCCTGACATACTTCTTTCGCTTCATCCACATTCATCAACATATTCTAACATTAAGCAGTCAAATTGTATATTAATACTATTAAAAAACCATAAATTTAAAATGTCTAAATTACTCATGCAATTATAAATTACTATGGCACTTGCGCTTATTTACTTTAGTGACTTACCCCCTTATTCATAAACCCTCTATAGGCCTCTGCTAACTTAGCAATCTTTTGTCCTTCTCTGTGAAAGGTGAATGTCAAAGTGACAGATAAGGACAAACGATTGCTAAGTTAGCAGAGGCCTACAGAGCGTTTATGAATAAGGGGGTTAGAAACTAAATAAAATAAGAAACATGTGAAGTCTAGTTAGAGAAATTTAAAATTTTAAATGATGAAATTGTATCCAATAATGATTGTTTTGTCGCAGGCGACAAGTGGTACGGCGTCGACATACAGAAGGAAGACATCGCGGACAACTTCGAGAGCTGCGTGTGGGAGCCGGCCGTCGTCAAAGTGAACGCCGTCACCGCCGCCTGCGAGGCCGCCGCGCAGGTACACGCGCACGCACGCACGCACACGCACACACAAACACGCACGCACAAACACGCACGCACGCACGCGCACGCACACGCACGCACACACGCACGCACACGCACGCACACGCACGCACAAACACGCGCGCACACACACAAACACGCACACGCACGCACAAACACGCACACGCACGCACAAACACGCACACGCACGCACAAACACGCGCGCACACACACAAACACGCACACGCACGCACAAACACGCACACGCACGCACGCACAAACACGCACACGCACGCACAAACTCGCACACGCACGCACAAACACGCACACGCACGCACAAACACGCACAATAAGCACGCGCGTGAACAAAACACGCATAAACACTGAACTTGTGGAACTAAGTTACATACATATATTCACAAATCACGTCTTTATCCCTTACGGGGTAGACGGCGCCTAAGGTAACAAGACCTAAAGGCCACGATTAGCATGATTGTGGGCGTACAGGTGCAAACTAAATTATTAGAAGAACATCATTTAGTCGCCATGGAATTATTTATCCCATCAAAACAAAACTTGTAAAAAAACAAAGTCTCGCAACTCAGTTCTTCTACCGTAAAAAGTTGTGAGATCCATGTAATACCAAGTCGGTTAATTTATTCAGTCCCTACTAAAGAGACCTCCTGTCTCAAGTTATTCCGTAATTAGCTAACCTAACAACATATAATGCCCATATCAAAATGAAAAATCGTTTATGTTATGAATAAATAAATTGACTTGGCATTCGCATTAACCCATCAATTTAATATAATCTGTATCACTTGTGAGAAAAATTGTGTTTTATACATATTGGCGTTGGTTTTTTTTACAAGTTTTGTTTTGATGGGATGTATAATTCAACGCAGACGAAGTCGCGGGCAGAAGCTAGTAATGTATATAAAATAAATATTTAATTGTAGTAATGGTTTGTTTCAGATCCTGTCTGTGGATGAGACCATAAAGAACGTGAAGGCCCAGGACATGCCCACGGCGGGCGCGCCCATGGGCCGCGGCATGGGGCGCCCGCGCATGGGCTAGCGCTCAGCAGCAGCAAGTAGCACGCTAGGCAGGGGGACGTCTCATGGCTGAAGAGGGGGCAGGGGCCTCGCGAATTAAAAGGGCGGATTATACTGCGTACACGATAATTACCAATTAAACAAAATGGCGGCATACTTGGTCGTCGAAATATAAGATTCCTACGATAGCGTACTTTATTTATATTGTGTTCGTTTTTGTATCAGTTTTATATAATATTGTGCTCCTAGGACGGTAAGAAGGGGGTTGCTAGCGCGAGTCTATTAGAAGGACTTAGTTTTGGTGTGGGAGGCCACAATAGACCATCAAATTACCCGAAATCACATTATCATTTTTTGTTGTGTTCATCTTGGATGCAAAAAAATATGCCAAATTCGGTTTCAGAACCACCATTTTTGGACAAGTATCAAATTATGGCCGCCATCTTGTATTTTACGTATACGTCAAATTGAAATATTAATAAAATTGCTTCGTTGTTTTGAAGATATGTAGTCTGAAATGACCGTACCACTAAAAATACTTTATCCTGCCTAGGGAGTTGTGATAATCCATACACAGGTGTTAAATTAGTTATATCTACAATTCCCGCGGGAGGTAAATCGGCTCTATACGCCTGTGTGTAATAACACTCTTTACGAGCAAGTGTGATGAAATGTGTAATGCAATGTTCTTTGGCGATTTAACAGGTATATTGTAAATTAAAACTCATCGAAAATTGCATTATATATTTTGAATCAATGTGTTAATTTTATTTTATTGCCCAGCTGGGATTAAATAATAAAGAAATACATATACAGATATTAAAGTATTAATTTAATACACAACGCTAGAACCAGTCTTAACATTGTTTTGCAATTATTCTATAGGTTTTATTGAATCAGGCGTTATCTTGCGGAGGTCCATTTCAATGAACAAAAAATATTTACCTTGCTACTCCGCTACTCAAGCAAACGAGTTAAAGCAAGTTAAATATTTTTTGTTCATTCTATAAGTTAATATTTCGTTACATGTAACTTGCATTTAATTTGTATTCGTGTAATACGTGTATGGATTATTTATTTTAATTGTTTGTTCTACTTGGATAGCGTGCAGTTTACTACGCTGGGCCGATTCGTTTGAATTTTGCTGGTCAATATTCAAGTATAGTGGAGCTCAAAAGCGGTCGAAACTTGACTGTACCTTTTGAGATAAATAACCGTCTGTTCCCTTTTAGTTCGTTATAAGACATGGTCTCCGAAAATTTTCCGGAAAATTTTCAGGTCTGGTTAGCTCGATTAAACACTAACAGAGTTGGGCATTTTGTAATTGATTCTTGATTACAACATTACTTGATTTACTTTGTAATCCACTACTGTGTGTCACATTACTTGTAATACGAATTACGATTACATATTAAGGAATCGGTAATCATCTATACAAATATTATAATTACTTGTAATTTGGGAATGAAAGTCGATTTCAAATTACTGGAATTGTTGACTTGATTACTCCGTCCTGATCCGTTAGGATTTGACACCAAAATTTAATTTGAAAGTGAAATGCTAGAATGACAAAAACAGTTTTATTTGAGTGACATTAACAATATTATAAAATAAGGTTTGTCAATGAAGTAATCTAGTGTGGAACTGGATTTAAGTAATTCAGATTACTTGAGTACTAGATTACCGAGGAATCAAGATTACAGTAGTTGTTTACAATACTGATTCCAAAGGGATGGATTACAAAATGTAATAATAGTACGGTATTACAGTAATTTTGATTATCCAAGTAATCGATTACTGAAGAATCACGTGTAATGTATTCGTGTAATTGATTTCAAATGTAATTGATTACGCCTAACTCTGACTACTACGAAGATTTTTCATTTAATTTTTTGATTCACTTGTCTTGCCGATAGCTTTGAAAAAACATTTGTCGATTGTGATCAAAAAACCTGGATAATTTTGCAGGGCTTTAGTCGTAGTAACCTGACCTGGTAGAAAATCCCGGAGAAATTTAGGGCACCTCAAGACTAGGTCCCTCAAGTATTATAATTTCCACTATGTCAAGTATTTACTTGAATGCTAACTTACAATATAATTATTAACACGCCTTAGCTTTCACAAATGTGTAGGATAAGTTTTAGATTTAATAAAATATTACAGTACTAATTTTGTGTTTTTATTTGTGGCTTGATAAACTGAAACCGTTGTCCGGAAAAAAAATGTACCCCTCCCACACTGTTATAAAAAAAACGAATTACTCTCCACCATGAGGTCGACGGAACCCCGCTTTCACGGGCATTTGAAGATGCCTAACAAACCTAACCTAACTTATTATCTCTAGTGAGGATTTCTATTTATAACATACGTACATACGTACACAAATCACGTCTTTATCCCTTACGGGACAGACAGAGGTAACAAGACCTACAGGCCACGTTTAGCAAGACACTGGTCGTATAGGTGGAAAATGGAACAAAATGGTGTTGAGTTGCTAGCCTAGCCTATAACACGATTCCTATGATTTTTGCCCATTCCCACCATTTTTATGACAGTGGGACCACGACGACCTTAATTAACTGCATTCTAGTCTCTTTAAAATAAATCCAATTTAAAATACCACTCAATTAAAAGTGGTGAAAAATTGTGCTTAATTTAAAATACGAGTAGCTTAGAAGATAATAACGGTTCTCGTTAATCTTGTGACATACACATACACATATACACAAAATCACGTCTTTATCCCTTACGGGGTAGACAGAGCCTAAGGTAACAGGACCTAAAGACCACGTTTAGCATGATTGTGGGCGTATGGATGGAAAGGGGAATCAAAACAGTGATGGGTTGCTAGCCACATCGCTTATACCTATAACATGATCCCTAAGATTTTCGCTCAATCTTATGTATGTATGTATGGTTTTTATTACTGAATTTAAAAATAGTACGACTACTATAGTACTAGCTTCTGCCCGCGGTTTCGTCCGCGAAGAATTAGACTTAAGAAGTGATGTTGATATTATCTGTATTCTGCAATAGTACGTTGCGACTCTAGGCACCTAAGACTAACACATGTTTAACGCTATCCCGCTGGAACTACGCAATTTTCCGGGATAAAAAGTAACCCATGTTTTAATTTAGGCTACCAGCTATTTTCGTTTCAAATTTGATCCAAATACGTCCAGTCGTTTCAACGCGAAGGACACTCAAATACATCGTCACAAACTTTTGCATTTATACTATTTTGTCTGCGTAGAATTGTACATAAAAAACCTTCCTCTTAAATCACTCTACCAATTAAAAAAAACTTATCCCTAACAACTATTAACTTGACAGGAAAATGTACCTACTTAGCAAGAGACCCTTAACAATTTAAGAGTCTTAGACACACAGAAAACCATTATATTTGCATTGCAAGGTCCGTCCGGATCGCTACCACCATCTTACTCGCTAATCCTGCCGCTAAGTAGCAGTGCTTGCACTGCTGTGTTCCGGTGTGGAGAGTAAGACAGCCGGGGAAATTACGGGCACAAGAGGCATTTCATCTTAGTCCTCTAGGTTGGCAACGGATCTGCAATCCCTCCGGGGTTGCGGGTGTCTATGGGCAGTGGTGATCACTTACCATCAGGTGACCCACTTGCTCGTTTGCCTTCGTATTCAAATAAAAAAAAATATATATATATATTTGCTATCCGATCTGACTGTACTTGATTATCATATTAAGCATTTGTTGTTATCCCACAGTTGGAGAAAGTGAATCGTCGTTAATAAGCTATAAAACATACGCATTGTTCGTTTGTGAGAAAGGCCTTGGTTCGATTTCTAGACGTACGCTCAAGCCAATAATTTAGGCATTGAATTATAATTGCATTGATAATTAAAGGCGTTCTAGCGCCCTGTAGTACTTAAAATAAATTACATTTAATGTTGAAGAGTATGTAAACTTTAATATTCATATTTGGTTATTAATCTGGGGTCCGATTTGTGAAAACACATGGATGAAAACACCACTCGAAAGTGGCGAAAAAAAAATTGTGTTGAATTTGAAATAAGAGTAGCAAGATAACCACAGCTCTCATTAATCTTGTGTTGTGGACTAGTCAAAACTTGGATTAGAGCTGTCGTTTTGGAGTTACAAGCTGATTTATACCACTTTCGAGTGGTACTTTTGATATATCTTCAAAACTACAGCTCTAATCAAAAATATTTGACTATTTCACAAGATTCATCCAATCTTAGGTACCAATTGCTTCTCTTCCCGCGCAGATGGTAAAGCCCGTCGAGGGAATGGGGGAAAGTCTTAGGAATCAAAGACGTAATTTTGTATGTATGCATGTTACGGGGCTGTTTCTTCTGTTTAACCGCCCTCAATACATAAGTGTTAGTAATTTAACAGAATATTTATTTAACCTGATAACAATGTGTAAAGATTGCATAAATCGTGTGTTGGGAGGAAACAGCGAGCGGACGAGCCTCTTGCTTCACCATCCTCGGAGCGCGGGAAACCTCCAATTACGTAAAAATCGATCATTGTCGGCCATTTCCCAGCAGTGTTAAAGATTCCGCTGCGAAAAATAACGCGTTTCGTGTTAAAAACAATTAAATTACAAAATAAAAAACCTCAAAATTCACTTCCCGCCAAAAATGGTCTAATTGACAGTTTGGATTTGTTTTTTTAATTTTTTTTAATCGCCCGCCAAAATGCTGGCAGTTAAAGCGTTTGGTTTTTGCTTGTTTTTGGGCGCGTTCACGGAGACCGTGTCGTGGACGATCGATTTGCCGCAAGTGAGAAAGTATTTTTTCGAGAAAAGCCTGGATGAAAAAGCGCAGGTTCCCGACAATGTGCATACGAAAAGTCCGCATTTTGACTACGAGAAATATCGGGAGCACTACGCGGATGAGTATCAGTACCATGGATATATGGAACAAAAGGTAAGAATTTCAAATGCTACTGTTTTACGTGAAATAGGTGTGCGTTTGATCGCAATCGCATAGAATGTGATCAAGTGTGGAACATGCTAGCCTAGTAAAACCTATTCACCCTTATAACTTACTAGCTGTTGCCCGCGTCTCCGTCTGTGCAGAATTCGCTTGTCGCTATCCCGCGGGAATGTCCTTCCCCGGGACTGAAACCGTGAAGTAGCTAGTTAACCAAGGGCCCTGGTGCAAATAAAAAAATGGGGCCCCACTACTATCTAAACTGGTTACGTTTTAATAATAATAGTTCGATCGAGATTTTCTGGTAAGGCTACGAGGGCCCTCTGAGCTTGAGGGCCCCGGGGCACTGCCCCGCCTAGTCCCTAGGTAGCTACGCCACTGACTGAAACTATCTCTATTCCAAATTTTACTTGAGTGACTTAGGTGTGAAAGTGTAACGGCAGACCGAGTTACTTTTGCATTTATAATACTAGTAAGGATATTGTAACTTACCCTCAAGGATTTTTTAAATTGGTACAGTGACACGTTAGTAAAAAGTTTGAATCCCGGACCTCTGATGTTTTCGTAATTTATGAGTATGCGTTTCGAATTCACCATGAGCTTTCAAAGACCTGCACACACCTGCGAAGCAAATCAATAGGGGTGGGGGGTGGGGGGGGGGGGGTGAAGTTCCCAGTCCGCAGTGGGCTCGCAGTAGAACTATAGAACAAACCCTCATTCTGAGAGGTCTGTGCCCAGCAGTGGGATTTGTATAGGCTGACGATTTTGGATCCGTATGGGGGGAAGAGCAGAGTTTGGTCCGGTGCACCCTGGGCATCGGCTAATGATTTCCCGGCGGTTTACTGTATTTATTACTTTGACATTGGCGAAACATTATTAAAAAAAAGAAGAAGAAGAAGATTTAGCTGTAATTTTTTACACTCCTAGTATGGATCTGACAGCGAGTTCCGAAAGAAAGATGTCATAGTAAGGCCCCAGGCATAGTTCCAAATGTAGTTTAAAGTAATGTCCACCTTCTCCATTATACATTAGGTCCACAACGCGGTGCGAAACGGCAGCGCGTACCTAGAAGGCCTCCGCAAAGCTATTGAGGACTACACGCGCCGGCTCGAGGACTGCCGAAGACTCAACTTCACGACGGTAAAAGAGAATTATTTTTTCACACCACCTGCTCGACAATGGCTAATTACATATTATTACACTTGACTGTACATAGAATGGATTACAATGCAAGTTCTATAAAGGGGTTTCCGCAATCACTTAACGCCTGTAAAGTTCTATTCTGCGCAAGGGACACTGTCCCTTAAGCTGTAGGCTTATTATGTAACTCGCTCGCAATCGCCATCGTGTTCATTTTGACGGTTCTCGATGAATGTGACAGCTATTTGATACCGATGCCAATTGTCAGCCCATACATGAACTGTCAAAATGAACACGATGGCGATTGCGAGCGAGCTAGACAATAAGCCTGCTGAACAGAACTTGGCATGCGTTCAGCGAAAGTGGTAACTGAGGGGTTCAAATGATTTTTTAACACGAACATAATTATTCTTCCAGAACATCATCCAACTACGTCCAAACATAACCATACAGAACCTAACCGACCCGTCCTCCCAAAACAACTTCAACCTCCCCTCCAACTTCACATTCAACATGCCGCCCGACGCGGCCACCGTGAGGAACCTCAGCGTAACCTTCACGGAGTTCATGCGGCTGTCCGCGAACTACACGACGTTGAACGCGAGCGACGGCTTGACGGAGTGCCTGGTGGCCGAGCTGGCGAGCGAGCACGTGCGGAGGCTGGCGCAGCTCGCGATCTGGGCGGCCAACGAGCTGCAGGACAAGCTGTACAGGGAGGAGTACGAACAGGTGCGGGCTGACTTTCAAATTTTAGGTTTCCGTTCCCAACGGGACGCTATTATTAAGAGTTCTCTGTCCGTCCGTCACCAAGCTGTATCTCACGATCTGTGATAGACATCAGGGGCGCCGACTCCGTGGGTGCTCGGGTGCTCGAGCACCCATGAGAAATAAACAGTGGGTGCCGAGCACCCCTGAGAATAGACATCACGAAACAGATCAGTAATCGCCTTTTAGGGATAGGTGTTTTTTCATTACCTGACGACCCGTTTTCGAGTCATCAAATAAGCATGAGCACCCACGAGGTTTTCTAAAAGTCGGCGCCCCTGATAGACATCACAGATGATGTATTTCTGTTGCCGCTATAACAACAAATACTAAAAAGAGAATTTTTGTTTGTCTCTGTCAGTAAATTTTGCTTAGGAGGAAGGCTCTGTTAACACCGGATATTATGGTCGCTTGTGGGAGTGAGTCAGTTTTGTGACACCCCATATAAATCGTATGAAAATAGTGTCACAAAACTGACAAAAAAACCAATGGACACTGTTTTTCTTTACAAAAATAAATAGTGCTAATAATTCTGATTCAGAAAAACCCAAAAATGTCATCATTTCGAAAAAAAGGTCAAGGGTACATGTTCTTTTGAAAATGCCCAGCTACGAAAACTTATAACACGTTTTTTGCGTCAGGGATTATAAACCAGTTAATTTGACAGCCGAACATATAGTTAACATTATCCCCAACGTCCTTACCTGGCTCCGTCTCTCTGCAGCATCACGACCAGCGCTCCCACTACGACGACACGCTGATCCTGCGGCTGGCGTGGTTCCTGGACCGGCTGGCGCACCTCACCGGCTACGACCCCAAGCCTGAGAACTTCGTGGAGCCCCGGAGAAGTATACCCTTTATATTACAGCCAGTGACGGCGTTAGGGGGGGGGCGCGATGGGGCGACGGCCCGGGGCGCCAAATTTGGGGGGCGCTGAGGTCTGGGGCCTCGGCCTCCTGGCTCACCGGCTGTGTACCCTCAATACTGTCCTTAAGTGGGCGCCTAAATATTACTGCCCGGGGTGTCAGTGGCCCTAACGCCGCTGCTGATTACAGCTAACGGGAAACTTCTTGAGCTGGTGCGAGATCGCAAATCATCTTTTGCACGAGCAGTGGTGTAACTATAGGGTGGCAGGGGTGGCAAAATGCCAGGGGCCCATAACTCTAGGGGGACCCGAACTGGCTTGGTTTAGAGCGCAGAAGGGACGCTGATGCTCTTCTTTATATTGAGGAAGGAGCCCCATCTGACGAATTTGCCGCGGGCCCCAGTTATAGTTACGCCGCTGTGCACGAGAGACGTTAAATTCGCTTCTCATTGAACACACACACACACACACACACACAAATCACATCTTCATCCCTTACGGGGTAGACAGAGCCTAAGGTAACAGGTACGTACCTACAGGCCACATTTAGCAAGATTGTGGAAAATGGAATCAAAATAGTGATGGGTTGCTAGCCTCATCGCCTATAACATGATTCCTATTATAATCGCCCATTCCTTCGATGGGCTTTTACCATCTGCGCGGGTAGAGAAGCAACTGGTACATTCTATGTTTTTTCTTTGCTCCCGGACCAGCATGGAAGCAATGGCTTCTCATTGAAGGTGGAACTTAAGATGTTTGCCGGGAACTGTATATCTGTTACTACTTCGTCGTTTTATAATTTATTTGTACAATTGATTATTTTAATAAATAATTTGAATTTGAGTAAGTACAGAACTAAAACTTGGTGTGAATTGTCCCAACATTGATCTACCATGAACCTTCTTTCCAGACATGACCTCGTCTCCAGCGCCCCCAATGCTCAGCTTCATCCCCGTCATGATATCCAACGAGGAGTTCCAGTTCCTGCTGAACTGCTTGAACACCAGCTCCTCGGAGCCGGCGACCGAGCGCTGCCGGTTCCGCCCGCGGCCTGGGGCGCCGGCGAACCCGAATACCATGATGCAGAAAGGCTATCCAGGTAGGTGTTAGAATTCGCTTATCGCTATCCCGTGGGAACTGTCGAATTTTGCGGGATGAACACTATACGGGACTGAAACTAACTACATTTATACCGATTTTTATTTAGACTACTAAACATTTTGTCTAAAATTGTTGAGCAAATCGAAACATAATATGCTTAAATAATAACTACTACTTTACAGTAGTTCATACAACAGATATATGACGAGCCTTGCCGAGTTTCATAATAAAATTTCTTGACTGTTGCTTTAGGTCTAGACCAGTTTCCTTCCCTCTATAACTGCCTCACGTTATAATGAAGGATGCTATCTGTTAAAATAATCTTTAACTAGGACAAACGATTTGACAATCGTAGCAGTCGTCAGTGATTTATATTAAAGTTGAAAAACTTTTTCTTTTTTTCAGATCCTGCAATCTTTAGACCAGCAGATTTACAGCCAGCTATGTCAGAAAACCACGAATATGTATACTCTGAACAAGATTACGCTGAAGAAAACATGCCTCTCTCACTCCCGCCAAGACCAGTGACAGCTGTCAAGCGACTCAAACGTTCAGTTCGAGTAGACCCGTTGCAAAACTTGTTCAATTATTACACGAAATACAAAGCTTGGACTGGATCCAATCAGAAAATAAAAGAAAATTCAGTAGAAATCACAAATAACATACTACAAGCAACACAAACGAAAAGGGTGAAAAGATTTACTTTTAAAAAGAAAGGAAAGCATTTCAAAATAGAAAACCCTATGCCTTTCTTAAGCGGCATCGTGAAACACAAGCTCGGAGTGCATTTAAACAAAGACAAGAACGAAGCTAAAAAGTTTAAAACCTTTTTGGATAAACTAAGCGTTTTACCTGTCAAAGGTGACGTTAAAAAGAAAAAAACAAAGCGGTCAGTCCACTACACACGTAAATATCAGCCGCGGATTCCCGTAAATCCGCAAGGCGATATTAGTTATTATATAAAGAATAAAAAAGGTACTAATTATAATTATAATCCAGCCCAAGCCGCGTTGGTTCGGGCGGGCTTGGAGCAAGCGTACCAGACTGGTAATATACTAGTTATTACGAGATACGGGTCAAACTACAACCCTGCTAATACTATGCAAACTCTGTATGGATACGCAGCTAGCAATTTCGGAGATGTATAGTTTTTTCTACTGGCCTTGGGAGACCACCATATTTATAAGAATAAATGGAGTGTTACAAAATTGTTTCACTATCTCGTTATAACCGTCAAGT